>CM023483.1:11080976-11485376 GCA_013339685.2 Hyalomma asiaticum | reverse complement strand
CAACTATGCAGGCTGGTTCTTAATTTTCTAGACATGAAGAACACCCACGCACCTTTAATGGGATTCTGAATGTCGAAACGTGTCAGCACTTTTTAGGGGCGAAGCTCCTTAGGGCGTGGGTCTGTACATCCCATGGTGTTCGTTCGTTGTTGGTGATGTACGTAGCCACGTCTACTTTTATGAAAAAAAAAATTCCGAAAGTTGTGTCCTCTGCCTGGACTCGAACCCAGGCTCTCGGCGTGGCAGTCGAGCGTTCTACCACTGAGCTACGCCTGTGGTTGAAAAATTATCGCTAAAAGACCTAAACAGGTATAATGTCTCCCGCGGAACCGCATTAACAAAGGTAATGTTACGTTGAAAAATAGTAATACACCGCTACACGAAGCGAAAATGGATTGTATAACGAGGTCGAGGCATCATTTGAAAGAACACAGAGCTGCGTGCTTTGTAGCTTTGAACCCATTACGGAGGCACTGGTAATTATGGCGTAGTGGGTACTTCCCTACATGGCAAAATGATAAGTTATGGCGCAGGAGATACCTACCACTTCTACTTGCACTAGTTTCCTCAAGCGTTTAAAGTGGCCTCTAAGATAGTAGCTCCTCCTGCTTACGCTGTCACTGTCCTGCAGTTCCGCGCAGGCCTGGCTCTAGCACAGCATATCCCCCTTAAACGCGAGATCCCAGCGTACGAATACAGTGTTTCTCACGCCTTTACATGATGATCGACTGGGCGATTTACGCGAAAGATTCACGGTTTACCGATGATTCCCTCCGGAGCTTCGCCCACTCATCATCATTCACCCCGTGGATATGCTGTGATTTCCCGTATCCACGCGGAAGGAGACTTCGCACTCAATCATTTCGCCTAAAAGTAGACGTCCCGGAATACAGATAGATAATATGCACGAACAGTAAATTCTGCGGCTTCTTGCGCCGACAGATTCACAGGAACACATGACAGCAGGACATGAGTGTTCTTTTCTGGTAATGAATAGCCGTTCGTAATATTCTCCGCGAATACTTCCGGTTGTTTTTGATAGCCCCTCGGCTTCATCTAGTCACAACTTAAAAGAGCACAGCACTACAGATGACCTCGCCTCAGCATTACTGGTCATGGTACTAAACATGTTTGGCGGTGGACTAATTCCTTTTCTGTCCGTTTTATCAGGCAGCTAATGCAATAAAACCTTGCTGTACATTGTCAAAGGCGCTTCCTTGCTGCGTGATTCAAGAAATATGGCGAGAAAACTATTTGCAAGATACGCCCATCTGCCACATCGCTTTGGATTTGAACGCTTAGCATGAATGCTTGACGTTGAGGCGCTATCTTTTTGTAGTCTACGTCGCTTACATATCTGCGACCGTAAACCAAGGGGTGGTTCAGCCGCCCATATAAAGGACCAACATCGAATTTATGCCCTTCTGCTTTGTGACACTCCACAATGTTTCCTGCAAAATATGTTTTTAACAGCTGTGCTAGAAAGGTTGATCCGTAGGAAGCGATGTTCGTAGTGAACAGTGAAGCTGTCACGCAGAACGTCAAAGGTGTACCCTCTTTTGCCCTTGACCGACTACGCACCCTGGTACATGAAAGTTATTATGGGAAGGACAATATAGAAAGGAATAAGGAAAGAAAGAAAGAAAGAAGAAAGACGAAAGAAAAGATAACGATGCTCACGCCAAGCTTCACTTGCCCCCATTTTTCTGACAGCGGAAGGAACTCTACATATTTTATATGAACTTCAGCGAACACACCAACATGTCATGGAGATCATAATCCATTTTGGCTTAGTCGATGAAGATGTGACTTTGTACAGTGCGCCCTGAGCCGACAAAGGCGCCGGCCTTTAACGAAAGCGAGTATCCTAGGAGCCTCACCTTCCACGTCGTCAATAAAGGATCCCACAGGACCCGTGGAGTGAGACTTGACGGCGGCAGACTTCAGTGCCAGACTGTAAGGAGGCCAGGTATCGTACGGTGCTGGTGTCTAATTCCGGCTCTCTTTTCATTGTCACTTTTCCTCTCCTCCCCACATGTAAAATAGAAAACTCCTCAAATCCTGGTTAACTTCACGACCTTTCCCTGTCCATTTCTCCTATTTGGACCAAGGAACAGCAGAAGGAGAAGTACATGAGGGGTGTAAATATAGTATCTGTCGTCAGACACCGCCTGACATCCGTTTTTTGACGAGTAATAAAAGGGACAAGGGGAGCTGTATTACCGTCTCGGATGTCCTTGGTAACTCAGAACGACAAGTGAAGCTGGAGAATGTGACACAGTATTGGTATGTAGAGCGTTTCTTTCTAATTTGTTGCAACCATGCTCCAGGTATTGCGTAGATGCATCACTTATTGCACCTTAAGTAACTTAGTTTTGGCGTTACTTATATATTATGTGTGAACAAACAAAAGACCGATGGCGTCTGTACGTATTAGGCACCTTGCAATCTGGCTTTTCCGCAAAGGAAGTGCTTGTGAGGAAAAGCATGCTTCTGGATTCGTCTTCATTTCCAAGTCAATCGCCGATGAAGCTCAGAAATATTGTCGCTGTGATAAAGCAAGCGTCGTTACAATTAGAAATGTATCTAGCAACGAATGCAAGCCAACCCTTCACATTACCAAAGGCCCCTACAACCACGCTGGTACTCTCTAAATAGTTCTATAGTGACAACATCATACATGTACGAGTGTGTGTGTTAACCCCATATGGTCGCAGGTCAATTAAAATTTTTTCGGACGGTTTGTCAGATTTCATAGCTTTCGTGTAATTAACGTCATTTTTATCTCTTTATACCACAATAAAATGAATGGGGCAGAGGTTTAGGGGAGCTGGTAGTGTTGCATGATGATAGCGATGGTAGAATTTTAAGGCCAAGCTTGGGGACGGATACGGGCGGTCTCGTCTCCCGTGTTTATCTCTGTTCTTTTTGCAAAAGCTTACCGTCCCACATGAAGATAACACAGAAGAGTATCTTGTTCGTTGTGGCAGCAGTTTCCAACATAAATAATTTTAAATTGTTTCAATTAGGGGCACGGAAATAGCGCGAAAAAAAAACAGTAGATGTTTTAGAAACCTGAAGAACATGCATAAGTTATGGCATTGCAACAAAGGCGCTAGGCAATCAACATAATGGCACGAAAATAATCAGCAGTATAATAAGTTAACCACATAATGCGCTCGCAAAGAGGCTTTGCGAACATCTATGGCGGTGCAGCTGCTTTGTGCAAGAAAGACGGCTTGGCGTATTCTCGAGCTGTGATTCATTCCTGAATACACGACCCAAAAGTGTCGTGATTTCAACCGTATGCGAAGCACTACGTTATGCTGAAACATTTGCTTCAACCAAATAATACTGTTTTTACACTTCTTGCACGATCAGCTGCGCGCGTGTTGGCGAATTCTACAACACGTAAGATCCCTACTAACGGAGCTAGCATTTGTAAGGATCTTGTAGGGATCTTGACTGCGGATGTAGACCGCAATTTTAACCACACCGAAAGCGCCCAGTACATATGCGTATGCATGCGGTCTCTTGGTTCGATGGAACACAAATTACAGCTGGCCAAAGTGGAAGGTAAGCAGAAAACGGTTCCACCCGTTCTAATTTTGTCACCAGAACTCGACAGCGACTTGTCGATACTTAGCACGAAGACATCTTATCTTATAGCGATATTGACAGGATTCTTATTTAGGTTGACTAAGACCAAACTACATCGGACATTTGCCACCAGGCATGACAAGCGTGGCACGAGGGCAGCTGCCGATCTAAGACGAGTCAACCCAAACTCCATCAGATGGTTCCAGTCAGCATGGCAGGCATAGCACGAGGAGACAGCTCGACTTCGTTTAGTGCCGGGTTACAAACGGGTAAACATGGCAGTCCTCCAACATCCACCCCTGACAGGCCGGTCGTCGAAGACGAATGCGCGGCTCGTTAGGTACGGCGCGCTTCCTGCATTCGGCGACCAAGGCAGCTGCGTCGGCCACGCGAGGAACGGAAGGCAGGCGGCGATTTGTACGCTAGACATGAGCCGCGCGGACAATGCATGCATGGTCTGTCTCCTGGCGTCGCTCCCTAATGAACCGGGGAAACACGAGTCATCACGCGGTACACGGAAATCGGTCGGCGGTCGTTTGCTCCGCCGGCTGACGACGACGGCCGAACGGCGCAGTAAGCGGCCGTGATGTAACGATAGACCCGGAGAACGGATTGCCCGAGAACATACCCTCATCGGTTTCAGATGGAAGCGTGCGGACAAGCTCGCGGTAGCGCAACGTTACAGCGGCCCTACTAGGGCGAACAGTGCATAAACAAAGAAGAGAAAAGAAAGTTACGCGTAACAAGACACTATACGATCAATGCCTCGAAGTGGAACGAGTTTTCATCATATTTGTTGCTTGTTTTCGCCATCAGTCACGTTTTGACCATGTCCCAGTGGCTATATAACTTGTCAACATGGTCGGTAGGTAGAGCACAATTTCGGTCGCATTTCACATTCACCAAGCTGCTAAACTCAAGTATGGCGCGGTAACCGTGGGCCCTTGGTTTCGCCTTTCGTGACTGCATCATGTGAAGCAGAGCGCTATGCTCAATACCAGTTTTACAACTGCCAACCACCGTATGAAACATGGCTGACGCTGGCGGACGTAAAGTGCCTTTCATCCGGCTTTCAAAAAGGGTGACGTTCTGTCGGAGTCACTCAAAGCGTACGTAAATGAAGACTAAATACACCAAGCTTTGAAAAAAAAGCAGGTCACCAAATGCAACTAACAAACGGATTAACGAATGAGCACACATCTAAAGAAATAGTCAAGCAAGGAATGCGGTGAAATGGCATTGTGAATTTTTGCTACTTCTACATGATTCATCGTCAGCATAAAGTGGTATTCTTGGTTTGACAAAGAGGTTAAATTTCTTTAGAAAGTGATGCAAGCATGCGTGTCACTTGTGCATGGTCGACAATTTTATATTTTTTAAAGCTGTTTGAAACAGTAAAATGTCCGAAATTGTTGGTTGGTTGGTCCTTGGGTACCTTGGCGCAACCCACTCTGGGGGATCGGCCATGAAGCGAAAAAGAGATTTGTGTGGGAGAGAACTACTAATAAAAAATACAAAATAGTGTAGTGCAAATTTGATAATCAAATTTTGCTTAAAGGAATAGTTTTCTGCGAGGACTGAAGGTATATAATTATAAAAAGAGAAGTGAACGCTATGGAGATTGGTTCTCACGTACTGTGATCATGATTAAAAATATAATAACGCCTCCTCTTTCCTGCGCGTTTTCTTGTTCACCGTGTACTTACGCTGTGAACGTGTCTCTACTGACGACGAACGCGACCCGCAGCCACCTGAACATTACAAAAGCTCGAAGCGGAGCTAACCTCAGCGGCAAGCGAAACAAGTCCCAGAGAGGACAATGACGACATCAAAGACCGAAGAAAGACATTCTATTCATTCGCCCAACGCAAGAAGAATTGAGTCCGTCATCCGCGAATGCACGCGCGTGCAAGAGCCCTCGCATATCGAGTCCAGGTGTGAGCAGCGTCGCACAGCTGAACGTTTGCAGCTGTACCCGTGGATGGGCCATTGATTCGCGATGAGTTATGAGCGATTGTCGAGGAAAGTGCAGCCTGCAAGGGTTCTTACTTGTCTTTGGTTGTGTAGTTTAGAGCCAGATATTCAGCACCTGGCAAAAGAAAAAAAAAATGCGAATACGTTTGGGAATCATCCATGCGGCAAACCCTTGGTCGTTGACCTCGATCCGACTTACCTTATGAGGTGAAAACGTTCTGTGTTATTCTCATCAGTGGTAGTCGGCGCGTTTACTGTGCTCAAGGATTAGAAAATTAGCACATGTTGTTGGGCTAGTTTGTTCATACTGTGCAAAAAGGTAAAAGGCTTAACGCAAGTGGAAGATACCATCCCTCTTGTTTCTTCTGCTTGCGTTGCGTAGTTACCTTTTGGCGCACGAATAAACACTTGGAACAAAAGGCACCACTTGGAGAACGCTTACAGAACACATTGTTCACTCGTGTTCAGCAAGATGAAGCTAGCCGTTAGCACACGAGAGCTACGTTTTAATTGGTAGGTCGCTTGCGTCACACGGCACCTCTTGTGTGTCTTAAATTGACTACAAGGCAAAATTACAGAGAACTGACGCTGCATCTGGTAGTATATAGCCGGGTACTATGTTGAAAGAGCAGCCAGAGGTTCGACATATGACACTGGTGCTAGCAAGCGACTAAAAACCCGCCTTGCATATGAGGCCAGTGCACGCTTGTTATCAGCAATAATAGCCAATAAATAGAAACTTAGGACTCATTAAACGATGCTTCGGGGCTCCTAACACTGTAACCACTGCTTTTACAGTAAAAGCGTATAACTAAATAGTGGTTGACCTTACGAAATACCCTAATTTCTGCAGGTTGAAGGACCGGGAGAACAAAAGGCATGTATCTGTACCGTACCTTCCTGTCAATCCATGTTTGAAAGTTGGCGACTTGTATCGCGGATTTTACGAGCATGCCTGGCGCTGTCGTGCGACTCCCTGACAAGGAAGAGCAGTATGAGCAGAGCTCAAGTCGTGTTTACTGGTTAAGGCCAGTACGGTTCAGTCTCTGGAAATAACAACATGTTGATCGTGTTTACCCGTACCGCAGCCCCAGTCCGATGTTACGCTGTTTTCTAGGATCATTAGATTGTGCCTTTAATAGGAGATTTTGGTGGTATAACCTGTTCAGAGATCTCACAGAAGCCCACGCTATCCACAAAGTCGGCACGCACCAGGCGTATACATGCAGTATATACCTTCCGAGGCCTCACGTCGTCTCCGCCAGCGGGTTGAGAGCGGCGGGAGTAACGAGGGCGATACGTCTGCAGCCTGCTCGGCAGCTCTACACGATAACGCGCGGACGCCGAGCACTAACGATGGGAATCTGACCCCGTGCGGGCGCCCCCGCCGCTGATTCATGGAGATATGCTTTTCAAGAGCTCGTTTTCGCGGCTCCTCTTCTGCGGCTTCGCTTCGGGACCCTCACGAGACTGTCGCGTATGTGTACCTCGCCGCCCCCCTCCCTTCCCCCTCTATGGCTCGCCAGTGCTGCTGTGTGTGCCACGCCCGCTGAGCGATAACAGTGTCAAGACTTGCATGCGGCCTGTTTTCTTCTTGGCTGCACGCATCGTGTGGCCACGCTGAGATTTTGGCGGAAACTAATGCAGTGCGTCAGTGTTCTTTCCTCTTTGTCAGTTTTTGTATACGTGCAATGTCGGAGCCTTAATGAGGGCTTCGCGGTCGCTTTGAATGAAACTGGCATATTGACTTTCGCGTTTCTGGAGATGTTGTCGAAGGTCGGAGTTGACAGGGCAGCAGGGTGTCTTCGTGTCTTCCATGAATGCGGCGGTATATTAATATCCTCTTGATGAATCGACAGTGATAACAGTCTGATGAGGAGCGAAGGTACACTGTCCGTGTGTCCGACCGCGCGAACTCAATAGTGCTGGCGTAGATTTCTCCAGTATGTGACAGATGTCGGCGGAGACTCATTCGATCTTTGTTTCGACTGCAACTTGCCGCAGGTTAATCCAAATCATGCATGATTTATTTAGAATAGCGAGTTTTTTGCGTCTCCTACAGGTAACGAAGCAACATCCGTGTTAACTTGCAGCAGAGGTAGTTACATTACATCTGTGGTTGGTGCAGGGCTCAAAACATCAAGGAACGAGGCACTGTCCACAAGAAATTGCACACACACACACACACACGCACATACATTATATATATATATATATATATAAAGAGAGAGAGAGAGAGAGACTGAAATAGACACGACTTCGCAGTTATCGTTTATTGCCAACATTTTCGACCGCGGGTCCAGTCTTTTTCAAGGCATACAGAGCAGGCATACAGAGCTTCTATTATATATATCTATATATATATATATATATATATATATATATATATATATATATATATATATATATATATATATATATATATATATATATATATATATAAAGATGGGGTGTACAACATGGGAAAAAATCACCGCGACAAGAACTTTGGAGGTGTATAGGTTCTTCGTGACTGAGGGAAATCGACGGCAAGCTGACCCACACGTCACCTTTGCTTGCAATATGGAAAGCCACAATGACTTTTCTTATTTGTTGATTATGGCATGAAAGTATCACCGTATCGGGAAAGCCGTTTTCTTTTCTCCTCCATTGTAAAAGGCGGCTGCGGACCCTCCTTCCAATACACAGTGATACTATCGGAATTACATCTAAAAGAGCAATCTAAAGATTACTCTAGAGCGCTTGGATACTTCCACGTTCCTCTTCATATAACTTCCTTATTGCGGTAGCACTTATATTACATATAGCCTGAAAAAAATAGCGAGCAAAGTTGGTATCTACATGTACACATACGTCAAATTTGACACGAAGGGAATTTTGAAATTCTGGAATCGAATACAGAAGAAGAAGTGATTGTACCGCAAGGATCGTTACTGCCTAAAGGAAGCAAATGAAGTGCGACAAGACTACGGAAACGTAATCGATTACAAGTAATTTAATCTGTCACTTGTAACGCGTTACCTACAAGTCACGCCCAAACTTATCTCTCTCTACTTTGACGCGCATGCTTTACCTTTGGTGTGTAAGTAGACACAGACTTTTTGTAATGGGTACCAGAAGCGTTGGCCTTGGCATCTCTTGTGCAGCTCAGGATCAGGAACTTAAAGGTACGCAAGAGAAAACTCGCAGAACGGAGAAACCACACACCGATTACGTTTGGGACGTTTACAGATGTTGACACATGAAGGATGATTTTACTGCTTCACTTTACAAACGAGAAGAGACTGCATTCTTTCAAGTAAATATTCTTTGGGCCACGAGAATAACATTGGCAGTGGGATTAAGCCACCATGACAAGGACGATGACCGCTTAGCTTGTTAGTATTGTTGCGTCCTTACTGCGACGTTGCTTACCCTCTAAATGTCTGTCACACGACGAGTACATAGAACTTGAGAGGGCCCCGCCACGGTGGTCTAGTGGCTAAGGTACTCGGCTGCTGATCCGAGGGTCGCGGGATCGAATCCCTGCCGCGGCGGCTGCATTTCGATGGAGGCGAAATGTTGAGGCCCGTGTGCTGTGCGATGTCAGTGCACGTTAAAGAACTCCAGGTAGTCGAAATTTCTGGATCCCTCCACTACGGCGTCTCTCATAATCAGAACTGATTTTGGGACGTAAATCCCCACAAAAACAAAACAACAAAACTTGAGAGGGCCGGGAAAATGGTCTTTCTTTTTGCGCTTTCGAGAGATGAATTCTATAACCGTAATACATGACTACGTGGATCCGGCTGTCTGATACTACATAAGAAAAATCGCCACTGTGCATGGTCGTTCCACCATCATCTCGTCTTGCACTTCTTTTTGTCATCCTTGCCTCGCGGTGTGTCATGCTACGCGTCGTAATAGGAAATTCACCAAATTGTCCCAACTAATCGCTTTCCTGCAATTCCTAGGAACGATTGGAGAAGAAGAAGGCATAGCGCATTAAGGTTAAGTGCGCGCATGACCTCCGTATCTGCTATAGGCACTATTACTCCGAGGACTGCTCAGCAACGCTCGCACGCTCGCCCGCGCGTACGCGCACACTGTTACAGATGGTAATGACGGGCGCGCTTCGATCACGATCCCGTGTACCAGCGGGCGAGAAGTTCACGCCCCGCTGCCGCATGATTCTCACGCGCATCACGCCACTACTATACAGGACCGCTCGAACGAGACGCGATGCATTCGCGGGGAGATTAGTGGCTGTTGGGCCAGCTATAGACGGCCGTCTAATATCCCCGGGAGGGAGCCATGGCTCGTCGTTGACCTGTTCCCGTGGGGCGAAACGCTCACGCCTTATTGAGTGGCGGTCCGTGTTTGACGGGGCCGCCGCCAGGTGTCGCGGACGTCCATTTCGGGCAATCTGCTCCCGGCATTATATCCAGCGCGCGCGTCTGGTTCCGGATGGCAACACCGGCAGATTGAATTTCACTTTTCCTTGCCCACGAACTTTTTTATCCTGAGCGTCGGCTATTTTGTGGGATACGCGCACGGCGGTAATATCTCGCTTTCTGAATGTCTCGCCTTGGGGCTAGAAAAAGAAAGAAGAAAGAAAAAGGAATATACCTAACTCGTCTCCAATGGTTGTTGATGTCACGCGATAGCGCTTTCTCGTTGAATATACCACGCCGTGTCCGGGATCGTCTCACATCACTATGGCAGTGACGGTCGGAGTACCGGATGAAGTAAGCCAGTCCCGAATATAGTCAAATACTGAACTGCACGTTGCTGTTGAGAACCATCAAGCAGATGCACCAAACCGGAAACACCGGAACCGTGGCACCTGAGCAAGGTCAGCGAAGAGCACATGTGAGGATGTGGTCCCATTGAGCATAACTATACAAACTGTCGGCGAACACCCTACAGTGAATGTGCCCTTTAACACGATGTACTGGGGCGCGATCGGAGACGTTTGTTCGGAACACAACCCGTTCGCTCGCTGCAACGTCATTAAGTGGGGGAGCGGCTCTGGTTGTTCGCGCTGCGGATTTAGCGCGAGGGAGAGCAGCGCAGGCTTCAGGGATTGGTTACGATCCTTTTGTTTGAGTGGGCGCTGTTTATGACAGAGTGACCCATAAAATATGCGAGAATGGGAGCGCGAGAGCAGTAAATGGGCAAACGGTGAACATCCCAAATATTAACAAGCATGTTTTGTAGTTTCCTTTTTGATAATACTATATAAAACAAAATATTTATTGTCTCCAAATGGATGATACTGCTTTATGAAAACGAAGAATTATTGTTTCATGAGCTTAAACGCGTGACATGCCCAGAAAATGCGGTCATGCAAGAACATGTCCCTGCCCCGCTGCTTACGACGTAAGCATGACCACGGCCAATGACATGCAGTGAAAAGCGAACAAAACCGCCCGCATTCGCAAACAACGATCCCCGATCTCGCCCCTGGTTTCGGCGAACAACAAGAGCGGCATGAGGACAGCCAATAACTCGGAAACAAGATTCCGAGAATGCTGCCGCTGTTAAACGCGGCAATCACTCCGAGGACCACGCACTGAAACCAAGGGCGAGTTGCAGCTATACTGTGTACAATATGTGGAGTCGGGCAGGGCACGACAAGAGCTATTTTTAGTATAGTTCTCCATGTATGCTCCGCTTGCATATGAAGGAGATCATGCGTTGACGGCCTCTTTCATGTGGTCACCAAAGTATGGGATATTGCATTTACGAATTTTAGTGCTAATCATGCTCGACAAGGTTCACCCTTTAGGGCACCTTCCAGGCACGACACAGTTGGTTCTCTACATGAGGCAGTACGCGCTTTGAAATGTCCAGCAAAAGACCGCTCACCTCGAGTGGCACCTTTATTGAACTCACCAGCACAGCCACTGACAGACGGGACACCCACAGCGTATTGGAAGGAACGCTGCGCAGCTAACACCGAAATATGTTGTAGCTCAAAACCCCTCGTGGAAGCAGTGAAATAAGCAGCAGTTAGGCGCTTGCTACGTCGCATGAATAGCACACGCCGCGACATTACTACGTGCGGCTAATAAACCTATGCTACAGTATGGTGAAACGGTACACGTCAACTCGGTCTCCTTACATATATAGTTAAGCAATAATTTAGTACAACAGAAACATTTCCCGTGATGCCACTTTAATACACTACACACGCAGAACATCAGTAGGACGTTGCGTAAACCAGCCACGTCAAACAAACCGCTGTAATTGGCTGTTGCGAAATACTAGAGTTAGTACCTCGGCCAATTCCAGTGCTCGTCCAAACCTACTATAGCGTATCTGTTATATGCAACGGTCAATGCGTAACACCAAGTTACCAGACGATGGTAGCGCAATCTCGCGGTGCTTCTTCGAACGCCTATCGTTCTTACATAAACAAAAAAAAAAGCGGGCCACATTCAAAGCAGTGCTTACGTCACTACTTACGGCACCACTGCCGGCACTGCTGCCGAAAACTTCTTTCAGTTGTGAAGAAGAATATGCGCGTTTTTATTTTTTATTTATTTACATATACTGCCGTCTCTTTGCGAGACATTGCAGGGGTGGGTACAGAATTTGCTTGGAAATCAGGCATAACATAAAGCAAATTAGCATACAAGGGAACGCTAAACTGCGTGATTTAACAAGCATATAAAAAAGCAAGTTATACTAATGCGCATATAACAAATCAACATTGCATCAAAAACACTTGTTAGATGGTAGGAAAGAGGCACAAATATACAAATAGCGCACCACGCATTAGAACTCCAGAGGCACATGCTGATGAATTCTTTCTGCAAATTGTGCGGTAGGTAACTGGCGAAGTGCGCCGTCAAGACCATTCCAGAGTTCGACTGTGGATGGGAAAAATGAGTATTTAAAACTATTTAAACGTGGGCGGAATGAGACAAGATTAAGGGGGTGATAGCTTCGAGTAGCTCGAGTAGGACGCTTCACAAATGAAACTGGGGCCGCGATTACCGATGATTCATGTACAATCTTATGCAGAGTGACAAGCCGTTCGCACGTGCGTCGGTGTGCTAGTGTTTCGAGCGATAAGTTATGTGCATGTGATGAAGGAGAAAAGTGGCGATCATATCTGCTATATATAAACCTTATGGCTTTCCTTTGCAAAGATTCCAACTTGGCTACGTCACAAGAGAGGTATGGGGACCAGACAACCGACGCGTACTCCAAGATTGGCCTGATTAGGGTTTTATATGCAGTTAATTTGCAGTCCTTAGTAGCATCCTTCAATGTACGGTTTAAGTAGAATAGTTTACGAAGAGCTTTCGAGTGAGTGCGGTCTATGTGTTTCTGCCATTTCAAATTATGTGTGAAAGTCACCCCAAGGTATTTAAACTCATCTACGTGTGTAATGTTTGTTCCTCTGTAACCATAAGGAAAGCGTAACGGCTTGACCTTATTGGAGAAAGTCATAGAACTGTCTTCGTTAGATTAGTAGATAGTTGCCAGGAATCGCTCCAGGTACAGAACCTAGAAAAAACCTCATTTAATAGGAACTGGTCAGCACTGTTGGAAATTACAGAATATAGAACGCAGTCATCTGCATAGGCACGTAGTTTAACTGGTGTGTTTTGAATGACCTTCACGACGTCATTAATATAAATGACAAATAAAGCGGACCCAAAACAGAGCCTTGGGGGACGCCGGATTTAACTTCAACGGTATTGGATTTTGCTTTGTTAAAAGAAACATACTGATGTCTACGATGCAGGTAATCAGCGATCCAAGAAATCAGCGCGTCATTTTTTATTACCTCCCGAAGCTTGAGAAGAAGTTTTCTATGACAGACCGAATCAAAAGCTTTGGCGTAATCTATAAATATAGCATCGAGCTGACTTTGATTATTAAGTGCCGAAGCAATGTCATGCGAAAACTCGACGAGTTGCGTGATTGTCGAGTAACCCGGTCGAAAACCGTGCTGGCAGGACGAGATCACATTATTCTCAGTTAAGTACTTAGCAATGTGTTTGTGTACAATGTGTTCCAGTAACTTACATGTGGTTGATAACAATGAAATTGACCTGTAGTTAGAAATTATTTGTTTGTTACCGGACTTAAAGACTGGGATGACGTTAGCTGTCTTCCATATGCAAGGAACAGTAGACGTCTCAAGTGACTTCCTAAATATGATTGTTAAGTAGCGTTGGCTACAACAATAATAGTTCAGTATTTGCCTGGTTGATCTCTGCGCTGCTGTGTGGCGCCACCGATCCGGCCTCTGAAGCTCTTCGGAGAAACCGGTACTTCGCGCAGAATATGAAGTTTGTGACACACACACACACAGACACACACATCGAGAAGGAGAGAAAAAAAAGTAAATAGACAAATGAGAAAATAGCAGGAAGGTCAGTCAGACACCCCAGGTTTGGTGCCCAACACTAGAGCTAGGAGAAATGTGGAAGAAAGATGCAGATAATGGCGTATAGATAAAGCAGGAGTGAGACAGATTAGAACAGATGAGAAATTGGATCATTAGAATCTCTCTAATAGGTCCCTGCCATATAAATGGTTCCACTAATAATCTCGATTAATGCTGACGGTGCCCCAGTAAGATCCCTTTGTATTAGCGGTTAGTCTATACGCCCTATTATCGTACTGCGCGTTCATCGCCAGTGTTCTTTCCCAATCTCGCGTTCGAAACTCGTTACCAAAGCTGTTTGCGAGAAGCGTTATAAAACTCGTGTTACGCGAGACCAGCCCCGCGAGCTTATTATTATACATATATAACCCCGAGGTTCACTGTCGGGTGGAGATTATCGACGGGGCTGCTGGAAGAACTTCCGCGTGTCTCCCGCAAACGGCGCTTATAACCGACAGGCGAAGCAGCGGACGAGATTGCATTGGCGAATAACCCGGGGCATTCAGATTGGTCCAGCCCGGCTCGGTTCAGACACAATGGCTGGAAATGGCGCGCCGTCGGCGCGTGCGAAGGAATACGCTATACTTACGAAACAGTCGCTGGAATTCGCAGACGCGTACGGTATGGACTGAAGCTTCACGTGAAAGGCGCCTCAGCAGGTATAATTTATATAACTCGAGAAACGATTTTTTTTTTACAGCGAAGCTGCGTTAGCCTGTACCCTCCGCAGTTGTAGTAGTAGAAGTCGTCGCGCCGGCGAGAATAAGTAAGTAAATAAATAAATAAATAAATAA
Source organism: Hyalomma asiaticum (assembly GCA_013339685.2). Taxonomy (NCBI): domain Eukaryota; kingdom Metazoa; phylum Arthropoda; class Arachnida; order Ixodida; family Ixodidae; genus Hyalomma; species Hyalomma asiaticum. The sequence continues at coordinate 11,470,619 of CM023483.1, read as the reverse complement.
ATAAATAAATAAATAAATAAATAAGTTTCCTCGGAAACGAATCTAGGACTTGGCTATCTGAAGCCAAGTGACACAACCATTGTACGCTATGTACCCACGCTTCCAAATGGCGAATTGAAGCGAGACATGTGAATGCGTTGCACCGACGATTGTTGTAACACAAATGAAAATCAAGACACTTTCTATGGCTGCTTCATTTAAACGTTTTGTAAAAATTACGGCATATGCCTAGAGGTACTTTAGATACGAAGTACAGGAAAGAAATTTAGCACTTTCCTTGGAGACTTACATTAATTGTCACAAACCAAGGCAAGGCACTTGGGCACGTGAAGGGGGTCATGTTGACAACAGCCAGCGCGCACGAAGCATAGCAAAGTGCATTCCGGTACATTCAGTTGCACGCCAGGGAATCCAGTGCAACAATGAAACCGTCTTCGCGGACAGCTCTATGAGGAGCTCTCCTATGCACTTTTGACCATTTGTTATGAACACAACTAAACTGCCCGTCACCTCACAGGAGATCCTGGCATACGCACATAAAATCCTCACATATGACTTAATAACGTACAGGAGAAAGACATATAGAAAAGGCTTTAATGAAAACTACCGATACAAAACGTTTCCCTTGCAAGGGGTGACCGACAGCTTCACTGTTGGACGGTTTTCACGGCGTTGAACTGGCCGGATTTTTTCTCCTGGCTTTTGACCTTGCTTTCATGTTCGGCGACGTTCGCTTCTACTTAGCAGGAGCGTTACCATGTGCTATATCGTTCCGGCTTTGTATACATACGTGCACGCAGTGACACAGTACAATGAGCCACGCAGAGGCAACATTGGAAATCGGGGCGTGAACGATCGTTCATTCCGTGCGTAATATACATGTTCCGCCACTATGTTTTGATGACTCGCTTATAGCCTTCTCCCATATAAAGAGGACGGCAAACTGAGTGCAACCACTGTCATTGTTCCATAATTGCTGCCATGTAGATCATATAGGTGAGGCGTCTCGCGCAACTGCTCGCGCTGCTCTTGGCTGGAGTAATCGTCGTCGCCTCATGGCATCGCGCGAACTGCGCGCTGGTACGTGGCGTGGGTGTGGTCACGAAGTCAATGGACAATCAGGAGATTCGTGCTCCTCAGCACGAGTCTGCCTTCATCATATAGAGTAGCGAGTTGCCTATGTGCAACATATGTAATCATACGCAATGTATACTCGTGTGTGAAGTTTTCTTCGAGAATTCACAGCGTGTGCAGGGCAATAATAAAAGTGGGAAAAGAAAGGAACATGTAGACGACATGTACAAGCGCTGACTTCCAACTACATTTATTAGAATCGCACGAAATCAAGTTATATGCATGCGCACGTGTTATCACAAGGGGAACACTATAGGAGAGACCAAACGGAGCCTTCATTTCTTTATCAATCATGGACAGACTCGGACCAACAAAGTAGCGTTAACTCTTAAGAATGTATGAGCTCAGGTGTGGCGTGGATGCCAGAAATGGAAGCGGAATGCTACTTTTACTTGCTTACATTAGTAGCCACGCTTGGTCAACTGGACAACCGCCCATTTACTGCATACAAGATTTTAGCACACTGGACTACAAAGTCTTCAAGGCGAGTTGCTGTCAGGGCATTGATGCGATTTTTTCGACGAACAGGACTTGGTGACCGATTGTGACAGTGCCCTGACAAGTGACAGTGATGGTAATATGTCCCTCAACTCTCCTCTCTCCTTACCCTCTTTCATCCCCCTTCCCCAGTTCAGGGTAGCCAACCGGATATCTCCTCTGTTTAACATCCCTGTCTTCCTTTCCCTTTCTCTCTCTCTCTCTCTCTCTCTCTCTCTCTCTCGTTTAGCAGACATTGTTGCTCTATGTTATTTCCTCCTCCCTTGAAGACGAGAAAATAATCGCGATTGTTACTGAATAAATAACAGCGACGTTACGGAAATAAATAATAGCGATTTTTACTGAAGCGTGATTTCTGTTTACTGAGTCAGCGGAAAAACAAACGAAAGAAGGCAGCGCGCTTTGAAGAAAAGAAAAAAATGGGAGGGAGGGGGGTGGGGGGAGGGGTGTTTATGCGTGAAGTGGTTGGAACCTCCTGAGGCTTGTTGCTCGGTGAAATGGTGGCACCTACGTATCAGTAAATAAGGAAAGGTCGTCATGAAAAGTGAGCATCTTTGCGCCGTAAGAAAAGTGCATTGACTGATTTGTTGTACGCGATAAAAATAACGGCACAATGTCGACGTCAGTCTTAACGTGCGTCTAAATTTCATTTCTTCATTGCCACAGATGTAGCGTTGAGATGCAAAGCAGCGCTCATTATTATTGCCTTGTAATTAAAACCCCGGTTACAGACATCTTTCTTTTTTATTTAGACGCGAAGTACATGAGAATATAGGCTACGTCAGAGCCGGCTATCACAACTGAGCGCAACCACTGTCATCGCGCCATAACTGCTGCCACGAGGATCATGTAGGTGAAGCGCCTCACGTAACGGCTCGCGCTGCTCTTGGCGGCCTTGTTGCAACGACGATTACTGGAAGTTACTGACATGTGTTGCGGTGTAATTGTGAAGAGTAGCTCGGAGACAACCTCCTTCTTCTTTCTTTTTTTTTTTTGCACTGGTGCGCATTATGAGGTCCTCAGCTTACGAAAAAGAACAAACGCAGTGATGCAAATATTTTGCCCATTCTTCGAGTTACAGAGACGATAGCTTGCGAGAGGGAAGCATGCATCCTCGCGAGGTGATACCAATACCACGCTCATAGCAGACGTTGATACCTCCCCACACGTCTTCGCAGGGACGAATGTCAAGCAGAAGCCATGTCACTGAGCACACACATTGCAAGCGCGTTTTTCTTACATACACAGCGCATTATAGTTTGTTGAAGCCAGGTAAGTCACGTCACCCTTTAACGCATCGACGTAGCCCGAAACGGGGTGCATGCTTCGCGCTCACGACTGAGATTTGTCAGTTCTCAAAAACGCCCCCAGCCACCGCCGCAGTGGTCTCTACACTTTGTACCGCCAGAAGCGTGCAGCCGACTGGTAGTAAGAAGAGGTTGCTGAGAGGGTCACCAGCGCGTGAAAAGCAGCATTGCCAAGTTTCAACAGGGTATGTTACGACGCATAGGCGGATATAAATAATGCGTTAACCACATTTTCGCGGTATGCTTTTCGGTAAGAGGTGCTTCATAAGATATCTGGAACCCAGCAGCGGTTTTGAATAACATTCAGAGTTTTCGGACGGGTACGACGCCGCCTTGGACGAACACAATACAACTTTTGTATCAGTGGTACCTTCGGCATCAGAGTAACCTGGCGCGGGCTCAAGCCTCTGCAGAACTGCACGTAATTGCTACTCTGCACGTAAACGCGCACCTGCGTTCGACAGGCGCCCCCTGCTCAAGCCACATAACGACTGGCCAACCAACCAACCGACCGACACAGTGGCTGTGATCAAATGAAACTGCGTGCCGCACGAAGAAGCAATCGGAGACGTACGTACGGACAGAGCTTGACAACGCGCGACCTTGGAACGACGAAATAAACAAGTGTGCGAAGCCAGCGCAAGCCGTAAATTATGTGCGAAGACGAAAAAGAAACAAACGGACGACGGGGGCGTCCAAGACGCAGGGGCGGAAAGCGAGACAGACTTCGCCTCGGCACGCGTCTGGGAGAGCTCATCTGGGTAGACGTGCTCACGACGCCCATCACTGGCATTGATCGGTCACGCCGCCGCAAGGCTCCGTAGGATACCTTTCCCAGCGGTCGGTTTGCGAGGAAGACGCCTCTGTCACGCCGTAACGTGACACGTCACGGACGTGTCGGATTAGCCAAGGCGCTGCTGTACTCGCCGCTTGCTCCTCTCAACTTCTCGCCAACCCCGGGGCCGCGTGCAGTCCTGCGGTATATGCCAGCGAGTGCGCGGAATGCACGGCAGCGCGCACATCTATACCCCATGGTGCGCTCGCATAGTTATTCCTTCGGAATATGTAGAGGGAAGGAGGGGGGAAAGGGGGGGGGGGGGATCTACAGGTACTGCTCGCTATAGCCGCGCGGTTTTTCCTTTGAATTGCCGCGTGCTGGGAAAGAAATGGTTGCGCTGGAGCAGCATTGGTCTGCCTCTGTGCATCTCGGGTCTTTATCGGACACCGTGACCAATGCTGTTATGCATAACACGCAAGAGCTTAACGTTGCTTTCAGTGAATGCATATTTTTAAAGAAGATGTCGTCGTTTGGATTATAGATTCCATGCTGCTCCGTCTCCTCGACGTGGTTACTAAACCTAGCCAGGACCATGCGATGCAAAATGGTGCGTATGTTTTCTGTCAAAGAAGTCGGCTACTCGGCTTCGTCCATTTCAGAATCAGACACATCATGCCGGATCCCTGGTAGAGTTCCTTTTGCTCGCTTTGAATGCGGCGTCGTATAGATATTACTCGGGCGACGGTTGCCTGAGTCAGGTAGCTAATTTTGCGATATTTATGCTGATTGGTGGCCCTGTAGCCCTGCGCGCGGCCGCGTGCTGTTCATCTAAGATGTCCCGCCGTTTTCTCAACCCGTTTTTTTTTTTTTTTTTTTCGAAAGGACTTAGTGCGCTGCATACGGTATTAACAAGGTCTGACAGCTAACATGAATTATGAGCTTTTTTTGGAACGTTTATAGCCGAGAACTGACGTGGGCGGTAGAATAGATTTAGCTGGCTACGTCAAGGTAATCTTCCTATTGAAGATATACTTAAGGCGTACTTTTGAAGCCATAGGACGATAAATTGGAAGTCAAGATGAATGTTCCAGAGAGAAAGGTTAAGCAGAAGCTGTCGGTAAAACGCGTTATGCAACCTGTACCATCATGCAAGAATAATCGGAGAGCGCATTTTTCAAAATAAAGCACTGCATATAGCTAACGCGTTTGTATCTTTATTAACAGGTACCGAGCACGTTTACTTGCACACAACTAGGAGTAAGTTTGTTAATGGGTCATTATGATGTAGAAGATGATAACCGTATAATTATTGGGCTGAAAGAGAGGTGCGTATACACATATATGCGATACATCCGAATGAAGAGATGCTAAGGTAGACAAATGTAATCGCACAGAAAGTGTGTATACGATATTCCTCTTTAATTACATTATTTGGGTCAATTTCTGCCCCTTCACCTACACTTCTATTTATGTGCGTTACACAATTTTGCAATTGCCTTGTTTGTAACTACTGCGTAAATCTTATTGTGATCATTCAACCCGCCATATGCCTGCCTTACGCATTTGCTGCCACCATCTTGCGCAGGGGGCTCAGAACTTCTCAGCGGCTTTTTGCCCGAACGATGTTAGTGCATAAAGACAGCTGCAGTTGTTCAACATAAACTGTTCAGACGTTTGTTGCGTGTTGGAGAGCCGCATCTGCATGTCTAAAAGCACTCTGTTTTACCTTCAATGTTGTGACCCTCTTCGCGCGCCTCATATGTTTGAGGCAGCGAACATAGATGATCTATGTGTATTATTTCACGGTATTCCGTAATTGCACAGTACTGTCGGATGAAGTGTTCTATCTCGGTGAGGAAGAATTCCTTCGGCATTGGTCTTGCCCCTTTGTGCCGGTCTCTGATAAACGTGTGAACCTAATCTTTCGGCCTCACTGGTTTGGTAGGCTGATGCATCGTTTGTCGTTGGCGGCAGTGTCACGTGTATTTATAATGTGTACACACTCGCACCTGATTGGTGCTGTCTTTGTCGCTACTCGTTTGTATATGCGTGTGTGTATATGTAGAACGCTCCGTTATACACGCTGCATTCCTGTGTTGTGTAGATGTGACGCAACTCTGCCCCGTGATACTCGTAATTTGATTTCTTATGTTTTGCATGAAAACGTTGTGTTGTAATGTTATCAGTGTTAATCGTCTGTGATACAACAAATTTTTCTAAACACACACACAGTCCGACGGCTCGACTGCTGTCCTCGGAGAGTACTTTGCTCTATGCGTCCATAAACATGGTATTAAAGTTCAATAGTTGGGTCCTAGTTTCACTTGATAAAAGAAATAAAGGTAGAAGTTAAATGTAATTTAAGTTGTGCATTGTCGTGCTATGCAAGCACGACAAAACCGTGGCGCAGTCGATACAGCTCTCACAGGTTTGTTTTCCCGGTCGTATCCGCATTCATTATTGCTGTGAAAATAGAGCAATGGACCACTTGCAGAAGTACGACTGCGCATGCGCCAGAGCCGGCGTCGTCTGCTTGGTTGGAAAACAAACGGACTGCAAGCGCGACGTGCCTCACGCCTCAATGGTTCGCGCGCCTCATATGCCTGAAAATGCTTAGTTTTCGCCTGCAGCAACTATTTCGATAGAAAGAGAGAGTAGTAATTTCTCCGAAATTCCTCCCGCGATTGTTGCTTCAAAGAGAAAAGGGCGTGGACGGCAGCGGTGAAGCGAGGCATGCGATGGTATGCAACCGCGTTGTATGTATGATCTGTGGCGCGCACTTTGTCACCGGAAAGCACGATGAAACCTTTAGTGTTCATTTTCTTTTTATAGCGATCGACTGCGCATGCAAATCTAACTGGATTTGCAAACGAGCTACGAGCCTTCCGCAGTTGTTATAAACAGTTCACGACATCAATACCGGACCCGTAAACGAGAACGTATACATCTGCATAATGATTAAAAATGTTGAAGTGTCGGATATTCCGTGCGATAACCACGATTTGATTTTGAGGTAGGTTGCATAGCGGGAAACTCGGTCCAGATTAATTTCGACGCAGAAGTTCTTTATTTATAACGCGTGTACTCGTATCAAGTGCACGGGCATTTTAGCGTTTCGCGCCCATCGAATGCACATCGACCGGCGGGCATCGATGTTAACAGTACAATGAATTACCTGCTAAGCTTGCGCGTGGTTCCGTATTGACCACGTGCAATGACATTTGTAATGACCAGTGTCGCCACTTTCACGAATCATGTCACCAGCTGATGCCTGACTTGGAGGAGGCCAGACGCTTATAAAGCCACAAATATAGGACTATTGTGGTTAAGTTTAACATTCTTAACTTAATCTTCTTTTCCAAAACCTACCCGCGGTGCTCCCTGCAAACTAACTCAATGCCGGTGCGAGGAGAGCGTCGTGTGTTGCACTGAGCTCGCATTCCGGCACGATCAAGAAGACAGTCGTACGACCCGTTTGCGAAAAATGGCAAGGGAATGAGGTTTATAATGACATTTAGGAAAAGGTAATATTTCATTAAGGAAAAAGAAACATTGAGACGTTCACAAGACGTGAAAAAAGCTCGTCATGCGTGGTGCCGCCGTACGTAAGCAAGGCTGGAGCACGGTTTATTTTCCAACCAGGCGGCGCTTTCAGTTTTTCGCGCTAGGTGGCGCTCCGACTTTTGCAAGTGGTCCTTTATTCTAGCAGCATTCTTAACAAAAAAAAAAAAAAACATTTCCTCCAAACTTATGTGTTTAATTGAAGTCATGGGCAGGATTAGAAAGTTTGGAACGAATCAACCATGTAACGTTAATTAGCGGAACAATGTTGGTAACCCACTCAAGTGCTTATGCGTATCTCCATCTACAGAGGCTGTGAAGACGTTCCTATGGCAAATGCGTAGCACCAGCGCGATTTCAGTCGTGATAGTTTCGCACATTTGGTGTCGCAACATAACACAATGAAACACGTTGTTCTCTGGAATACGCCGTCCTATAAGAGAGCTTCTAATAGCCTATTCTCGGTATATAGAATGCGTCAATGTTTAACGCATATCTATCGCGCATTAATGTCTATACTGTGTGTATAGGCCACTCTGAGCGTGCTAAACACGATTGCTAGGGAATCAGGAGCAGAGCCACGCGTCGAGTTTTACCCTAAATCCGAGATATAATTCTCCGGATACGCGAAGCAATAATCCTCTCGAACGGAATGTATATATATATACACATCATCGAACCGACACATCAGGCATTAGCGGAACGGGAGAGTGTGCGAGGATACGACGACGGGCCGCCTGTATAACGTTGCCCATTTTCTCGAAATAGGAAAACCTCGTTCAACCACATGAACGAGGCGCAAATACGTCCGCCCCCAGAGCCCTTTTTTAAAAGCCCGTCCACCGTGCGCGGGAGTTTTAATCTCCACCGCATGCCGACGCGAGGCATGCCGTATGGCAACAGGGCTTGCACTTCTCTCGCCACGGCTCGCGAGAAACGCAAAAATCGGACAAAGAACACGAGAACGCTTTTATCTAATGCAGCCCATTAACTCTCAAGTGGTTCTCCCTTTGCGAAGGGAAAAAGAGAGAGAGAGCCGTTGGCGCTCCCAATCGGCGTCAGAGCACTCACGGTCGTGTCCGTACATACCATTTGCGTCGCCCGTCGCTTTCCGCCTGTATATAGCGGACGCTAAAAAGCATGGCCGCGACCATGCTGTTACAGTATATGTATAGAGAGACGAGACACACACGCACGCAATCTCCGCTCGCCACTCATGCGATGCTGCCCTCACGCAGTACGTGTATATACGACAGCACGGGGCCGGTCTGGACAGAATCGCGGTGCGCGCGCTTAACTGCACAGCAAACACACCGAGCTTCCACGCCGCTCGTCGTCCACTCACTGCGAAAACACATTTCTGTGGTGCCGTCCTGTGCGAGCGCAGCCGCCGCCGCGTCGGCTGTTTGCGCGAGGAATCTGTCTCGGAAACCGAGACGTGTTTTCTCGCCTTTCCACCCCTGCACGCGTTCGCGCGGACGCGCGTATCGCTCGGTGAAAGCTCGACGCTGTTAATACTGTAGCGACAAGAGCGACAAAAATCGTTCTCGCGAGCGAGATTGCGCACAGCGGCATTGCGTGGAGCACTTGCGGTCGTCCCGCCTTTCTTTCGCGATTAGCGGGATGGTTCATCGTCGTCGTCGACGACGACGCTGTCATCTATTTCAGCCAAGTTGGGCTTTCTGTTTTGTTTTGTTTGACAGGAAGATGCTGCTTGTGAACAGCAGTGGTGTTGCTGTAGATTTCCGAGGAGTCGTAAGGACGAAAGGGTGGCGTGTGCACGCGGCTGCTTGAGCTCTTTAATTAGAAATTTCCCACCCTCGAAAGAGAGGCAGTGCACTGGGACGTAACGCTTCGTTTCGTTACTTGAATAATTATTTCAGTACATATATCACCCCAATCATTCACACGTCCGCGTGTTTATTTCTACGATAGAGAGAGAGAGAGAGAATATTTTATTGATGAATCCGGAGATGTTAGCCTGGTTAATGGCCTGGCTTGCTATAGATAAAGACATACTCGCTCTACCCGGTACGTAAAGTCAACAGCAAGAGTTTCTGGGATCGAAAACTTCACCTATATTACCGCTTAGCCTCACAACATAGCCTCGAATTAAATATTACAGCCTGCATGCATCGCAAGAACATCTACCAACTGAAACTTTTAATTCGAGGCTATGTTGCGAGGCTATGCTGTAATATAGGTTTTTACGAAGTTTCCGATCCCGCAAACTTTTGCTGTTGACTGTACTTGCACTCAGCCATACATACCGTATTAGAAGCATAGACTATACGTATACCTGGGTACACGTGCATTTGCTTTAGTATGCAGTCTTAATGGGAACGACGTTCGGTTCCTATTAATGTGCTCGTACTTTTGTATGTACTGTTAACCTGTCCGTCAATGCTTCAATGGTGTTGGCAGGCCCTGAAATGATAATTGCTGGGGTATTACGCGCTAAAAACAACATTATTATGAAGCGCACCATAGCGGAGGGCTCCGGAAATATCGACATACTCAAATCGCGCATTAAGGTCTATGCTGTGTGTATAGGCCACTCTGAGCGTGCTAAACACGATTGCTAGGGAATCAGAGCAGAGCCACGCGTCGAGTTTTACCCTAAATCCGAGATATAATTCTCCGGATACGCGAAGCAATAATCCTCTCGAACGGAATGTATATATATATACACATCATCGAACCGACACATCAGGCATTAGCGGAACGGGAGAGTGTGCGAGGATACGACGACGGGCCGCCTGTATAAAGTTTCCCATTTTCTCGAAATCGGAAAACCTCGTTCAACCACTCGAACGAGGCGCAAATACGTCCGCCCCCAGCGCCCTTTTTTAAAAGCCCGTCCACCGTGCGCGGGAGTTTTAATCTCCACCGCATGCCGGCGCGAGGCATGCCGTATGGCAACAGGGCTTGCACTTCTCTCGCCGCGGCTCGCGAGAAACGCAAAAATCGCACAAAGAACACGAGAACGCTTTTATCGAATGCAGCCCATTAACTCTCAAGTGGTTCTCCCTTTGCGAAGGGAAAGAGAAAGAGAGCCGTTGGCGCTCCCAATCGGCGTCAGAGCACTCACGGTCGTGTCCGTACATACCATTTGCGTCGCCCGTCGCTTTCCGCCTGTATATAGCGGACGCTAAAAAGCATGGCCGCGACCATGCTGTTACAGTATATGTATAGAGAGACGAGACACACACGCACGCAATCTCCGCTCGCCACTCATGCGATGCTGCCCTCACGCAGTACGTGTATATACGACAGCACGGGGCCGGTCTGGACAGAATCGCGGTGCGCGCGCTTAACTGCACAGCAAACACACCGAGCTTCCACGCCGCTCGTCGTCCACTCACTGCGAAAACACATTTCGGTGGTGCCGTCCTGTGCGAGCGCAGCCGCAGCCGCGTCGGCTGTTTGCGCGAGGAATCTGTCTCGGAAACCGAGACGTGTTTTCTCGCCTTTCCACCCCTGCACGCGTTCGCGCGGACGCGCGTATCGCTCGGTGAAAGTTCGACGCTGTTCATACTGTAGCGACAAGAGCGACAAAAATCGTTCTCGCGAGCGAGATTGCGCACAGCGGCATTGCGACGAGCACTTGCGGTCGTCCCGCCTTTCTTTCGCGATTAGCGGGATGGTTCATCGTCGTCGTCGTCGACGACGGTGTCATCTATTTCAGCCAAATTGGGCTTTCTGTTTTGTTTTGTTTGACAGGAAGATGCTGCTTGTGAACAGCAGTGGTTTTGCTGTAGATTTCCGAGGAGTCGTAAGGACGAAAGGGTAGCGTGTGCACGCGGCTGCTTGAGCTCTTTAATTAGATATTTGCCACCCTCGAAAGAGATGCAGTGCACTGGGACGTAAGGCTTTGTTTTGTTACTTGAATAATTATTTCAGTACGTACATCACCCCAATCATTCACACGTCCGCGTGTTTATTTCTGCGATAAAGACATACTCGCTCTACCCGGTGCGTAAAGTCAACAGCAAAAGTTTGTGGGATTGAAAACTTCTTACAAACCTATATTACCGCTCAGCCTCACAACGTGGCCTCGAAATAAATATTACAGCCAGTATGCATCGCAAAAATGTCTGCCAACTGCAACTTTTAATTCGAGGCTATGTTGCGAGGCTATGCTATAATATAGGTTTTTACGAAGTTTCCAATCCCGCAAACTTTTGACGTTGACTGTACTTGCATTCTGTCATACATACTGTATTAGAAGCATAGACAATACGTATACCTGGGTACACGTGCATTTGCTTTAGTATGCAGTCTTAATGGGAACGACGTTCGGTTCCTATTAATGTGCTCGTACTTTTGTATGTACTGTTAACCTGTCCGTCAATGCTTCAAAGGTGTTGGCAGGCCCTGAAATGATAATTGTTGGGGTTTTACGCGCTAAAAACAATATTATTATGAAGCGCACCATAGCGGAGGGCTCCGGAAATATCGACATACTCAAAACGCGCAGTATGTGCGCCTCTAGCGTTTTGGCTTCCATCGAAAATGCGATCGCCACGCCCGGGATCGAACCGGTGTGCTTCGAGCCAGCAGCCGAGCATCATGACGACTGTACAACCCTGATGAACAAGCACTGATACATACATACATACATACATACATACATACATACATACATACATACATACATACATACATACATACATACATACATACATACATACATACATACATACATACATACATACATACATACATACATACATACATACATACATACATACATACTGCGCTTCTACGGACAAAGCAACTCCGGCAAAAACAGATCCTCGTACTCACAAGAGCCCTTCGCACTAAAAAATTTCACAAGAGAACAGTTCAGCAAATCATGATGCGGGACATATCATTAATCCGCCGACCAACGGGAAAAATCACTTACGGTGGAGTGGCTTTGACAATTCGGCTCGAGTTGCACCATTTTCCTAAATCAATGAAGCAATGTAGTGCTCGATGGCGGCGCGTCTGACTTTGTTTGGCACACATGAAAAAAAAAAAGAAAATGAAATGTACAAGTTTGCTAGCTCTCGCAAAAAAATTCATTTTAACTGCTTTTGCCATCCACTGAGACATACCTCGACACACAACAGTGAGTTTTGTGAACAGAAACCATAGAAATAGATGGCGATTCTCAAGACAAACGAAATTTAGTGCCTGCGTGGGCATTCTGCTTCTTCTGACGTACAACTTTTATTATCCTCGCCTTTTACAAGAAACGCGAAAATGGGAGCTACCTTAATGCCGTTAAACGTTAATGCAACTTTCTTGTTTCCCTACCGTGCTCAGGCTTGGTGCGTTTGCGGGTAAACACCATTAGTGTAATTTACTGAGGTGGGATCTCAGGCATACGTTGTGTGGGGTTCATAGCGACGGCCGAGTTAATGCATCGCGTTGTTAGAGTCGCTGAATGGAAGCACTTTATCGATTTTCGCCTCCAGGAAGCAGTGCATATGCACTCTGCTTTGATCCGTGCATGCGTATGCAAAATCCATTGGTATCGTGAAAGAAATGCCATTTTACTAAAGTTTTTATAAAATCCTTTATATGCTAAGCGTTGAGAAGAGGAAGCTTTTATTCTGTATATGTGGACGATATGCGTACAATGGGCATCATTTACGAACCTCTAAGGCCGCATTATTTTGCTTGTCTTACGGGGTTTTGCATCAAGCAGGCTAGATGACAGTCCTCTGGTACATAGATAGTATGCCGCGAGACATCATGACCTGGATGATTTTCGTACATAGTGTCATGGGCTTGTTTAGGATTCTTATGCCTTATGGGTACTGTAACAAAATTAGGGCTAAACAATTTCTTTAATTAATGTATATTACTCTGAATTCATTGCCTTCACTGCGCTGTTGGATTTACTCGAACTTCTTTGGTCGTTTGTGCTTTGTCCATAGCGAAATTATACGACACGTCAAAAATAAATCCCTTTTTCTAAAAAATTTCGAGAGCTTGCCCTGAGACATATAGGGTTGGCGTCAAAAGTACACAAACAAATTTAATTCGTGTATGACATCTAGGAAAGAACGGTCTTTCCTCGTATCGGTTTAGAGAGCGCTATTTGTGACAATTCCATGAATTACGAAAGTTGATGTCTCTACGCGGACGCAGTGTTTACGGCCAAGAAAGAAGTCACAGTGTGGCCAGAAGGGCGAAGCAATGAATGCGATAGCAAAGCATGACATAAAAACTTTACACAACGCTGGTGGAATAGAATACGGCTGCTCCAGAGACACTTTTCGCAGCCTCTTCGAGTTGCCAGCGCAACACGTAGAAGGGTTTACGAGCCGCCCGCTGATGGCTGCCCAGATAGCGCGCGCGCCAGCGATGGCTACCGCGAGAAGTACACAGTTGCTGCTCGAGGGATCTCTCCCCCCCCCCTTTCCTCTCGCCTTTTCATGCTCGTTAAGGTGGATTCATACGACGGACCAAATCGCGATCTGAGTCCGCAAACCGCGTATCACGTGACTCTACACATCACCCGTTTCCGCGGTGCTCCCTGGGTCCGCCGGCGGTGATTCGCGAAACTGAAGGGACCCCAATCACAGTTTGGTCCGCGGGGGTTCTTTGGCGAGAAATACAAAAATCATAGCGGTGAAACGCATTCTTCTGGCAATTACATACTCTTTTCTATCTTTTTTTTTAACTTCCTGGATTCAGAAGCAACATTAGTCTGCCCGAAGGCTGCAAAATCAACGCCGGAACGACCAGGATGCCGAGCATAAACGTAAAGAAACGTTGCTGCTATGACAGCAGGTGAAACATTGCACCATGCGAGAGCATATCGTCGGCCCTGTCCACGTTGCCTATTTCGAAGTACAAATACTGTATGTCTGTTTCAGCTAAAAGCCCCAGAACTATTATTACCACATCTGTTGAAGAGATGAAGCGGCACTTGCAATATCTCGCACGACTCGGTGCGGAATGGGACAAGCTCCCTTCGCACAGCACAACCGAGCACCGGTGCGTTTGGGCCGTTGTCTACGGGACGCGTGGATTCCTCCGCGGTCTGTGCGGTCCCCTGTCGTGTGAATACTAGCGGCGCAGCGACCGCGTGTCGTCACGTTTCACGTGACTAATTCGGTCCGCGGGCATGCCCATCGTATGAATCCAGCCTTTAAAGACGGGCGGGGCGTTCCCTCTCCGCTTCAACGGCAGGCGTCCTGATCGGAGTGATGTTATCGCATGCGCCCTCCGAGAGACGTAGATGGGTCGGGCTCGTTTGATCTCTGCTTCAGCCGTGTTCGTCGCCCCAACTCGTGTTCTTTTACGCGCGGGCAGAACTGACGATGCGCGGGGGGTTGTTATCAATTCGGACTTTATACGGGACATGACGGCGACGGCGAAAACCCATCGAAGCTGCCCATATAACTGCTATCGCAATAAAAAGATAACCGTCCCTTGCCTCCTTGCATAAGAGTTTGCAGATGAAAGAGAATAATTAAGGAGGAGGAGGAGGAATGAAGGAAAGGCAGGAAGGCCAACCAGGCGCATGTCCGGTATGCCACTCTGCTCCTGGGGGACAGGGACTAAAGGACAATAAGAAAGAAAGAGGAGAAAAGAACCTGCTACTGCGATGACAGTGGACACGCGTTTGGCAGTTATATGCCAAGAAGCGGTCACTGAGCCTGAAAAAGTAAAAAAAAACAGCACCTATGTCCGCGTCGCTTTCCTGACCTGATTACTGGGGCTATGGTACGAGAATCCTTTCGTCAAAAGTGTTTCTTCTTTCTTGGATTTCTTCTTGTCCGTATATGTCGTCACCTTTACAACTTTTAATGTTTATGCGAGTGCAATTACACCTGGGCTGCATGTTAGTCTCAAAGGGAACCACGACTTGCTAGAGGGAGCTCCTTGCTCGCATTCTCATGTCATTGCAAGTATTAGATTCGGGCATATTGAGACCAGTCATTCAACCTCTAAATTTGCGATGACCGTCTGCGTTTGTACCCGAAGAAGGCGGGTCGTATCAGAATCAAAATCAGAATCGCTTTTATTTTACAACAAACTTATTCGTGGTCCTTCAGGCGAAAAGCCGCGCCACACAGGATGGATGTCCTTGAAGGTCCTCGCATGGCAGCAGTAAGTATACAATCAACGTTCATAGTTCATAGTCGATAGACTTACGTAGTAAAGGCAAAGCGATATATTGACATTTCCTGTGCCCCAAATTGCTACTCTAGATTTAAGGACAAAGTTATTGTTGCGGGCAACGGGCCAGCTTTAAGAACTTACGGCAACGAAGTTCTCTATCTCCCCCCCCCCCCCTCTCTCTCTCTCTCTCTCTGGTCGATATCAGGCTGAAAGAAGAAATGTCGAGAAGCGTTTTCCAGTGACATGTCATCCATGGAAGCAAGCTCTCTTAACCGAGAGAACCGTTCTGGATTTGGAAGACGTTCGTAGCCTTGTACCCCAACTTTAAAGGCCGGCCATGGTTGGCTCTGAGAGCAGATGTAAGCCTTCGTAACCGATGGCGCACAGCTGTTTTAGGATGTAGGTCTTACTTCTGGCGCTTTCACCTAAAAAATTGATGAAGTCTGTTTTCGCTCAGCTATAGCGCTACGGGTCCACACGTGAAATAATTAAGGCTACCAAACCAGGACAGTTCGTCGAACTGTCCTGGTTGTAGTGATAAAGAAGAAGCAGGAACATGTATAGAAATGATAAATTAATTCATCCGTGACACGTTATCATAAAACTATGCGTTTGTCAGATGGTGTACGTATGCGTTTGCTGCGGGGCAATACCGCTTACAATGTTGCCCAGGTTTCGCAGGCGAAATTAGTATCCATTGAAAGTGGTGAATACCGATATGACGACGAACTCTCCAGGAAAGTAAATTGATACATCGGGACTTCCAAGGGGGAGTCGTAAATTGAAAGCACACTTGCAGATCTACAATGTGATTCATTACAGACGTATTGAAAAAGCGAGAGAGTACGTCAGGTACGAATGCAACCTGGTTCGTTGCGGCATGAAAAGCAGCGCGACAAGATAAAGGTAACGAGGCGAAAAGGGGGAGCTCTTCACGAAAATTGCGCCTTTACACGCGCATTCAAGGGTGCATTCATGCGAAAGAAACGAAGAGGCTAAATGCCCGTGGCATGTATAGTGCGTGCACTATGGGAACTTTGGATTGTAAGTTGTGCGGCAACGAATAGTGATGAGGTCGTGCGTCAATAATGGTCACACTTTCTTTTTTTTTTCTTGCATGGCAACTACCGGGCTTTATAACTGTTCTTGCGTATTCAAGGGTTGCTCACGCGAGCAGGCTTTCCCGTTGTTCGTGGTGCCGAAGCGTGAGCACAGTTTCCAGAAGGTGTAGTCCTATGTGTGGTGTTCACCACATATAGGAACGAAAATGTATCGCTTAGCCTTGTTTCTCGGTCGGTTCAGGTTGCATTATTTTCATAGCTGTCAGTCAGTGCTTCAATGATAAATTAAGTGCTACTAGGGACAGATAACGTTCCTGGAGATAGAGTGATAGAAGTCTATCTTGGAAGAGATGGCATAACTGAAGGGGTCGAATGGGCCTTGAAAGGTGATTGAAGTGCTTATTCAGGCGAAGATCCGATTATGGACCTTATAAATTTGAGTTCTACTCAGATGCTGCGTGCACGCATGGTGCACTAGTAAATAAGATAGCACTAAATTTATATTTGAGAAAAGATAGCATAAATGCCTAGGCTGAAAGCTAATAAAATATAACAGAAAGTTACATTTTGTGCTAAGTTGGAGTAAATCTTTTGAATGATGAACACACCCGGCTTTCGGAGCATTTTTGCAGCTAACTCACTAAAGATAACTGAGACTTCTTGAAGAATTCGCAGCGGTGTCAATTGTTATTCTGTGCTGTGAGCGCCTGTAATCGGAAACATAGGCTCTTTCTTACTTTTTTTTTTTTCAATGCGCCTCTTATCTTATTTCTTCTTCCTCGTCTCCTGGGCGAATTTCAGACTCAGAAAACTAAATAAGGTCAGTATTGACAAACCTACCTTATCCTTGCTGCTTGTTCTCCTTATGTTCCCTGTGCGTTTATCATGAACAAATTATTCCAGTGCCTACAAACAAGGCCTTGTCATACTCTTTCGCACTGACTACCATTTTAGTGCCCTTAACATGCCTTAAAGGCTCAGCAGCGATGAGGAAATAAACAGGACAAGGTGGCTTTTTGAATACAGGGCCTAAGATGGCTTCCTTTTCCCTTCAGGTTGTTAGAGTCTGTGCTTCCTCCCTCACTTGCGTTCCGCTATTTCTCTCACTACGCAATAGTATTTTCTGAAGCCTAACGCGAACATAAGGAAAACGGACACCATACGTGCGCATTTGTACTGGTCCCGTTTTGCGTAGTCTTAGTGTGGACACGACAGTATGTACGTGTGAGTAACTACGAATCAGGCAGCATTCAGAAAACTAGCTTTGCGCAAGCGAGCTTTGATCCTGTTCCAACCGACGGTACAGAATCTATAGCAATCACAACATCGATCAACGTGTTGGACGGATGGTCGCCTCTGGCATTATTACCAAAAACACGCGCCTTTGACGTTTGTAGGTTTTTGTGAATGCGGGCATGGAGCTTCGTGTGTGGGTGGGCGCTGCGACAGCTTCGAATAACACTCCCAGTGGTCCACGCTACGCAAAGAGAACAGCGCGGCAAAGGCGCGCGAAAGAATAACGCCGGATAGCGATCAGCAAATAGACTCCGGGCTAGACGATGAGCGTGGAGGCACAGATAGAGCGAAGAGGAGGCGTCGAGAGCTGGAGGCTTTAGGCCAGGCTACGCTCTGTAGCTATGGGCTATCGTGGAGGTGAGCGAAGCGTTGGCGCCTTTTGCCCGGCGCCGCGCTCAATGGCTTGTTTGCGCAGTCACTCCTCCCTTGGCCGGTTTGCGTTTCACACGCATCCGTCAGCTCTCATTTGGGAGGCTTTTCACGGCCGCAGCCGCCGGGGCTAGGGAGGGCAGGCCCACGCCTCTTCGTGCGGACAGTACATCCGCGCCCGCGCGCTTCGGACGCGCCCTTCTTTTTTTTCTTTCCCCACTCAGTGGAGAGCAGCGAAGGGGCGACGAAAAAGAGAGCAAATATTAAAAAAAGGAATGAAAAGAATACGAAAGAAATAAGAAAGAAGAACGGCGCGTAGCATCTGCTTCATCCGCTCCAGCATTGGTCTCGACCAACAGTTCTTTTCTCGGCGACCTCCTTCCTCTGAAAAACCGCAAGAACCATACCGACGTGCTACTCGCAATTCTAGCCACTACACTCGCGATTATCTCCGGCGTTACAGGCATTTCTTTCCCGGCCAATGGAAAAAGAACAGAAAAAAAAAGGTGCCTTAGCGCAGAGCAGGGCTGCGAGGGGAAGCAAAGGGAGTGAAGTATTCGACGGGTAGCGGGGCGACGGCGGTAGTGTGAATGCAGATTCATTTTGCGTTTCATCTCCGCTTGGCAGTGACGATGTAGTAATTCGGTTGTGAGCGGGATGGGGGAGACACGCCTGGATTTTACGGCGCACGGGGAGCTCACACGAGTTTCGTCAAGCATGCCTCCCCTTCCACTCGCCCCCCCCTCCCATTGGGCCATCGCGGGTTCGAATTCACAAAGCGAGCCGGGGCGTACGGGCGGAGAGTGGCCGGCGACCGGGAAAGTCAAAACCGCTCTCTAACGAGCTGATCAGCGAGACGCTTGAGAAGGACTCCTCTGACAGCCATGGAGAGTAGTTAAGCGTATTGTGAACGACGATAAGGTATATACGTCGCGCTGGCGCATAAATATAGAATCAGGACCATTTGTTGCTCGCCGTCGCGGGGAAGAGTTGAACGGCCTTGTTCGCGTGAGCACTTCTCTGCGCGCTTGCTGGCGCTTATGTTTGCCTCGCTATACCTGAGCAAGCACAGTCACGAGCGAACGTATGAACATCGTCAGATACCTTGAAAAAAATTTTGCTTGCACACCGCATACAGGGGCACAATCTATGAACGCGTTTGTTCGTCTAATAAAAGAAATATCTCTTTTTTTTTTGTTCTGCCTAGACCGCGTGGTCTAGAGTTTCGATTCCGAGTGCAGCTCCGCACAGTAAGCAAAGCTGTATCAGCGAAAACCGCGGATGACATTTCTTAGTATTCTTGTGAAGGACGGGTTCTCATTCCTGATATGCACTCCCGGTGCCTGTATCCGACTCTCCTTGACCGTCATGAAAACACGAGCCGCGTTCGCTTGGGTTGGTCAACGTGTCGCCTGACAATTATCGTATTGTCCGATAGGCTAGGGCCATGCAGTAAACCTGGTCCGAGGTGTAGTCCCTAGAACGCCGTTCCACAGGGCTTCACAGCATGGCCCGGCTCGACGAAACGCGACATTCGTCATGCTGCGCAGAAGTTTTCTGCTGGGAGAAGAATTTCTGCGTGTTTGTGCTCTTACCGTGCCGAAGGCAGGCCGTGAGTTACAGGGGGAAAAATGAGCTCTCCTCTGCTAGAAAGGGCGGACATCAACCACATGGTCTGAGGCTTGCTCTCGATCACCTGTGCAGAACAAAGCCTATAAAGACGGATAGCAGTGGGAGACCGCACTGCTCAACTCGGACCGAGATGAGAAACTCCGAGCAGTTCGGCAAGCCGAAGATGCCACCAAGGCCCAAGGGCTCCTGGCTGCCACCTAGGAGAGGACTCTAATCCCTGCTAATCTTGGTGACTGCAGTAAATTTTTTCTTCCCCCTCCTCAAACGAATGCACGCCTACTGAAACAAGACAGCAGCCAGCGACTCCAAAACATGGGTTTGCAAATATTCGAATGTTTCGAACATTCGTCGTTTATTACCTTTTTGATATTCATATCCGATTCGAAAATAACGTATACGCAGATTTCGAATATTCGAGGTGATTCATATATCTTACGACCAAGTTACGTTGCCAAAAATGAACGACCTTCCACATTTAATCCGGATGCCATGACTGGCAAGCAACGGTTGTGCACGGGTATAGTCATGGCGGCCAAATGCTACCGTACCAGCACGTATGATTTGGCACCGTCACAATGCACTGTCACGATATGCATCTTCAGCTACGTGCTCTGGAGCGCTGTTGGTGTACGTGTAATCATGCTGGTGTTTTTCACAATTTTAACAAGCTATCGAAGTGGGCTGCCCCGCCATTCGCAACCGCCTCCTTGCACAGGGCCTCCTCGGCATGCATTGCAGCAGGCTGGGAATGCGGAACAAGCAATATTCCTTCGTGGCAGACATTCCCATGTGTTATTGCTTGGTATTTGCTGCGTTGCCTTACAAATGTGCGTACATTCTCACAAGCTGGTGTAGGCAGTGGGTTTCTGATAGGAATTTATTTTGGGTTTATAAGTTATTAGTGCATTTTCTAAACATAGTTATTTGGTAAGTAAAAATAACATTACTGAAATTATCATATTAGAGAAGCACACTCCTTGCTTGTACCACTGGGCCGTGAGAGTGCGAACTTTCGTAGGGTAACGAGATGAACATGCTGTATAATGATCTATTGCCATGGAGAATCGGCTTAGTTACTGCACTTTTTTTCGCTTCCATTTCGACGACGGAAGGCCCCTATAGATGGTTTTAGCGAGAGGAGGAGGAAGGGGCAGAGGAAAGACAGGGAGGTTAACCCTGGCTGAGCCCGGTAAGCTACCCTGCACTGGGGAATGGGAAGGATAGAAGTAGAGAAAAAAACAAGCAAACAAAAAAATACACACGATACTACAGTGTCGCTGATGTCGTAAATGTTTTTTCTCAAGACTGCCAAAGAGCCCAGTAGCTTTCAGAAAGTGTAGCAATGCTTTCGTTGCTTGGCACAGGTTGCAGCTCAGATGCACAGCGCCATGGACCTTGGCAATGGTGAAAACGTTGCTGTTTAGCTGTTGTCGTGCTCGGCAAAGTTTCATTATTTAACTTTCAATGAAAGAACGCAAGAATATGAAGTGTTCCACGACCATATAGGAATGCCTTACTCCAAACCGCCTCCCTTGTCACCTCCCCCCTCCATTTCCATACTTACGAGGGGTGAAGCAGACCCGACCTGACGCAACTGCGACCGAAACGGAATAGCCAACCAGAAATGCACACTCAGGGATCGCGAAGTCTTCCCGCCACCCAGAGAGCCTCTGCCAACTCCTTCTCAAGAAGCCTGGAGGATCCTGCAGGCGCCCGTCCCTAAGACAATTTTAATAAACAGAGTTTCGTCCTCTATATGGATGATTTACCACAACCACTTCTTAGAGCTGTAAAGAATGATGATGGTGATTGTGGTTCGGCTAAGGCAAAAGACGCTAATTTCGGCAGCCCATGTCGGGAGCACGGCTAAGCGTCCATGGGAGGGGGGAAAATGACTTAAAGAGATAGGACAGGAATGTCCGTCGTGGAAGGCTCCGGGACACTGACAACGCACAGTATACGGGCCTCTGGCATTTTCGCGTCCATGGAAAATACGACCGCCACGGCCGGGATCGAACCCGCGTTTTTTGGGTGCCAGCCGAACTGTAAAGATCGCCTTACGACAAGCGCATCGCCTAAGGCCTCTTCGCACGGCATTCTATGAACGTATAGGGCATTGTGTACAAACAAAACGAACGCCTAGAGGGCCGAGCATTAGGATTTGTACTGGCTGACTGATACAATAAGCGACCTCTCCGAGAAGTTCCATGAAATGATTAGGTACGTTTAGTATAAACATAATCGAAACATACATAAATAACTTTAATCGCATTACCGTGGTGGAATACTTCTGCACTGGCAACAGTATGCACCGGTGTTTCAAGCAGCGATAAGTAAACAAACATGTCCGCTTAACTTCCGTAGACTAAACAAGGGGGAAAGAAGAGCTGTAGTCTTCATGGTTTGCGGTAGATAGGTGTCGATGTCCGTTTTGTCTAGCTGTATCATATAGTGGCATTTGAACACGGCAGCTACATGGCAGCGACGCAAAGTAGTAACACTGCTGTCTCACGGAAGTCTCAGTTGAGAGGCGTAGGACCCTCCAGCATTGGAACGCGGAACGCACGTTTGTCTTTATTATCAAAGAAGTACATCTAGCGGACTACATCACTGCGGAGCTGATCAAGCCAACAATGAGAACTGCGCTAGTCGTCGTACAAGGAAGGGAATTCTAAGTAGTGTTCTCACTAAGTTTAATCTCTTGTTTGCTTGATTTCACCAACAAAGTAGCCCAAACACCCGAAGGTACCGCATACAAGAACGCTCCACTGCTGAAATTTCAAAGGCCTGTCCATGACAGGCTGCTGTTAATGAAGCACCGCCATACTTTCTTATCACGCTCCTGCATGACCCCTGTTGATTTCTTATTGACCACTGAAATAGAAAGTGATGTATATTTGACTCTTGCATGCATCTTATCACAACGCCCTACGCAACAAACATAAAACCTGACAGCGGCGTAAAGTACGAGCGCTATCATCAGCGATAACGAACCACTGCGGGACGAGCACGGAAGGCGGTCCCAGACAGCTACGCCGGGCGTCGAAGCAGCAGCAGCGACGTCGGCAGCAACAGCGACAGCAGAAACGAGAAAGCGGAACGGCTCGTGACGAGACGCCACCCAGTCGCTCGCGTTAAGCCGCCGGCCCGAGCCTTATTAGGGGGCCCGCGAGCTGCTCTAGCACGTATGGCGGAATCCAGATAAGAACCTTTACCCGAGGCGCGAGAGATGAGACAGCGGCCGCCGTCGCCACCACCGCCGCCACGGCCGCACGAAATGCTGCCGCCGCTGCCAGTGGCAGCCGCCGTCGACCCGGACTGGGCCCAGGCAACGCACTATACACACACACACGCACGCTTCCCAGGCGCGTGCTCATGCCACACACGCACACACTGCCCCGCGGCTAGACGCAATTAGGGAAAAGGCTTCTTCCGTCCGATCCCCGTGTCGGCCTCGTGCGCCGCACTGTACAGGGGCGAGGAGAGTGGAGCGACATTTGGGATATTGGGTGGAGAGAAAGGCTGGAAGAAAGGACAAAAAGGAGAGAGAATGGAAGGGGGCGGAAGCACGCCACCGGGGCCAATTCATCCGTGAGCCGGACCTCTTCAGATCGGCCACGGGGGTATTAGACGGGCCTGCAGTTGACAGACGCTCTCAAAATGGGCCGCCGTAATTAAATCCCGCCGCCGATGCGATCAACGGCGGGTTCCTTAGTGCTGCTAGAACGCGCTGATGATGACGCCTCTCCTCCGGTAGCGGTCGCTCGGAAAGAGGGGACACGGGGGCGGAGTCCACGCCCGCGAGTGAAGTCAGCATCGCGTAGTTTCGGCATCAGGGGGGCGAACCGTTGCCGCAGCCCACCACACTCCCTTGCACGCCGTTTCATACCATCTCGCGCGCGCGTTGCCCGTTCCGAGCGCTCGTCGCGAGCGAGTGAGCCGTGGAAGTGGCCTTCAGCGCGAGCGAGGAAGTCCCTGGTTTTTAATGAAGTGCTGACGTGAGGAACGTAACGAGGTATGAGTCAGTGTGCTCTGTGCGGCCTGCAGAGCGAGAAACCGCCCTGCCCCGTGAGCATACACACGACCCAACTCTCTTGTCTCGTGCACACACCTTTCATCCAGGGGCGTCCATTTAATTGGAAGCTGAGTAATGAAAATATGGGCTGTAAGTATATGCACCCTGTATGACGGTATAGTGCGACGCGGTTTTGAGTGCTCCGCAATGAATGGCGTCTGAGCTCTCGGAAATTGGGGCCCCTGGGCTAATTATTATGAGACTTAATTGAAAAGGAAAGAAGGACAGACAGTGAAGCGTGCGATCAAATTCTGCAGTTGTGGGTTCTCTGTGATGTATTGCGAATGTAATGAGGGCTTTTATTTTTCAGCCCTTTTGCCTCCAAAGCAGGCGCTGTACTTGATTACCTGAGCCCGTATGATGAGCAATTTTCTCCCAGTGCGCTGTATGCTTTTCATTGCACGCGGAATTGGCTGCACTGTTGTGACTATGACACTGCTTGTGTGAACGAAGGGAGACACGACAGCGCATAGTGAGGAATTGAAAGTGGTTTACCAGGAATGAAAGCAGCGCTTTATTACGACAACAGATAGAGAGAGGGGAGAGACGCCTAGCAATGTGTGTTATTAACATTTTAGTTAGTTGCTTATTAAACGCATTCTTTTTTAATATTTTCGTGAACTCGGGGCTTTCGCGCTGAAGCTTCAGAAATTAAAGCTGACTAGTAGAGGCAGTCCACCTACTAGTCAAAGCAAGACCAAATTACGGAGAAGACTTGAAGGCTTCTTTCGCTGTGTCGGCGCTTATGGGAGGCACCATGCAAGCCATTGCGCAGACTGATCGATCATCACGTAAGCACTCTGGGTGAACAATGAACGTTTAATGAACTGTACAGACACGTACGAAAAAGCGCAACCTTCATCAACAAGTGCACCGTGTTACGCATAACCCTGTCTTTCGCATAGTTTCGTTTTCAGTCACTCGGCGTCGTCAGACAAAACGGTGGAGCATCTGACCACCTGAAAGTCATTTAGAGTTCGTATACGAAATAAGCAGTGCTGCATGACTAAGAGATTAGTCGCTCGTCGCGTTCTTCTGTCGTTGCTGTTGTTGTTGCTGTTGCAGTTGCTGTTGCACTTGAGGTTGTCGCAGTTACTGCATTTACTATTGCAGATGCTGCTGTTGCAGTTGTTGTAGTTGCTGCAATTGGTGCAGTTGTTGTTGCGGTTGTTGTTGTAGTTGTTGTTGCTGCTGCTGTTGTTTACCTGAAAACGTCTCTACAGCACTCTTTATAATCTGCGACACTTACCTCTGAAGCGTTACCGCAATGCGCCAGGAACAGTGCTTTTTCTCTCGTCGTTTTTTTTTTCTTGCTTCTTCCCTTTCCCCCTTTGAAAGTGCAGTTAGCTGGGATCAGTCCGAGTTAGCATCCCTTCTTTTCGTTTTCCTCAGCTTCCCTTTGTCAGCTTTATTTACTATTCACGTTATCTCTGGTCCCAAGTTATCGGTAGTCCCATGTGACCGTACATGTTTACTCTATGATGCGACAGGAAGCGGGTGAAAAAATTTCGAATAGCTCGTAACCCTGTAAATCGCACTTACGTTCCCTCCAGCACATCAAGAGTTTCTTAAGCGTACGCGTTCCGCGTGTGTAACGTTCCTCACGCTGATGAATAAATATTGTTCTTTACCCTGCTTTGAATGGTTATTCATTGGTTTCTTGCTTTCGGGGCAGTCAATTTCAGGGAAGAAAAAAAAAAAAGCCAGCATACTATACTGCAATGAGATCGCCGTCGCCAAAGGTAATTTCACATCACAGCATCGATGGGAAAGAATGGGCATCTGAATTATGGCGCGCCCGTTCGCGGTGACTTTAATGGGCTCCTGCAACGAGCCAGTTCCTTTTCAGTTACTTCCGGCCTCGTAGGCGCTTCTCCAACTTCTTCAAGCAGCAGTCACGCCAATTACAGCTGATCTGTGACAGCGGCAGAGCTGTGCCGCAATCCTTTAACCGTTCTTCCCTGTCTTTCTTTTTTTTCTCCCATTGCGGCAAACCGCTTGTTTCATCTTTATGAACTGTTCGCAGGTCCAGAATCCGCGATCTTCGCAAGGGAAACCGGCATGCCGAGGCCGGAACGAAGATAAGCCACACGGTGCCTCCTTTGGGTTCGGAACTCCGTTAAGTCCTTGCCGAAACGCGATGACATCCCGAAATGAAAAGAGAGAAAAAATAAGAGGAAAACAAGCAAAACATGACCAGAATAGCTGGACCGCGAGCGTTCCCAGAGTGGGGAGACACTGTGCACCATAAGACGTATGTAATAGGAGGTCTGATACCGCGAGTTCTACGGTCTGCCCTTTCACCCTTTCGTGTCCCACGCCCCTATACTTGCTTTTGCCTGTCCACCGGTATACCCCACCTTCGGGTGACCACGAAACAGCAAGAAAAAGGCCGCAGTTACAGCCTCAAGGGGACGGTGAGCGAAAGATGTTGAAGAAGAAAGGGTAGCTAGACCCGGGAGAGGGAGAGCGAGGGGTACATAGATAAATTGATAGAGAGAAATTGCCTGCAGCGAAGAGAGGACACACATCTCGTTTGGAGCGGCTTTGTTACTAGAGAGAGCGCGCGTGCACAGGCGACTGCGCAGCACAACGCCGGTCCTCTTAACTGGGTGGCGGCCGAAAAACGGATTGAAACTTTACTCCCGCGCGCCGACTAATGAGGCCTCCCAATTTCGCTGGATTGAATCGGCCATGCAGCAGTCGTGGTAGTGGCCGCAGCAACAGCACTAACGGTAGCTAGCGGGAAAGACAGAGAGAGCGCCGTCGCTCCAGCGACGCCTGAAGAGAGGCTAACGACGTGCAGCCTCGGACGCCGGCTGCTCACGCACACACGTACAACACAGAGACGCGCGCGGCGACTTGGGAGCGGAGGGCACATCCGGAACTTCGCCCACTTACTCATCATTCACTCCGTGGATATGCTGTGGATTTTTTAAAATGCGGAGCATTTCTTAGTCGCACGATGTCGCGCTTCGGCGTCGGCGGCGTCGTCCACACCCCCACTGCGCATGCTCGGCTCGTCTCGTGCCGGCCCACCGGGCGTTCAGCAAGCCGAGCATGCGCAGTGGGGGTGCGGACCTCTCCCCCGTACTCCTCTCCCTCGAACGCGGGCGGTGTGTATATAAGCGGCCGAGCGCGCGTTCGGAATTCAGTAAAGGGCGTCTTTACTTGGCTTTCGCTTGACTTGACGCTTTGTTTGATTCGAGTAGATGCGATGGAAGCAACAGTACCTTCAACCAGTAGTGGGTCACAACCCAACATCAGCTTCCCACCACTCGTTGAAGCACGCAACATTACGCAACATTCACGCGATACCCCCACCACTCTGCGACGCACTTACTCGAGTTCCCCCGTGGGAAGGTGTGGGCGGCACTTTTTTCTTGCTTCTTCCCTTTCCCCCTTTGAAAGTGCAGTTAGCTGGAATCAGTCCGAGTTAGCATCCCTGCTTTTCGTTTTCCTCGGCTTCCCTTTCTCAGCTTCATTTACTATTCACGTTATCTGTGGTCCCAAGTCATCGGTAGTCCCATGTGACCGTGCATGCTTACTCTATGATGCGACAGGAAGCGGGTGAAAAAATTTCGAATAGCTCGTAACCCTGTAAATCGCACTTACGTTCCTTCCAGCACAGCAAGAGTCTCTTAAGCGTACGCGTTCCGCGTGTGTAACGTTCCTCACGCTGATGAATAAAGATTGTTCTTTACCCTGTTTTGAATGGTTCTTCATTGGTTACTTGCTTTCGGGGCAGTCAATTTCAGCGAAGAAAAAAAAAACAATGCCAGCATACTATACTGCAATGAGATCGCCGTCGCCAAAGGTAATTTCACATCACAGCATCGATGGGAAAGAGTGGGCATGTGAATTATGGCGCGCCCTTTCAAGGTGACTTTAATGGGCTCCTGCAACGAGCCAGTTCCTTTTCAGTTACTTTCGGCCTCATAGGCGCTTCTCCAACTTCTTCAAGCAGCAGTCACGCCAATTACAGCTGATCTGTGACAGCGGCAGAGCTGTGCCGCAATCCTTTAAGCGTTCTTCCCTGTTTTTTTTTATTTTTTTCTTCCATTGCGGCAAACCGCTTGTTTCGTCTTTATGAATTGTTCGCAGGTCCGGAAACCACGATCTTCGCAAGAGAAACCGGCATGCCGAGGCCGGAACGAAGATAAGCCACACGGTGCTTCCTTTGGGTTCGGAACTCCGTTAAGTCCTTGCCGAAACGCGATGACATGACATCACGCAGTGAAAAGAGAGAAAAAATAAGAGGAAAATAAGCAAAACGTGACCAGAATAGCTGGACCGTGAGCGTTCCCAGTGTGGGGAGACACTGTGCACCATAAGACGTATGTAATAGGACGTCTGATACCGCAAGTTCTACGGTCTGCCCTTTCACCCTTTCGTGTCCCACACCCCTATACTTGCTTTTGCCTGTCCACCGGTATACCCCACCTTCGGGTGACCACGAAACAGCAAGAAAAAGGCCGCAGTTACGGCCTCAAGGGGACGGTGAGCGAAAGATGTTGAAGAAGAAAGTGTAGCTATACCCGGGAGAGGGATAGCGAGGGGTATATAAAGAAATTGAGGAGAGAAATTGCCTCCAGCGAGGAGAGGACACACATCTCGTTTGGAGCGGCTTTGTTACTAGAGAGAGCGCGCGTGCACAGGCGACTGCGCAGCACAACGCCGGTCCTCTTAACTCGGTGGCGGCCGAAAACCCGATTGAAACTTTACTCCCGCGCGCCGACTAATGAGGCCTCCCAATTTCGGTGGATTGGATCGGCCATGCAGCAGTCGCGGTAGTGGCCGCAGCAACAGCACTAACGGCAGCTAGCGGGAAGAGAGAGAACGCCGTCGCTCCAGCGACGCCCGAAGAGAGCCTAACGACGTGCAGCCTCGGACGCCGGCTGCTCACGCACACACGTACAACACAGAGACGCGCGCGGCGACTTGGGAGCGGAGGGCAGCAAGCGGAGAGGATGGACAACAAAGAAACAAAAATCAAGACGCAAAAGAAGAATCAAACGAAAGGGAAACGGAAAGTATAGAGTCGGAGAGTCCTGGGCTGACGGAGCAACGAGCCCGTTATAGGAGAGTCCTAGCGGGTCCCGTCCACCCCCTCATCCTCCCAGCTGTTGTACCACCGGTCCTCCCCGCGCACTGTGCCGCGGCGGCACAGCGGCGGCGGCAGCGTTATTAAAAGTGCCTCATCAAGGAGCGAGCAGCGGCGCGCGCCGCCACTGCCGTCATTATTATCCGCAGCCCGCGCCCGCGCTACGTAAATTAAAATCTCGGCCCTCGGAGTTAATGAGCAAGCACCGCCGGGGCGGCCCCACCCCGGGCGCTGCAGCGTCTGACGAAGATGCGCGCTCCCCTTGTCTCACGCCGGCGGCGGCGGTGGTGGTTGTGCTGCTCCCAGCGTCGAACGACCACGCCAAAAGGCAACGGGCCTCTGGGATGAGGAGGTGTAGTCTGTGCGAGGGTGACGGGACCAACTGAAAAGAAAGAATGACAGCGAAAGCGAGGCACTCTCTCACCCCGCTTTGTCCTATACTCCGCGATCTTTCTTTTTCGGCACCGTCGCCGTCCCACCGCCGTGACAGCGTCCTGTTAAACTGCGTAACCCGACCAAAAGAGGTGCGCCGCCTGTCCTTTTCGTCTCTCCCTCTTTCTCTCTCTCTCTATGGTCCTGCGCTACGATGAGCGACAGTCGCCCGGTTCGGGCCGCCGCTTCGCTTTTAGCGTCAGCGTGCGACGCTCTCTCGCGTTGTCGGCGAGCGGCACGGCACGTGCCAACCCTCAGCCGCGGTTCCCCTTCTCGCCGTGCTGCGACGACGAATCGATTTTATTAATTAAAAGGAGGACGACGAACGCGGCGCACTTCTCCAGCACCAAGGATAATTAGCGACTTGTCATTAGGGGACTCATAAAGGAGAATAACGGGCGCTGCAAAAGCAGGGCAGCTGTGGGCGGGGAGGAAAGGGGGGGCGGAGGCAGCGTTGCCTGGCGTTAGAGATCAGGAAGAGCAGGCAGCGCGGAGAGAAGAAAGTAAACGTCCCGGCGCGCTGCATAACGGTGAAAGCGGGCCTTGGAATTATACCGGGAATGAACCAGATGCCTGGCTGCCGGAAAGCGGTGGTTAGGAAGAGGAGGAGGAGGAGGACGCTGGTGGAGGACTTTAATTTCGCTAGGCATTTGTTAGTCTTCCAGAGAGAGAGAGAGAGAGTGGGAAGATTGCGAAAGGCAGGAAGGTTAAGTAGAATAGAAATCCAGTTTGCTACCCTACACTGGGGGAGGGGTAAGAGGACATAGAAAAGTAAAGTCAGTCTTCTAGAGCATCTTATCGAAGTATGCGGCATGTTGCAAAAGTACACTGTGTTGGCCTCCGTGAAGAAACCGTCCCACCGAAGAAAGCTGCACTGGCACGGGATGCGCGCGCTCGGGCGCTAGAGTTGAAATACGGAGAAAAGACAGGCGTATACTATGTGGACGTAGCTGGCCCGAACCCCGAGGGCTGGTACACGGCCGCCATTGTTCACGAAGGAACACGGGTGGATGGACTAACCTTCAGGGCCCCGTCCGTAATGCAGGCTGAGGAGGTCGCCATTGCCCTTGCGGCCTCTCACAGCGATTCAAAACGCATTATTACGGATTCACGAGGAGCGTGCCGTAATTACGTAGCAGGGCACATCTCACCCCTAGCTGAAAGAATATTGCGCAATAGCATAAGGGACGTAGATCCTCATCCAAGACGCATAATATGGGCACCGGCCCATCAGGGTTTGCGGGGAAATGAGGCTGCAGATGCGGCTGCCCGAGCGCTCGTTTCCGGGTTTCCTACTTCAATCCCAATGGAGACGAACGGGGAGGATTACCCCCTCCTCCGGTATAGGGAAATTTTAGATTAATATAAGGAAAGCCATCGCCGCTACCCTCCCCCTGTAAAGGGGTTGAAGAAAGCCGAGGAGCGCATCCTGTTAAGGCTCCAAACCAACACATTTCTATGCCCTGCAATAATTAAACATTTCGACCCTACGGTCACCGGACAGTGCCAGCACTGTGGGGAGGTGGCGGACACCTACCACATGGTGTGGGCCTGTCAGTACAACACAGACCTTACCCCTCACCCAAACCCTACTCGAGAGGACTGGGAGGCGGCCCTGCTCGGCTGCTCGGACCTTCAGGCCCAGCAGGCCTTTGTCCAGAGAGCTAGGGCGGCGGCATCAACCAATGGGGTCCCGGAATGGGGACTCCACCTAGTCTGTAAGGACCTCTAAAGGGGCCCTGCACCTCTCTTTTCTAAATAAATGTTTTTCACCACCACCACCACCAGTCAGAAGCGCTACACTGGGAGAAGGCATCAAAAAGAAGACAAGAAAGAAGAAAGTGGTTTTCGAAGAGCAAAAAAAAAAAAAAAAAAGAAGAAGAAGAACGCGGGAAGGTTGAGAGTGCCTGAAAGCTATTTATGTTTAGGGTTCCGCATTACCCGCGTTAAGGTGCCCCAACATGGCAGACTCAGTATATGTAATGTAACAGTATGCCTATTATGTATTGGTGTTCAAACAAGCTTCAATAGTGTATCAGCGACCACAGCCCCCATTTCACACTCGCTTGCGCATCTGGGGCCTATAACAGAGCCGTGAAGAGGAGGCCAAGGTCATGCATGGAATATGATATTGAACAAAGGTCTCATTTTCTGGCGCGTCCTATATGCGTAGGCGCTGGGACATTGTCGATTACAGGACCGAAAAACGCACGGCACACAGAAACGAATGCCAGCGTCGTTTACTTGCTTTTTTCCTTTTCTTCTCCTCCATCGCGCACGCGGGCGCGCTCAAGACGGCGCCGGCGATCCTTCATTTACAGACTAATTAGTCTTCTCATTACGCACTAACGGATGTCCGTGATGAAAAAGTAATGAACTTCATAATTACGCCCGGAGAAACCTCTCTCTCGCAATCGTTGCCCGCCGTTCTCAGCGCTCCTTTACCGGCGCCCTCATAAAAGCATCGACCGGAGCACTAATCTCAACCTAATTAGGCGCTAGCGGGCAAAAAAAGTGAGGAGCAGAAAATAAAGGAAAAGAAAGATGGCTGCTTGTACACGGCTACGCACATTGGCCACTAGAGGGCCGACGTGGTTGCGCGGAAGGAACGAAGGGAGGAAAGGGGGACCGTACACCGAGTTCCCTGTGGTCCATGCCCGCACATACACGCGAACTGCGACTTCTGGAGCCGACAGGAGAGTCGGAGAAGAGGATGCAGTCGGGCGCCATCTTTGCCTCAACCTCTCTAGATCCTACAGCGCGCGCGTGCTCGCACGCGCTTATTACGTTCTCCACAGCCAGACTCCCCTTTTTCCCCTTTCTCTCCCCTGTTGGTCTTGCGGCACTGGCAGACCCACTTCCCGGATCAGTCTGCCAGCCACCGCAGGGCCTCGCGGAAAGCCCCTGCGGAGAGCCTCTTGATTACGGCCTTCTTTTCAAAGTCTAATGACGGTCGGCCCTAGAGTCCCGATATCCTCCGGGCGGGATCCTGAGAGAGATCTCCCGCGTTTCGGGAAGCGCAGGACCACTGCAGCGCCCCGCCAACGAACGCGCGGTCCTTGGCAAAAGAATTGCGGCTTTACCTTATATGCCCAACGGTCCGCCTCTTTCGGGATTGGGCCATGAGATAGGCATTGTGTACGGTCTACGCCCGGGGTGTGAGCCGTAATGCGAAGCTGGAACGAATGTCCCTTTGTTGCTCCCTTTCGTCTCTAAATGAAGCATGCACTCTGCAGTTGTAACTCGGATGGTGTAGGCCTCCTGATGCTACTCTGAGTGAGGAGAGGAGAGGGTTGACCTGAAGAAAATGTGACGTGAACCTAGTATTCCGCGCAATTAGGGCAGTATTGCGTATGAAACAGCAGTGCAGTATATGCATGCTTCCGCACACGAGTCTGAGCAAGCTATCATTTCGCTAATGCGGCTATGAAGCCAGAGGATGTCTTCATCGTTGCTTTGAAGTCATCAGCGTATTGAGAGCCTCACGTATAGGTGTATTAATAATGGCGAAATACTCAGCGTCCTTAGTCAGATACCGAAGGAATTCTGGTGATGTGTAGCGCCATAGATAGCAGTGAAGTTTTGAAATAACATATTGCTTGTCATTAGACAAAAAGAAAGAAAACATGATATGTACGGTGTAACGACCTGCAGAAGCCCTCTCTGAGACCATCTTCCGAATGCTGTAGGATACAAAGCAAACTAAGAAAACAGAATAACTGTCGTGAACGGGCCTTGTTCACGGCATCCTGATTCCGCAGTGATGATGCAGGAAGAAAGAGCACGAACTATTACTTGAGGCATTTGAACTACACCGTGGCAGCCTGTTTACCGGAACGCGATGAAAGTGTGCGATTCTTAATAGCGGGGCACAGTCTTACTCATAGGCCAGTGATGGCTATCTAAGAGTACTGCGCGGTTGTCACTATAACTGAAATCACTAATCGCCTCAAATGGTTCAGTTCAGTCAATGATATGGCTGGTGTTGAGTGACACGGCGGTGTTATGGGCTGCTGATTACGCGGTCAGCTGCAACAGTTGCAAGTAATTGGTCTTAAGAGAGGAAAGAAAAGGTTAATCGCAAGCAATGTGCATTTTATATAGACTTCCAATTGTGTTAACATTATGTTGTTGTTGTGGCCTCTATAATTGGCACATACCCACGAGGGGGATTGGCCACACTATAGGTAATGATGCATAGAATGGGAAAATGAAACATTATGTTTATCTTCCTGTATTTCCTCCTTTTTTTTTTTAAACACGAAAGTGCGTTATGGCGGAGTCCACCGAAAAATCTGGGATGCACTTTCGTAACGGAAGTAGTTGTCTGGAAAATGAACACTCATTCGAGAGTGAAAAGGTACCAGTTCGCTGAAAATCGAACCCACAACCAGCCAGGATGCGACGGCAGAAGCTCAGAGCGCTACCGACCACACCACTGCTAGGCTTGCAATGCAGAGGGAATAACGGGCCTTATATATTTACTACACCGATTTACAATTTTCATCTAACTGATGTCCGGTTAAAGGAAACGTATTTAGCAAGCAAAATTGCTATCAAATTAACAACCCCTCCCTTTCACTGCACTCTTGTTTCTCAGCGGTGGCACAGCCACCTAGGAACGATGGATCGAAGTCGTAAATCTTGTTAATGTGAGCGCCGGCAGTTAGTGCTTCAGCAGACTCGACCGTCGACGCCTCTATCGCCGCGCAGACTTCGGCGTCCTGCCGGTGCTTTGGTTCAGCCACGGTGGCTACATAACTTGTCTTGTGTGACATCTATGATAGCCAGGTGCGTTGCGACGCGCTCTACTTTAGGAACGCAAAGACGGCCGCCGACAAGCAAATGATGCGCGTTTAGTAAATTTCGCAAACAGTTCAGTTTCGACTGCAAGATTTCACCGTTTGCGGACGCTCCTAGTTTGGGCAGGGCGCTGGCGCGTTCAGTGCAGTGTCTCCGGAGAAGCTTGCCTGCAACTGTCGATGATCCCTGTGCAGCGTCGAGGTGCCGCGGATATGTACATGCAAGGTGTTGACATGTCCAAAGTATCCAACCCATCTCCCGCCCCTCGATTCACCAGATTTCCCCTTATGTGCAAAGACAGGTTTCGCTTTCGTGTTATACTGATACCGTGACAGAGGGATCAACCACATCTTTTTTATGTTATCGCGAAAGACACAAAGGTTTTCGTTATTTTTTGGGCTCCAAAACAAACAAGCAACGCATCGCTGAAGAATGTTTCGCAATCATGACACCGACTAAATGCAAAATCTACATCAGCGACGCAGTAGTTTCCTCTAAAGTTCCTAGGACTCTAGGTGCCTGTAGTGAGGCCATTTATTCAAAGGAGAGGTGTTTTCCCGTTGAGTTTAAAATTGCGGTGAGAATTTCATATTTGGATCACGTGCTCACAGAAGCCTCCCCGATTGTTTTTAACCGCCTTCTGAATGTGTTCGAAAAGTGTTGTAAGACATCTTTAACTCTCGAATGTCATCATACCTTCACTACTGGAAGAGAATGCTGATTGCACATCAGCATCAGACGACTGCCGCTAATATTTAGTTGGCAGCATTTCTTTGGAGCTCTTGATACAAAAATAAATTTCGGTCCAAGTTAGCCGGGACAATCTGTCACCGTAATGGGCTTCTGCGATAATTGTTTCGAGACCGGTAGTTTGCATACGAAACGACTAGCATCAGTCGCTCACGCAGTAGCTGTTAGCTATGAGACAGTTTCGCCAATGGACGCCAAAGGTCCGTAATACCAAGGTCCCTCAATACTTTGAGGGACACTGTAATACCGGTCCCGGGTAGTTACCTCAATATTAAACAGAACTAGCAACTAAGCACCAGCCCGATAACTTAATGTAAACGTTACTTCGTAGACTGACACGTGTTCCTTCCACGGAAGTCACAGCCCTGCTCGCTGTTTCTGTCTACTTTCAGAAGCGCGCAGAATTTGTTTTATCCATGGCCTTTCTGTGTGCGGGTGGCCAACTTGGATCAAATGTCGCCCACCGGCTATCAGATTGCCAAACTCCTACGACCTCCCATGGATCCGCAGTCGAAAGTGCTGTCCACAGACTGGTCACTCCTGTTAACGTCGATGGATCCTTACAGCAAAAAAAAAAAATAAATAAAATAAAGAGTGACCTTTATTTCAGGTCGGGCGGCCAAGCCGCCCATATCCCACGAGGGTGGGTGACCTCCTAAGCGTACAGTACCTTCCATCTGCCGAGCACCAGGACGGAAGCGCACTTGTTCCTATTTTACCGGTAGGTACCCGGCGGCAGTGGCAGATGCTTCCCTACCTACCACAGCAAGGCGGACGCTTAACTATTTCACCAAGGCCGTGGTGCGTAAGGTGTGCCAAGGGGACCTCCCACGTCCTTATGGGGCCACTTTTCAAGATAAGTACACGTAAACCGAGTGCCAGGTGCGTACTCCTCTATCCGTTTTTAAACCGGTGTGTGTCCGGCCGGCACTGGGATTTGAACCCGGTACCTACCGCATCGTAAGCGGACGCTCAGCAGTTTCGCCATCGTTTCACCAGCCGTTCCGCCACAAGTGTGCGACGGTCTCTAGATCTACGCTTGTCACGCATTTCTGCACCTACCGTTTCAAGACGGAAAGAATAGGCTTTCTTAAATGGCATGGCATATTGTCCCGCAAGTGTCCGAGTGGTTTATGAGCTGGCTTGTTAGCCATGTGTTTAGGGGATGACTTTAATAAACAATGCCACAAGTCGTGTAGCACTGCTGCATTACCCAAGTAGAAGCTGCCTGGCGATTGGAGCTGTTAGTCACGTGTACATAGAGGTCATCTAGATAACCCTAGATGGTTCCGCAAAGCTGTTTTTACTGTGAAAGCGACTAAACGAAGTTGTTGGACCATGGAAGCACCCGTAGATTGCGTGGGATGCCGTTCGCGTCTTGCTGCAGTGTTTGGAGAACATTGGCTCACATAACGGACGGACACTCATCTGATTAGACTTCCTGCCTTTCCCTTTCTTGCTGCCCCGCCACGGTAGTCTAGTGGATATGGCACACGGCTGCTCATCGGAAGGTCGCGGGATCGAATCCCGCCCGTGGCGGCTGCATTTAAATGGGGGCGGAATGTTGAGGCCCGTGTGCTGTGCGATGACAGTGCACGTTAAATAACCCCAGGTGGTCGAAATTTCCGAAGCCCTCCACTACGGCGTCTCTCATAATCAGAGCTGGTTTTGGGACGTTAAACCCGACAAATCAAATCAATCAGTCTCTTTCTTGCTTTCTCCCGTTCCCTTGAGCGGCAAGCTCTTTTGAAAGTTGGCTTTTTTGCAATACTACAAATACCGCAGTGAAGGCAGCTTTCAGCAGTCGCTGCCAACCTGTTGGGCGCGTGTACGCCCGCCTTATCGAACGCATTTCTTCTTGGCGGAGGTGTTCGTGACTCCGCACTGGGTGAAGGAATATATATGTATAAAGAGCAGAAACAAAAACGGTGAATTATTTTCTCATTTTCCCATCATTGAGGAAGCGAAAGGCCAACCATCAGCTATAGTTAAATATACTCATAAATATCGATTACAAGTGGCGGACTTTTCATTTATGCCTACATTAATTTATAAGACATGATGAATATTGCTAATCCTGAAGCATTATAAAGTTTACGGCTCTCCGAACATGTAATAAAACACCTTAATGCAAATGCGCAGATTGTAGCTTATAATACATATAAACGGAAAAACTGCGTTATACTGTACATATCTGTGAGACATGAGTATGCCATTACGGCACTAGCAGGACTTCTATAAAGCCCTTCTAAACATCTAAAAACACTTCCTAACGCTGTCTATTCATACATAACAACTGTCCGCGTTAGATGCATCTTGTTAAGGCAGCCTCCAGAACTAAGATGTACCATCCGAACTTCTCAGTCTGTAAGCTTCGTGTTTATAGTTCAATGTCTAGGCACTGGTAACCTCCTTATGAGCAGAGGTTTACGTGTGTGGATTGTCTGCGCATATCGGTGCCCATAACGTAAAGAACAACGAGAAAATATGAAACAAAAGCGAAGCGGGACTAACCGGGTGGCGCGGGGTCTCCCCTGCGTCTTCTCTGGACCCAAGTAAAGTTTGAATCATCATCATCATCATCATGAC
Source organism: Hyalomma asiaticum (assembly GCA_013339685.2). Taxonomy (NCBI): domain Eukaryota; kingdom Metazoa; phylum Arthropoda; class Arachnida; order Ixodida; family Ixodidae; genus Hyalomma; species Hyalomma asiaticum. The sequence goes on along the minus strand of CM023483.1, from coordinate 11,433,103 downwards.
AGGAAATGAACAAGTAATTTTACAATGCCAAATAGAGACAAAGGAAGAATTACGGATTCAGCATTATGATTGGACACTCCTAGTTACTTCATCAATGAAGGATCTCCAATTCTTCAGATATATGCTGCTTTTTTTTCTGCAATTCGTGCGAAGAAGAAATTCAGGCCCTAATCAACTTGAACCTATAACTGTATAGCCGTTATGGCCAGAAATCATATATGAAAGATGTCACAAAATAGTGTCCTCTTCAGTCGAAGAGCCCCGCATCGTATTAGAGCCAGCGCGCCGAAACAGAACCCGAACAAAGACGGCGCGCGCAGCGAAAGTATCCATGCGCCCAACGTCACTCAGCCACTCGGCGAAACGTACACGGCGCGATTCTGATGTATCCTCGAAAACTAAAGAACGCGGCAGTGAGTCATCGCGTCCCAGCGGGTGAGCGCGACACAGAAAGAGAGAGAAGGAGGACGTGGCCCATTGTTAAAAGAAATAGATGACACCAGTCAACCTGTTCGTCTCATGGGCTCTGGCAGCTGCTTTTCAACTATCTGTTACTTGATAATACAAATTAGGCTTGCGGTAATGTTCTTTGCCCTTTCCGCCAACCCAACACTGCGCCTCTCGCCTTTGCTCTATAGGATCTCAGCCGCTGGTGTATCCCACGAGGTTCGAAGGCATATGGTTCGCCACAGTAGCGGCATCGGTGAGATTTGAAGAGCACAAAGTCCTAACTGGACGCAGCATGTGCGACACAACCTCGTTTTAGCTAATGCACCGCGAAGTGCCTTTAAATGAGTGCCCCCCGATCCCTTTAAGGAGAGAGAGAGAGAACACGAAGAAGAGGAAAGCCTTTAACAAGAACTGTTCAGTTATGCAACTGGGGTCTCACGTGCCATAACGGCGACGTGATTGCGTGCCACGCCACAATGAATGACTCCGGCGCAATTTAGACAACCTGTGCTTTTTCAATGGGCACCTCAATCCGTAGGCACACGGATGTTTCTACATATTTCTTTTTCGCATGAAGTGAGCCCGAGAACGAAAGTCACGCTAATGAGCTGAGCACATAGCAACACTTTATCCTGCAGGTAGCGCGATTTGGTGACCATGCGCAGGAACAACAGGGAAAAGAAAGAGCATAACATTGCCATGTTAACCATGTTAGCCGCATTAACTCCAGTGTAACCATTTTAACCGTGCTAACCGCAGATTATCATGTTAACCCCACTCGATAATTACCGCATTTCTCAGTAAAAGGTCTACCACGCATAAACACACAACGAAGGCTTAAAAACAGATTCACTCGTCCTTGCCGCTGTACCTGCAATGCGACGGCATCCTCAAACAGAACACCATTTTCATTTCGAACTGCCGATCGGTAACAGAATGGGATGGTAAGCTCAACGTAATGAAAGGCGCAGTGGCAACGCACGCCGGAAGAACGGCACGTACACAGACATGTGAAAGCCACGTGTCGAGAAGATGAGAAGAGTGCTTGCGGCCGCGTTCGCAGTTATATAGCGAGCGCATCTAGGGCGGGCGGCGTCGGCTGTATATGTCGTGCCCGCGGAAAGGATTCGCAGCTGAGGTGGCGTCGGGGCAGCCATCTTTCATATTTACGAGCGCGACGTGCAAATAACCACGCGCCACTGCGGCAGCGGCCGATGGCGCCTCCGAGGCAGGGACGACAAGAGCGCGAGAAACCTAATCACAATGGGCGAACTATAACAGCAATAAAAAAAAGAAAGGCCGAGGGGGGGGGGGGGGGGCGAATAGCTCGCATCTGGAAGGCCTGGGCGACGCAGATGACGGGGAGGCTGAAGGACGAGGGGCGGATGGTTTGCGCGAAAATAATGAGAGGCGCGGAAGCATCCGAGTGCGGATTCGGGAAGAGCGCGCACACATAAGCGAAATAGATAGGACGCGCGCATTCGCTGGGGTGCTTGTTATGGAAATAAGTTGGTGATTATCCTCGCACGAAGCCGGCGCTATAGACGCCGAGAGCGGGTAATCAGAGGAGTGCTGCCGTTTCAGTGGCGACGGCGCAGGGTTATATGCGCCTGGAAACGAAGACGCAGGCGCCCGAGTCTATCGGCTTTGCACCCGCGTTGAGGATGGTCGATATATATACTGGATGAGCGCGTGCGCCTATGGTTATTTACTCCATGCCGACGTGACGACTGTGCGCTCGTCCACGCGGTCAGTGGCTTCTGAGGAGGCGGAAAGAGTTTCGTTGTGCACTGTGTTATACACGGGTGAGGTGTAAACCGCTGCGATATTACTCGCTGCTTAGAGCAGGAAAGGGTGGTCCAGTTGTCACAAGAGCACGCGCTTATTTTGTTTGGTGTATTGCCATCTGGAGGGCCCTGTGAATGTCGCATCTAGTATTTAGCACTGCAAATGAAGGTCCAGTTCGAAGGAATGGAGGACACGTGATTGATGGGTGTTTGATACGTGTACGTAAATTGGCTGCAACTCAAGCGTTAGAAAAATCAGAGCTGCCTTTTCAACTTTCCGAACTTTTTTATGAGAGCAGCAATAACTTAATTTCCCATCAATATTTGTTATTTATTGACACTGCAAAGGTATAACTTAAAGATCCAAACTGTTACTTCAGTATTAGGCTGGACATAACGGGTTATTTTATAGTTGTCGAATATCCTGCAACGCGTAGACTAGTTTTCCTTAATTGTTTTCCTTGATATGCCGCAGTACGCTTACAAAATTTTTTCTTCAGTTTCAGTTGCTTACGAATACATGGTCAAGTAATCGACAAAAGTAGGAAGCCTGCACGGAATTGCAGGGAGGTTGCTGAGGGCGTTAACATCTTTGACGGTGTTTGACAGACGTGTTCCACTGCTCAATATCTTCATCGCAGTTCTCGCATCCCACCACATCACGAGCTCCCGCTTTAAAATGTCCGCGTTATGCAAACTATTATTCCATGTTGCTCTACATCCCACAAGGCACAGTAAGAAGCTCTTGTCGGACATCGCAGACCACTTTTGTTTTCTCTGCGAGGGCAGTGGATGTATGAAGCGCGCGGAACGCAAGTGGCCGCCGACTTTTTGGGGCGAAGCACCTTAGGACCTACCTTTGTCGTCGACTCTCGCTGTCAGGGTATATAGAAATTATGGGCCCAGCTTGGAGGCATTGAAGTCAGGCAGTGTGTGTGCATGTGTGGGCCGACCCTGGAGGCAGAGTACCCAGACAGTGTAGGCGTAGGGTTGTCGTGTCAGAAGCGATTCTAACGAGTTTCTGCTAATGCGCCCGGGATGTCGGCGTCTGACGTCGTCGTCGTGGCCACGGTAAAGCAAGCCCATCAGCAGCGACTGACGTTGCCTGTGGGAAGCACCGGCGTATCGCTACATGATTCGCACCTTCCCAGCTTTCACGTTAGTGGAGCTGTCATGATTTTTTTTTACTTACCAGATCTACCTCTTGGAAAGCGTCTGCAGAATTACAAAAGAGAGACAGAAGCATAGCACTCGAAATGAATTTCATTGCTACAGGAGCTGATGACTAAATTAGAGCTCGTCCTTGCTTGTTGACGTCCCAGTATATTAGATGATGCACATGGTGGTTCATGAACCCGCACAGAGCGCGCACACACACACACACACACACACACACACACACACACACACACACACACACACACACACACACACACACACACACACACACACACACACACACACACACACACACACACACACGACGTCTTGCCTATGCATGGGTTACACCACTCAGTGCAGTGTCTAAGCGACGATGTCTCGCGTTAAAGCAGGTGTAAACATCAAACTGCTACATGCACGCGAGTCTATCACGCTTGTGTTATCATTCTAGACCTGGCATCGTAAGTAAGAAGTGCACGCAGCATGACAAATAAATACCTCCAAGTGCAAAATTGAATAACACAAACTCATTCCCGGAGAGAATTATTAGAGTCGAATATATATTTTTGAAAACCAGGAACCATGTAGAAGATATTGAGGAAATTTAGTCCCGTTTCAACGATCCTCGCTCTAAACAGCCTTCTCGCAACACAATCTACACGAACGACGACGCTTCGCTCAGGTTGTTAATTAAGAACAGACTGCATACACAACGCCTCCTTCGTCCACTAATTGCACAGCATCGGGCCTCCATTTTCAAATTTTATACGCACTGTGCTTCTGATGAAGCTGGACATTAGAGCACTTTCCCGGCCACGCGCCTGGTTCGGCGCCGCGCATGTCGCGCGACGGACGTTATGCGAATTTACACGCCCGGCTGCTGGCGTGCGCGGTTCCGACTTTGGGCTGCGTGCAGCGAGCGAAAAAAAAAAAAATGGAGGAGGAGAGAGAGAGAGAGCGTACTGGCGCGCCATCGCGCTACGAGCTCGCATCTCGACGGTTCACGTTGCGCGAGCGCCGCACTTGGACGTGTCATTAGAGAGATAAAAGAACGCCCCCGCCGGGCCGCTCGCGCGCACTTGGTTCCCGCATTAATGAATGCCGAACACATAATTAGTGCGCACGGTCGGCCGGACGCACGCGCGGGTGAGAGGAGAGGGAGGACTAGCGATCCACGCATGCGCAACCAACTTTCTGCCTCGTCTCGTGCGTCACCTTAGTGCCTTGACCGCACTTTTACTGTTCCCTGCGGACACGTCGAATGTTCAGAGAGGACTGTCACCCTGCAGTTACCAACGAACAACGATAACTAGCGCCCCACACGTGCGCAGTATCCGTCATAGCGCAGTTTGCGACCGCGCTTATTGTGCGAGCCGGCAAACAATAAAGAAAGAAGGAAACCTGCGGAGGAGGAGGCCTCGACGTACCGGTCAGCGTTGAACGCGTTCTCCTCTGTCGACATCGAAAACAAAAGCATTAAGTTCGGAGCGTGTAAGCCGCAACGCGAACTCTCAGCTGCGACGTTGATTAAAATGGTGAGACGCAAATATTAAACTACGTAACAAAGCAGCGCACTGTTTTGTAAGATGGGACACCCCCTCACTCTCTGACGCTCATTAATTAGTTTAATCATTGTTCGTTCGCAAACACGAGGACTTTCTATATAGCGTGGACAAAACATAATTGTTACCGCTTCTCTGCTTTGATTTTTTTACGCAATTGCTGAAGCTCGTCAGAACAAATTAGTTGTTTTTTTTTCTCCTAAAGAAATACCTTACTGTGAGGGCAGCGAGGTTGCTAGCAAAAAAAAAAAAAAAAAGAGAGAGAGAGAGAGCGAGAGAGAGAGAGAGAGAGATAATACGACACGCATAGACGGAAAATAAGAATAGGTTGCGAAAATTAGGCGTCCAATTAGTGCTGACGAGTCCCTTCGCAGGAGTGACCGAAACTACGGAATAAACTCTGTCCCTAATTTGCTCCAGTGCATCGTGGGGCGCTGTCTGGAAAAGAAGAGCGAACGAAATTGTTCTCCGAGATAATTATGGCCGGGGTATTTCGTTTCGCCCTTGAGTGAAGCTGATTTGAGTGATACGAAAAAAAAAAGAAAGATCGAGTGTATCTAATTTGCAGCGGACATAACATTTATTGCGCATATTTCATTCCGAGCGTTGAATTTGCGAAATGAACTTTATAATTACAAGGATGAGGACAGAGGGAAGAACGACAGGTCAAGCAATGGCTGTGGACCTCAAGCAATCTGTAGGCAGGCGCTGCTGTCGTTACACGGGCAGAAAATAACATCCTTTCTTTTTTCCCCAGAGGTGTAGGCGTTCTTCATTTGTTTTCTACTGATTTAACGCATGCGGTATAGATGGGTATGTTACGACAGTTGACACTAACTTAGACTCGACATGAAATTCTTGGAAATCATCCGCGTGCAAAGGTCGTTTAACTTGGCGAAAGTCTTACGTGTCTCATTGGCAGGTGATACTGATGAAAGTGGCACTGCTAAATGTACGAGAAACATTACATTCAAAACACACATTAAAATTGACGCGGAAAGACACGAAGACAAGTGACAGGTGGTGACATCGATAACATTACGGGCTTGTCCTTTACGTCGCAGTTAACGATAATGCAATAACGTGTCGCGCATGTCAGCCTTACTCGACCAGGGACATGTGGCTATGCGCCAGATGTATTTTAACGTAGTAGTGAAAGGGAAATTGGACAGTCATAGATATACATAGCTACGGACCCCGAACCCACGACGTTCAGCTATCTAACCTCCAAATCCCTCAGATCAAGCGATAAGGCTGTCGCCTGTGCGTCTCTTAGGCGACATCTGACTCCAAGGTATTTTTTAATGCCGCTGCCTCCATTGTTATCGTCATCGTGGTCGTTGTTCAGCAGCAGGAGGGGTTAACAAGGCACAGGCGGCTGGCTCTTCTAAGCATCTCACGTTTTGCTCTGTCGATTGTGTTTGAAAGCCAACAGCAACGGCCTGAAGATAAACTGATGACCCTGTGATGGAAAGTTGTACTGACCGCGCTGTCGAAAAAAAAAAAAACGAACATACAAGTGATTTGCAAAGCTCTGCTCCAGAAAATGCCTCAACGCGACTCACATTAGTCGTATCTTCACATGGTGACGATGTGCTGTGCGAACGAGGAACAACGTATCCGTTTCCAGCACGACTCACTTATGAGTGTTGTAATGACATGACGACCTATTACTCACTTAAATGACGGTATGACCTCCGTACGCTTATGTATGCTTCAAAAATCTTTAAAAACTTTTCTGTGCAGCGAAGACCGGTACTTTCCTTTTAATAGTAACCGCAGTAGTACCCAATCTGTTCCAAGCATTGCAGCACCCTACTTTGATGATAATAGCCACGAAATCTTAAATATAAGAACACGGTTGATTCCTTTCCTATAGGAATCGGTCATGACACGAAATTTACACGTCTGTTTACAGAAACGGCTGCAACTTTACGGTAGCAATGTCAGTGCATAAATTTGAGCAGTGTTTAATGCGAAATATGGTAGCAAATCCAATGCACCATTTTGGAAACAGCATGCACAGAGCATGCACAAGCGTTTGCCTGGGCCTCTTTCGTCTGTCTTCTGTAACGGCGTACGATTTCCGCATTTTCGACAATCATTTCTGACCGAACATATCTAAGAAGCGTTCTTAGCATAGTTTTAAATGTAAGTGAACTAAACCGGAAGTGGATTAAAATGCGGCAGTAAAAACACGACACGGATTGAGAGAAATCTCACGTCGATGCCGAAAAACAAGCGTGCTCTCTTAGTGGCACCATATGGAAACAACGTCAGAAAAACGTGACTGACATGATGTCATTTCCGGGATAGAAATGACGTCAGTAAGTTCACGGTGGGGCCCAACAGAAAACACTTTCGTGTTAAATTTGGAAACTGACGATGTGGACACTCAGATCCCAAAGACTGCAGCGTCATTCCAGAGAACGCGCAGTTGTCGTTATGGCTTGGCGAGCTGCGCTGCATCCACAAAAGATAATTTCTCGTGTTTTACGCCCTAAAACCACGATATGATTATGAAAGACGTGGTTATGGAGGGCTTCGGAAATTTTGACCACCTGGGATTCTTTAACGCGCACTGACATCGCGCACTGACATCGCACAGTACACGGGCCTCAACATTCCGCCTCCGTCGAAGTGCAAGCCGCCACGGCCGAGATTCGATCCCGCGACTTTCGGATCAGCACCCGAGTGCCATAGCCACTAGACCACCGTGGCGGGGCGCGTTCACAACAGAATGGCGAGAAAGATGATCTGCGGTAATGAGTCGGAGTGGTGCCGCTCTCTGCGTTTCGGAACGTGCCTTTCTGTTCCCGTTGGCTCGCGCCGACGTGCCGTTCCATACGCTTGCGCGTTCATCACGTTAAAAGCAGGCCGTAGAATAGGCAAGGCAGTTCACGATTACGGGGCAGTACCTCGGAATGCGCTGTCCTACATGCGATAACCACCGACGCAAATCCATGTATGTAATTATACGATTCTAGCCTGGTCAGTTGTCATCGGTACCTGCGCTACACCAGGCTCTACTCCGTCTTCCTTTTTTCTTATTTGTTTTTTTTTCTTGGCCTCTACTTTACAAGAGCTGCACGCTACATTAGACGTCAGGAAGTTATACAGCCTACGAAATCTGACTAGTCTGTTCCCAGATAAACGTTGTGCAGATTACTTACTTGGTTATGAGTGCACGAGGAGAGAAATAATAAACAGTTTATTTATCACATGCTGTAAGTTCGTTATTGCAGTCAGAATGTTGCAAAATGTACAGCGACAGACAAAATGCCTTAATTTGCAATATTCAGAAAAACTTCGGCGCATCAAGCTGAGATACTGGTGGGTCTTTAAACAGGGCCGTGCCTAAATCAAACCAAACCGACAGCACACAGCGCCATAGTACTCGTCATACCCCCCATAGTCCTGCCCGCGTATATATGCTCAAGTGTCGCACTTACGTCAGTGTACTGCCGTTGCATAGCTGCAGGTATACGTTACCTATACCTTTTATTTTCTCGCACAACACGCCATGTGCGCTGCCTTCACGCATCCCGGACAGTGTTAATTACAGCCCCGCCATGCTGGCCACATATTACATGGCGGGCGGCCTGGAAAAACACGAAACGCAACCCGGACTGCGTTTTGCCAACGTTGCGACTCGCCGAATCGGACGTGCCCGTGCCTCAGTTGGCGGTGCATTAGGGCTTGATTGTCCGTCGACCCACATCCTCTGATGGACAGGCGTGTCTCGACCCCTATGTATAGGGGCCGAGACAAGAGCGCCGCCCTTCTACGGGAGAAAGGGGGGCTGGCAATTAACAAATGAGCAGAGACTGGTCGCCTCCATCGCCACGCTAATTTGATGCCGGCGGTCGCCGTCGCCAGCTATGCAGCTGAAGCAGGAAGGCCGCTATATAGCCGCCCCTAGCTGCTCGTCTGTGTAGCGGTCCACGTAAATGCGGCTCGGCCCGCTACATTAATTACGCTTACCCGCGATGCACTCTCGTCGCGAGGTCGCGGTTACGCGGCCACCCTCACGCGCGCGCGCGCGCATATACGCAAAGCTCGCCATCGAGGTCAGCCCATCTCGTTTCACCTGTCACCCGCGACGCTCCGGGGTGGTATCAGGTAAAATCACGGTGAAGGAGATAAATATAGAACGGGCTATAGGTGCTTCAGTCGCTATCACTAGGTGAGGTAAGCGACTTCTCTCCGTGGCTATATAGTACATACAGCACTCGGCGCGGTTTTCCCCCATAGCTGTGGCGGATATACGCGGAAAGCAGATGATTAATTCCACCTTAAAAACTCCTTCAGACAGCGACTTGTGCTGAGGTTGCCACGTGGTGTCATACATCGCTTTTTTTTCTCTTTTTTCCGTCGTTATTCGTTGTTGACCATGCGCTCACCGCACGCAGGGTTCGAGCTCTACAATTTATCTTCTCCGATGCAATGCTCACATTATAAACGTCTGCCGTTTCTTCCATGGTCGTAACATCGCGATACTCGCCAATTTATTTATTTATTTATTTATTTATTTATTTATTTATTTATTTATTTATTTATTTACTTATTACGGCGGAGAATCTCATACCCGGTATCTTCCGCTTTCCCACAATGCTCGATTGCAGTGTAAGAGAAAGACAACGACGTGTTAAATCAATTAGACAATCAATCAATCCAGAAGCATCAAAGTTTCGTGATAGTTAATTATTTGAGCTATATTTAACAGCCCAGCGCGGGGCGTTCAGGGTCTCATTTTGTGGCTTTTGTCTCCAGCTGCTGTCACCATTCCATGAACTTGAAACCAATTTTATAGCATTTCAGACAGACAGACGGAGAACTTGAGGAACTCCTGAGGAACGCTGCCGCTCAAGAATACCACTCAAAAAAAGAAAAAACAAGTCTCCTAATTCGCTCTACAGTAAAAACCTGTCCACAGCGAACTCTTCTCAGACTAAATTACCAGTGTAATCAGGAAAATCCTTGATAGCATATTGAAGGAATCTGGCTATACTGCAGTTGTCACAGCGCGCAACCGTTTAAAACAGAGTGGGATTTCCGACTAGGTATATTGGAGGTCCTGAGCGATTCGTGATAAAATGCGCCGGAGTGTATAACCATGAGGTTCCTTCCAGAATACCGAGGGTTTGGTCTCTCTGTTCGGAAGATTTACGCGACACAGATTATATCGATCACAATAAGGTTACGTATACGGCGTCAGAAGCTGTAGCAGCTATTTAGTTTCGGTTTTCAGCAAGCCGTTGATCGTGCGCTATTCAAGGATTTATTGATGGTTCTAAGCGAAAATTATCAGGGTTTGTACAAGAACGCAGTATGACGATTTTTATCGAAGCTAGCCACCACAGGCCATCTTTTACCAGTGATCTGGTCTCACATCCTGGCCTCTCTCCTTCCTCAAAACACTGAACTCTCTTTCTCTGTTTATTTTCCACGCGCAATAAAAAAGAAGACAACGGCAAAGCCTGCCTATTTAATAAGGGCGCACGATTTTTTAAGAAGCGGGATTTAGGACCTATTAGCGTCTTCTATATAAAGCTTATATTAAGAGCTAGCCACACATCCAGCGCTGAAAAGCACCTCCCTTCCCTTCTACATTGCAGATCGGACGAGCCTAATTTAGTTTCGCTTGGTTGAATTCCTCTGTGAAGGCCAATCCGAAATGAAAACAAAACATCCGCTGGATACCTCCTACAGCATTCGTCGGTCGAACGTCAGCCGCGAGACTTTCAAAGACTCCGCTCAAGGAGAGAAAGAAAGAAAGAAAGAAAGAAAGAAAGAAAGAAAGAAAGAAAGAAAGAAAGAAAGAAAGAAAGAAAGAAAGGAACTCGTTCCGGAGGCTATGTATTACGGCCAGAAAAAAAAAAAAAAAAGAGGGAGAGAAATCGACGAGTAAATGTCGCCTGCCCGAGAACTCGCGCTCAGCAAAGTGCAGAATGCTGCTCAACTCGACGCGTCGGTCGCAAGCCACGAGAAGAGATGCAGCGAGAGAGCACAGCGTGACCCCTGTCGGCCGTATACCAAGATCGTTCGTCGTCGTCGGGCCTAATGCCATTCGACACCCGCACCGAATGAAGCCATCTGCCACAACGGGCTCAAAAAAAAAAAAAAAAAGGATAGATGGACGCTCACCACGCACTACTCGAAGTGCAGTGCTTTCCGGAACCACGCCGCTGCTTCCTTTTTGCTATTTGCACTCCGATTGCATTAGCTTTGCGAAGTGTGCTCTTCTTACTCCTCGCTCTCACTTCTCGGTGACACGCACTCTTTCTTTTTTGCTCCCTGTGAGCATTTTCTCCCTTTATTCTGTACTCAGCGCGCAGAAGATCCTTCTCCGCGTTCCGTTAGCCTTCCCCGACGCGTTGCCGGCATTGCCGCCGTCTACCGTGCTTAAAACAGCATTTAACACTCAACCCACAGCCCTTGCCGACCAGCCAAATCCATTACTCTAATTACCATACAAAGAGCAATACCGTGTACACGCGAGAGCAGAAGAGAAAGCGCGCGGCCGTTGGTGCCGCGTATATATGGTACGGTACACGCTGCGAGGCCTGCATCGCCGCTGGTCCTTGCCTCTGTACCAAAGGAAATTAGGGAGTTCCACTTGGTCTTTTCGGGAAAAGAGAGGCAGCCGCCATTGACAATGCACCACGGAAAGAGGGAACAAAAGTAAAAGGTCGAAAGAAAGGAGGCGGTGGTACAGAGGCGCGCGTTTCAATGTTTTTCTTACACTTAAATGGGAAAGCAGTGCTTGAAAGTGTGTACTATAAGAGACACCATCAACAGAGTCGCGGCCGAATAAACCTGAAAACACAACCTTCGAAGCGCGAATGGGTGTCTAGGTGACTATAAAGGTGGGCACTTCACGTGCTTAGGTGCGGACTATGCGTAGGGGCAAAGGCGCCCCTGGAATGACGGGGTGTTGTAATCCAGAACTCGCCTTTTCTGACAAGGCGCAGTGCCCTGTCTATTCCCCGCCTTAGACGCTCCTTTAGGAGCTCTTTCGCAAAACAAATTCAAGAATGAAAACAGGGCATGTTACGAAACTGACAAAGCACATTCTATAGGCTAAATCAACTGCGCGTCACCCCCAAAGTCTGGACGTGAAAAACAGCTTGGCACTTTCGGTGCGTGGGTGACGCGGACGACAATCGGACGGCATGAACCCGCCGCACTTACTCACATGAGACGCAGTCCGTTACAAAATAGATGGTTTAGACTACTGTGTCGATCTATTATTTAAGCAGTGGCTTGTCCAGCAATGCATTTGTAGAGAAAAATAATGGGGAGGGGACGGACTCTCGGTCCGGCTTTACAATGACACAATTAGATCGGACGTTAACAAGCTTTACCTACTGACAAGAGCATTAAAATTTCTGACAAATGTAATTATTTTTTCATAAGAAGAGCTCACAGATGCTTCTACAGCCCCCTCCCATTTCAATCAGTGAGAAGGCTCAGCAGGAATCCACGGCAACGCAATCAAGGCAGTAAATACAAGTCGGGAAGAATGTAAAGACGGCGTCAACTACGTGCAGCAATCAGCACGGTGTTCGAGTGGGAAGAACGCAGATGAGGAGGCCACGCGGGCGTTTTTTTTTTTTTTTTTTTTTTTGCGCATCCATCTGCTGACTACGAGGAATCAGCTCGCGGCACCCACTGGGCGTTTCATTCAGCTTGAGCGTGTGTCGTTTCGGGGAGTGCCAGTTCAATCTTCGCAGCGCTCATAATGACGTCCTGTCCGACTACGAGCTCGACTTCGGCTCCGCAGGATTGCGTTAACTCGCAGTTCGGCTTGTACAGAGAACTATAGACAATTCCGAGATCCGCTCAATCATCGCGGTGACTGGCCGGTGGGATGCGGTCACTGGTCATCTCAGCAGGCGTCATCGTCACGTAAGGGAGCGGAACGAAGGTGCGGTCCCTTTATTCCCTGCATTCTATTCTTTTTATCAATTCACGACCTTGTCGAAAAAAAAAAAACGCAAAAGAAACAGGAATGCAACACGCAGTAATCGTCGACCTAGTTTTTGTGATCGACATATTGTGCATCGTATTTGTCCTCGGCTCTACGTGAGTTCCATCGCGTTGAAAAAGAAAGGAAGGAAGGATTGTAATGTTAACCGGATGTTATGAACACGATTAGATAGATAGATAGATAGATAGATAGATAGATAGATAGATAGATAGATAGATAGATAGATAGATAGATAGATAGATAGATAGATAGATAGATAGATAGTGCGGCATCACTGAGAGAAAGGACAAGGAGGTCGAATATCTCTTTCGGCCATAGGAGAAATGCCATTGGTTAAGCCGCAGTGAGAGGTATGCCGCAATAAGCTTCAGAATCACAAGCAGCTACTCTGCCCTTTCGCGATGGGAAAAAAGAGTCGGCATTGCAAAACAAGACAGCAGCATCCACATCGACGCAAGAAGAATCTTAGAATTGGTCTGGTCAGTGTAGCAGAAAGGAAAGGAAAAAAAAAACAAATAAAGAAAGAAAGGAACGGGAGAGGACACGGGCCCGCCTCCAGCACCGTGCATTCCGGCACGCCAACGCCTCAACTGGGAACAACAGATTGTACCGAAATTGCATCTCGTAGAGGCGGTGGGTCGGAGCCGGCAAGTCAGCGGGGACGATGGCGGTGGCGGACGAGTGGACGCACGGCTTCTCAATTGAGCCGCATTGTCCTGCGGGCCGCGCGTGCCGCCCATAGACACGCGCCCGTATTGCAGTGCCACGCCGGACCAATATGCCACACGCTGCGCCGTCGGTTCTGGCATGCTGCTGCTCGCACGCTGCGGAGGAGTGGGCTTCGGAGAGAGAGAAAAAGACAGGCGGGGCGTGGTGGCAGTCCTATAAGAGTCCCCCCGTATACGTTATGCAGTCGTGTAGCGAGGCTATGAACAGGGTCGGCTGTTACCGTTGCAAGAAGGAACTGTGACAGTAGCCGAACACAGAATAATGGGATGTTGTAACAGAAATACGGAATATGTAGCGTAATGGCGATTGATGCCTTCTGAGCCGTCGGCGACTTTCGTCAGGCTTTGGCACCCGAAATGTAGTGGGCGGTGATCTCTTCAAACGTGAGTAGAATTGGACATGAGACGGGTGGGCGTGCTTGCTTTGAGAACATTCCCCGTTCATTTCTCTCAGCTGAGCTGGTACTAACCGGACGAACAAGGCGCGGCCATGCACTTACGGTACGAAACATTCCTACTTTACCGTTTGGGTTATATAAGTGCGACAAAAGATTGCGAGACGGATGGGAATACTATGGTCATGGAAATGCATTGCTGTTTTCAACAATTGGAGGTCACCTTGAAAAGTCTACCTAGAAGAAGAAGAAGAAGAAGAAAGCATTTAATGAGAGGAAAGGAGGAGATGTCGGCCTGGAGAGTGAGTCTCTGGCCTGCTACTCCTCACAGGGGTAAGGGGAAAAGGGTCTACCTAGAAATCAATCGGTCGGCAATAAAGCTGCCACAAAACGCAATGTAGCATCTATATTGTTTGAAAATAAACTCGACGTCATGTTCCACAGTCAAGCGTGCGTGCAGAGGAAATTCGCAAGTGTCGTTGTATACGCATACAGCGAACACATTACACGCTATCAGGAAGCCACAGAGCTGACAATACACGCAGTAAAGGCGACGCTATATACGTAGTGCACGTGCGTGCTTGAGGGGACGGTCTCCTTGCACGGCGGGCCCATATATCGGAGGGAAGGCTGGCAATACCAGTCGTTCGAACTGACTGCACGCGCATGCACGCCGGCGGAGGACAATATGAAGCCCGCATCCATTATTCAGAGGACAGACTCTGTCCCACACGCCGGAGCGGTGCCGTCCTGATCCCGCTGTTATTAGGGGGGTATACAAGAGCGGTTGCCATGTACACGCCATCTCCTGCCCCCTCCCCCTTTCTCACATCTGTACGCTTCGCTTTCCTTTGCCGACCAACGACTTGTCCAGTCTGCATGAGAAGAGAAGCAGCGAACGGAATTTGTTCTATACTCGTCGCCAGGAGGCGGTCGAGCTGGTTCGATTGTCCTCTTTCGGAGCTGTCGCCTCCGTCAAGATGCGGTGCGTACTGCGACCGATTCTGTTGCTGGCTCCGCTCGGCTAGCTGTCACCAGCTGCCGGTCCCCGCGGAAAGCGTGATCTCATATCGAGGCCCCTTCCAATGACATCGGCTATGAGGAAACTGTCGCGAAGGAAGGTATTCAACCGTTGCCCGGCTCCGCTGAGCGTGCTGACGGAATGAAAAAGGGCGGCCCATTGCAGTGGTTAGCAGTTCCTACAGAGACTAAGCTCGTGAGTGTGACAGAAAAGAACATAACGGTTTACACGTGTCCTTAGGCAAACAGGCCATGTGTCGTGTGTGCGACGGAAAAGAGCATAGCAATTTACACATCTCTCCTTCGGCAAACAGGCTGCGTGAGTCCTAGATGTGCGGTACACCTGAATGTAAGGGAGAAAATGAGAGCATGTGTTACGAAACAGAGCTGTAAATTGTGGCATAATGAGGGAATCGTAACCCCCTACAAACCACAAACTCAACGGCCGGATTTAAATGTTCACAAAGTTGGAAAAGATTATGCCACAATCTACGTGTAAAGCTACAAAGTGGATGTTGCGGTGTGATGGACTGTGCTCAATGCTGTAGAAAGTGAGGTGAGAATGAAATCTAGGAAAATATTTCTTTCTACGTTTGTTTGCGAAGCTTCGCAAAGCAGTGTGACATGCGAAAGTTTCTTTGTTTTTTTTTTTCGCGAGCTCAAAATTATGTAACGCTATCCACAGCTTTCGGGTCCACAAATCTGCCCTTTCGACGTAAGTGACAGCATGCAGTTTGAAAGCATGAGAATGCTGTTTTTGTAATAGCTGTTCTGCAGAACCGAGCATTTTTCTTTCAGCTCCATTTTTTGCAAACCAGCGCAAGAAAGAGACACACCAGACCCAGTTTGACCAGCTCTGATGGTGACAGCACCAGTTACAAAATGGTGTTATAAAAAACTGAGCTTATTGTCTTACGTTGAGGACGAAGATCACCAACGACACGATCTAGTGCGGTGCAAACCGAAAAAAAAAAGTGCAAAGGCCAATAACAATGGAAGTATAATTACTACTGCTGGAGACACATAGGACGTTTCGAGATCCATTCCGATTTAATGCAGTTCTGTGCAGGGTGGCGATGCCTCCCATGAAAATGGAGTTACATTCGTGCAGTGGTTGAATCCGATTACTGATTCTTAACTACCTCCCTCCCCTCCAATGCTTCCTCCCCTCCCCTTGTCCAGTGCTTCTTCGTCCCTACGCAAGAAATCAAGGAGGAAATGGGAGCTGCTCAACGTGAGGACGAACGATCCCGAGCGAAACAATGAGGACTGCAATCACACAGGAACGAAACGGACGGTACAAGCAGGAATATATTAGACGTCGCCGCAGCCACACCGAGAGGGCGGAAATTAAGACCTTCCTGCTTGTCACCTTTCGTCCCGAGAAGCCACTTCAATTCGTATAGCAGAGGAAGTCGCACGCCTCTGAGTGTGCGAGAGAGAGAGAGGGATACACCGCACAGCCGTACACGGAAGAAAATGGGGTAGGGGTGGGTGGGGGAGGTGGGGTGCTGTGGCTTGGAGGGTGGTCGGTATTGAGAAGCAGGGGGAGGGAAATGGGGGAAGTAAGGTGTACCGGAGGTAACACGGCGGCCGGCCGAGCTCTGTTCTGCTGTCCCGACAACAGTGCGCGCCAGCAGCAGGACGACAGCTGCGTAGGCGCGAGGAATCCAATCAAGTCGCATTGTGCAAGTCCGACCTGGTCTGTCCGGGAAAACAATGCACCGCCGCCGACACACCCGCCAACGACTTCGTGCAGGTGCATGCGCACTCTTCTTGGCAAACAACGAAAATGACGAATTTCGGAAAGCCAACAACGAAAGCGGCGACAGGACTTGTGTGTGTGTGTGTGTGTGTGTGTGTGTGTGTGTGTGTGTGTGTGTGTGTGTTTGTGTGTGTGTGTGTGTGTGTGTGTGTGTGTGTGTGTGTGTGTGTGTGTTAGAAAGATCGTGTGTACTCGTCTGTGACGTGAGCGCCTCTGTGTGTGCGTGCGCGTCAATGTTCGCCTGCGACGGGGTCCGTGAGAGAGGGACAGATAACGCGTTCTTACAGACTTGTAGGAGGCGAGCCAGTGTGTGTGCGGGTCTGTGTGCACGTACATTTGTTTCAGCCAAGGCATGCTCTGTCCCCCTCCTCAAACGTGCGAAGGAAGCCATTTGGTGTATAGGGCGCTGAAGCACGCCTGCCAGCAAGCTCCTTTCGCGGCTGCCATGCACTCTGTAGCGGCACAGCTGACAGAAGGTCGCGAGAATAAGCGGCAAAGTGTACTACATAAGAGAAAAAAAAAAACAAAAGAGAGAGGCGGCGCTGCTGCTATGTGGGTGTCCCACGTCGAGTCAGAACAAAGGGGGAGTAAAGTGACGGCAGCCGCGAGATAAGGAGAAAGCAGCTCGCGCACGCCACCCTGCCTCGTTATTTTCGTCGCACGTCCGCGCGCGCTCGCGCGCCAGTGAAATTGCTTTGTCAAGAGATGCAGGCAAAGGCTTCAGGGGTGAAACGGTGCAAACGAACGGCCCACCCGAGACAAAAGAGAGAAAGTGATAAAAGAATGAAGAAATGAAAGAAAAAAAAAACAAGGGGGGTTGGGGTGCAGCCGGACGACGCGCGTACACGTCGCATTCAGGGCTTGTCTTCCGCCATCGCGGGGCAGGCAGCGTGGGGGCGTAGAGAGGGGGGACACTGAAAGGGGGGTGGGGGGGCAGCCGTCTTGTTTCTGCAAAATAAGGAAATGTGACTCTTTTAGACGTATAATTACTCTTCTAATTACGCGCCTTATTGTACGAGCCGCGCGCACAATGTGCACGCCTTAATGACACGGCCGTTCGGTGACGGCCGTGCTCGGAGGAGCTCGGAAGCCCGTAGCGGCGCCTGTGCCGGGGCTCTAATTATGGTTGCCATTGTGCTGCTCGAAAATAATGAAGGAAAGATGAAGCGGCGTAATTGGCTTGCGCCGCTGTCAAGTCCGTCAGAGCGCACCGCGCAGTTTGCTGCACGCGGCGACTGCAGGGCAACGGAACCGTTTCTGCGGACAACGAAGTGATTTTCTGTCCTCGGAGGGGGGAAAAAATAAGTGAAATGGAATGTAGCCGATATTCGCGTCAAGAATCTTGTCGTATTTAGCGTGGACTTGAGTTGTTTGTTACGGTGGTTATATAAGTGGGGACACGCTATCAAATACATTTCCACCCTAAATCTCTTCACGTGTCAGCTACACAGATAACCTGGATGTGTAGCCCGCAAACGATTCCTTGCCCCTGACTTTGGCCGCAAAGGTATTTAGGATACGCATCAAACCAAGTGCTTAGTTTCAAGCTAGATTGATATTGTTTTTGTTTTCGTTTAGTGAATATTGACAAAGCACTGTGCACCTGGCGCAGAAAAATCACCCCACAAAGCCCGCCGACGCTGTGGCGTCACGGCGTGTGTGAACCCGCCATCGGAGGTGACCCGTTCGCGTCCGGTTCACGCAAGCAAAAGACGTCTTAATCATGTGCGTCATCATTACACCATTTCTTATTTCGCCAAAGGTGCTAACGTAATGTATTGCACACTGAAGAAAGAGGGCGTGGGGGAGGGAGGGGGTAGGGGGGGGGTGATGTCTAGCAAGCAAACAGCCCCCTCTAAGGAAGTATCGTCTTTTTTGTACGTGCATTTCCCTCAATGATACGAAATACGAAACGTAAAAGTGTGGGAGCTCTCTAAGATTTGTTTCGCAGGCTAATAGGGTCTTGTAATAGCAACTTGTAATCCTACCCTCATTTTTCTTCCGTTTGCCTTTGTATTCTCCTAGGAACTAAAATGACGAAGTTATCGTAAAATACACATGATTATACGCCATGCACCACAAGAACTTCACGTATATACTTTGCGCAGTGTTTTTCTTCCACGAGTAAAAACCTGCCAGTATGGCACCGGTACGCAAACAACAGTATATCGAGAATGCCCTTTTGCGTTCGACGCTACTGTAAAGGCAGCTGGGCAAAGAAGGACAAAGAGGTCACCCGTAGAACTGGTGAAAAGCACGTCCGTCAATTCTGAGAGATGTTATTGCATCCTGACGTCGTGATAGCCAGATACATGCACTTCGACGCTGGCACTCTTCGTAAAAAACCTTCTATTTCTCTTTCTTTTTTCACCCCTTTGAGCATCAATCGCTATAGTCGTCCTAGGTAACCTTAATTGCTATAAGCTGCACGGACTCGCGCGCCAAATTGGCGGCCGCACGAAGCGGGAGCCCTTTTTATAATCGGTTCTGATCATCGCCGCGTAAATAACGGCCTGTCAGCTATCTCCTTCGTGTTTCCTCCTCACGAGCTCTTTTCTCCGCTTTCTATATATACGCGAGCCATCGACTCGTATTGCGTTGTCTTGTCGCCGCCGCAAATTATTCCGAGGGCACACACTCCGCGCTCAGAATCGACAGCTTTATTGCTTTCCCAATCTCAACCTGCAATCCTTGGCCAATGTGGAGGGGCATCAGCAAAAAGAACGCAGCAGACGCATCGAAAGATAGAAATAAGGCCGAAGGAAGCCATGTGAGGACCGCGCTGCCAAGCTCAGATTGAAGCATCAGCCGCATCGACGGACGCGGCGGAGAGAGGTACAGGCAAACAGCTGGACGTAGCCGGAGAAGGCCCGCGAGCCCGCCCCGCGGTGTCAGCACCGTCCGGCCTGTCAGCTAACAGGACCGGATAGTGGAATGGCACCAGGAGACGAGAGCGGGATGAGAGGGCCCCGTGCCGAGCTCGTATATATACGCAACAGCGCGCTACCCGGCAACCCCCCCTCCCAATCCCTCCCCTCCACGATCCAGGCCCCACCGCAATAAAAGCGCATTCCACGAGGGCTCGCGGAAACCCGACGTCTCTCTTCACCTTAATTGCGCGTCGCGGGGCGGGGAATGCGTCGCCGCGGCAGCCGCACCGGGGCAGAGCCCGTGTGCCCAGCGGTGAAGACACGCGTACTGTACGGCACACGCTGAGAACACTCTTTCGATTGGACCCGTTACCAAGGGGCCGGAGCAGGGTTTGTGACGAGCTTGGAAAGTGAGAAACAAATAGAGCGAGAAACGAGATGATGCTGCGGACGGATAAAAAAAAAAAAAAGAAAAATCCGGCTCGTTTAAGAAGGGTGGCGACAAGTTACGACCCCCATTCTCTCTACAACTCGTGTTCTGTTCTCGCGAACTCGGCTCGTCCTCGTGGCTGGTCTCGCGCTTTTAGTTTCTTCTTTTTCGTTATCACCGCTTTATTTGTATCGGTGGAAGCTGATTACACCATATTGAATTGCAGGAAACGGCTGAAGGGAGTGCCTCCCGCGGACGCGCGCCTGGACTTTCGACGCGCCGGTACGAGAGTGACTTAATAAACGAGGCGTTGCAGCATCCTTCTCGAAGCTTAAGAGGCTGGGAGTGACACGGCCCGAAAGAAGGCGTTGTCGACACTAGTAGTTCGGTCTTGTATGTATGTATGTATGTATGTATGTATGTATGTATGTATGTATGTATGTATGTATGTATGTATGTATGTATGTATGTATGTATGTATGTATGTATGTATGTTTGATGTTGGTCTGCGAAGACTATGCAAGTATGGCTAGTTGGGGCGCTGTCAACTGTCTAAAAGCACGAAAACCGGCGTTTGTAAGTGTAGAAGCTCACTACTACGTTCTCTCAAAATTACTCGTGAACATTAAAGGCAAGAAAAGGTTCATTTTCCTTAATTAAGCAAAGCAGTTTAAGAAACAAGCGTCACATCAACATCTGGAGACCCTAATATTCTTTGACAATCGTGTCTTCTTGCATGTATTCTTTGATGTGGCAGGCTAATCTTTTAACGCGATAGCGTTAGAGAGTTCGTTCCGCACAAATACCGCCGTCGGTGTCGGCGTCTCCACGCGTCTCTTGTGAGCGAAAGAAAAGAAAAAAAAATTGGCCGTGAGCGAAAAATAACAGCTGCAAAAATGGACAACTATGTCAGTCTAGCGGAAGACATATCAAGCAATGTCTCGACTACCATGGCCTCCGAGACGGCGAGCGCGCCCGCCATCTCGGAGGCCATGCGACTACAGCAGAGCCTATATGCAGTGTCGTCGAATGCTCTGCATCCACTTTTTAGCATTTCATTCTCACGACACCATTAAAGAAGTGAAGTACTACAATTGCCATTTCACCGACCATATGGCGATGCTTGTTGTGGTTGGCCGGAAGAAGTCTTCAGAAGAACAAATCGAACAGCTTCCATATAGTTAACGCACGAAGGACGACAGAATGTGACCATTTACGAATACATGTGTCACGCCTACGCGCAGTTCATAATACAGGACCATGTGACTACATCACTGTACAAAATTTTCATGAACTTGATATAAAAGTGCTCTTAACTAGATCGAAAACCTCTACCATTACTATAGATACGTCGCGCGTGCGCGTGTGCGTGTCTGTGCTTGTGCGTGCGTGTGTGTGTGTGTGTAACGACACACATTAATAAGTATGTACTGAGTGGCTGGCTGAAGTGCACCCTAGGGGCCGGATTTCGCTATCGCGTTCAACTCTTAAAGGCGAAGCTTAAGGGTCCCCCAGTCTTTTTTTATCATTTCAGACCATCTACGACAACATCAGATACTGTCCGATCACATCAATATTTCGGAAACGTTAACTTTTCCTACGCGAAATTTGTGTTTCTTATGTCCCAGTGCTTTATTTTGTTTAATTTGTAACTTTTGTTATCAGCATTACAAGAACAACGGTTATGACAAAGAAAGAGAGAGAGCAGCAAGAGTTATTACGCATGGGCATGAACACGTCCGTGAAAAGCGAAAGAGAGAAATAAGGAACTACGCATGCAATTTTACAGGACATCGAAACAAGTCACCATTATTATAAAGAAAAAAAAAACTGGCAGACCCCATATTGTGGGAATCGGTGTCATGCGAAACTATCAGCGAGTTAATATCCTATTCCTAATTGCCTGCCAGTGAGACAAATGTTAAGAGTAGCATCAACGTCGTCGCCAATGTGCATGATTGGATGGATGCCTAACGTCAGCTAACCGGAAGCGTCGACAGCACTGTGGCTACTGAATGGTCACTCATGGTATGACGTAACATTGGCACTCACGTTTGTGCACAGTACAGTCGTCTGAAAGAAAAATGCACGCTACAAAGCGCTGATGTCATGAGAGTCGTTCGTTGAAGTAGTCCTAACAGTTCGAGCACATGCAGTTGGAAAAATGCATGCCGACTCACATTAGAGCACATGTATTTTTATTACATTGCTATATGACACTGCTTAACGCATATTAGGAGCGCAATGTAATTACACAAGCCCCAGCATCACATCTACTGGTGCAACAGGTTAATTGTCGTGTCGCGTGGGACGAGCGGTTGTGGCCTAGTGGTAGCGCGCTCGCTTGACACCTAGGTTCGACACCCGTACCTGGTAGGTACGGGTTTTGCACGTGGTAGGCTGCGCGTGTCTGTGTGCTTGTTACGCCTACATTTCAATCGAAAGCTATGACAAATGGTATTTGCTCCTTGTTTTTAAATGTGTTCTAGGGATTTGTTAGATGTCTGTTTTACTTGGTCCTTGATTGACATAGACTATAGCATTCCAACACCTGTGGCGCATACCTGCATAACATGGCCCGAGGAGTACGGGTGGTTATGAGCCACACGTGGTTGCGGTATCGTGAATCATGGCATACATGAGGAGTATGCCCTGTTAGTGTTGTAAAGATCAGTCATTCTTGTTCGTCATACATTTATACCTCACCATCAAAATTTTGAGCTATACCAAGTGAACGAGAGACCAGGAGAGCACCGAGGCGTAGGCGGCTAGGTAGACAGATAGGTATACATGCGGTCAATGCTGCCGAAGTTCGCCAAGAAATGCTTCCCACTTAAAAAGATGTGCAGAGCCAGTGAAGTGCGTAGACGACTCACTCACAAATTTCAAACAATACATGTGCACTGCGTTCGCTTACCAGGGTAGAATGGGTAGAATGCCAGGGGAAAGGGGAGGAACGGCAAGAGTTGTGACTAAATTCGTAAATATATAAACAATGACAGAGAGAGCGACATTTATTCTAAAACAAGAAAAAGTAGAAGCAGTGGCCGCTGAGGACCTTTGTTACATAAAATTATACTCCTTGTCGTCATCATCATCAGCAGCAGCAGCATATTCATCATCATCATGATCGTCATTAACATCATCATCATCCCCACCACCACGTGCACGAAAAAATGAGATATTTATTACGCTATCCGCCGTTGTTGAAGCGATTTTTTCAACAATGCTATCGGTGAGCGTGAGCATTGTTTTCCTTCTCGCCAGGAAACCGCGTGGAGTGTATTTTGCGTCGACACATGGGGGAAGGTACACACATCCTCACGCGATGACAAGAGAATGCGTAGAGGCAGCTTATTGCGCTTTTGCCGGAGCTAATCGACTGCAAGGTTTTGATTGACGTGAGTGGGAAATAATGACGGTGTGGCATTTAATCTCAAGGGTAATTCCAAACTTCGATTTAATGGATGCCTGTCTATTGTGAGATCCATTGATGCGTGCCATTACAGCCACACCGCTGGAGAAAACAGCCGGGCGTGCAAGCCGTGCGCAAAGAAAATGTTTTCAATAAAGTAGGCGGACCACTGGTAATGAGAAGCTGCAGACTCGGCGTCATGTATAACGTCCATTCCACTGCGTGATCGGTAGGAAAGCGCGAGTGTCGGAGCAATTTAAAATATTTAATTTACAAGGTACCGCAAGCGAGCCTCATGGCGAATTGAACTGGACTATAGGAAATTTCTAACAAAAATTACTCCCACTGCTCCCGACTCACTCTATGTCGTGGCGCAATTAAAAATTGTTAACCGTTTCCACGAATTTTTTTTTTAGGAGGAGGGGGGGGGGGCGGAGGAGGAGTGCTTGGTTGCCTTGGTTGTAGTGCTCGAAAAGGAAATAGGTGAAGGCGCTGCCACGGGCTGCTACCAACGCAAGGAGCGTGCTTTTTGTTCAACTGACTAATACCACCATGGTTCAAGTTTATTTTTATATCCTGCAGAGAAAAAGAAGGGTAAAACTGAAAACAAATGCAGTGAAAGCAACACTGCACTGGTACCACATCACTGCAGTTGCTGAGGAACTACGGTTTTCTGCCGCTGAAAACGAGGTCATGTCCTTTATTCCCGATTACGGCAGCCGCAGAGCGACGCGGACAAGACGCAAGCACGAGCGGGATGTAGCGTGTTTTCTGGTGCACGCTGAAAAGCTTCAGGCTGAGTTAACGAACCAAAAGCTTTAAAGTATGCATCTTGCATGATCCCTGCGTTGTATTGAGACGCCAGAAATCAGTACTGTTTACTGAGTTTTGAAAAATCATTTGGTGTTTGAGACGCCGTAGAGCATTACTGATGGTTGATTGAAATTTAGAAAATAAATAAATAAATAAATAAATAAATAAATAAATAAATAAATAAATAAAAGAGAAAATTTTTTTATGGAGAACAGAGGTGCCTTGCAGCTCAGAAGGCGTTGTTCACTAAAGAATTTTTTTTCAGGGTAATGTGCGGTGAAGTGGCAAGTTAGGATACAGCGTAGTACATTTACACACTGGCCAGGAGAAAGCACACTGATTGAGTATTCGTTGCGAGCAACGTAAAGGGGGATGTGCTCCTGAGGTTGTGTCTGATCCGAGTAATAATAATTTCTGGGATTTCACGTGCCGAAGCGACGGTTTGATCATGAGGCATGTCGTAGTGGGAGGCTGGCTCCGGAAATTTTGACCACCTGGCTTTTTTTTTTTTAATTTGCACTGATGAAACACGGTACACGAGCCTCTGGAGCCAAGTTGAGCAAGGAGAGGACGGCTGATGTGGCACCGGACGGCTGACACGACAGCTGTGTCCAGGAAGCACAATGACACCTTCAGCGATACTGACAGCGACGACACCATAGACCACTACTTCAGCAGTGATGAATCTTATGACGACACCTCCGGGCTGATAAGGAGCCTCAAGGCAAAGAGAAGACTTCTGAGAACATCATCAAACTCGAATGCATCCCCTACGAGATCCTCGCGGAAAACTGAGGTGCTCACCATGCACCTCGCGCCGATTTGCACTACTGGCAAGATGAGACGCAACAGGCAAGCCGTGTTTCACCAAAGCCGTGCTGTGATGTACGGGACGCGATCGCTGGAAATACTTCCAAGAACCAACGTCCTGGTTCCCCCAATAAGATCCCACGAAAGCTTGGACAATAAGGATTTTCGGTCCCCTTCAGCACACTAGCAATACGCCAATAGTGGTTCAAAGACCGAGTCAGAGCCAAGGGTGATCAAACAAAACAAATATATTGTAGCGAAACGTCGGGGCCGTGAATGTTAGACGCATCGGAAGGCCAGGAAGACGAAGAGGCGTGGGAGCCACTCCGCGCAGGCAAGCGATGAAGAGTCGACACAGGGAACTGGGAGAGCACTCATTGGGGGGTTTATTTAGCTAAGACATCTTGAAGTTGGAAAACACACAGGGCAAAAATTATACAACATAGAAAATGGTATCATACCCCGTCTGCCTGCCGGACTGCTCCCCGGTGGTGCCGAGCGTCATGGTCCCCGAGTCCGCTCCCAAAAAAAGGCCAGTGTCGCCGCTTAAATAGCACTTTTCAGCCTCCACGGCAACACGAACGTCTCGGAACACCACTGCCTCCCACCAATAGGAAAACGGCTTACAGGGACCAGTCAGGCAGGTCGAAGGTAACGATGCTCTACGAGCTTTTATGATCGCGTGCATCCGGCCTTGCCACAAAACTAATACAAACAACGCTTTCCGGAAACTGGCCGCGACGCACACACGTGGTCTTCGTTCTCTGTACCACGTCGTCAAGAAGACTTCCTGCGGTGCGCCGGCTCGTTTGCTGGAGCACCCTTCTACAAAAGCAGTCGAAAAAGAAAAAAGAACAAGAAGACATTCTACGCGACGCGGTCTTCGCGACAATATTCTCATCCAATAGGCAGTTACACAAAACGTACACAAACACGGCTCTTACAAACTCAAACACAGATGGGTTACAAAGTTACACAAAGCCAACCAACTCGAACAAGCTCATGCAGTGCAACAAAGGACAAAACACGAAGGAGTCCTATTCACCAAGGCATTCGGGCGTCTTCTCAGCTCGAAGCTTGCAGGTGGCTTGTCAGCTGGCTCGTGGAACAACGTCTGGGTCACGCACGACTTCTTGCTTCTTCTTTTACTTGCTACTCTTCTACTCTCCTTTTTCTACTCTCCTCTCGCGGCCCGTGCCCGACTGCTTATATAGCCCTGGGAAGCGCACTAGAAAGTTCGGCGTGGCCCACGTGACTCAAGGCACACACACAGTTCGGAACCTTCTAGCCCATTCCAGGTCCTTCTCCGTTGGGGCGGCGCCTCTTTCTCTCTCTCACTGCGCGAGGAGCGTCGGTGTGTACTCTCCGCCTCCTCTCTCTCCTTACGTCTGTCCCGCGCGCGCGCTCGCCGCGATTAGAAAGATTCCACAATATTCGCTCCTTTTGGAGACGCGGGGTCACCTTGGGCGCCCCCTCCGTGCGTGCTGCTTTTCTTGTTGTTGTTTTGTACCTTACCTCTAGTTCGACGCCGGGTTTCTCGTCGAAATAGGCACTACTTTGTGACACCGTGTCAGTACAGCTAGAGGCACTGGTGTCAAGTGAAATGAAAGACATACGAGTTAACACCCGCAAGAACGTCCTAGTAGTTGACGTCAGTCATGCGAATGCATTGGATATATTTCGCAGTGTTGTTGATTTTAATCGGATGAAAGTCCGCGCTCATGCACCGCTCGGGAAAGAAGGCAGCATTGGGGTAATTTACGATACTTACGAGGCCGTTGTCAATGCTGACTTACCGATACTGAACAAGCCAGCTTCAGAAGACGCCATCATCGCGAGTGTTCGGCGTCTCAGCACTTCACGATGCGTGAAAGTTATATTTAAGAGCAAACCCCTCCCATCACATGTAAAGGTGGGTCATTTCAGATATACTGTCCACCTTTTCGTACCGAAATCACTTTAGGGCTGGAAGTGCATGAAGATAGGCCACGTGAGCAGTGTATAAAGGAGCCGTACCGTGTGTCCTCGGTGCACTGGGACTCACAACGTGGACAATGCAAGGAAAATGTGCTGAAGTCCGCAAATTGCAATGGGCTTCTTTAGGCTTCTTCGAAGGACTACCCTCCCTACTGAAAAAGTCTGTTTCCGTATTCCAATAATTCCATATTTTCCTTACGAAGTCCATAAGTTTTCCATATACTTTCCGTATACTTTCCATACAATCGCCAGGGAAGGGATCATGGCGACAACTTGGCTATCTTCATTTGTCCATATATAAGGAGCAGACCAAGTGCCCTACTGCCGAAGCCAGATTCCATTCACAAGGCGCTTGTAAGTTCGGGCCACGGGTGGGCTTGTTGGTATTTATCTAGAGGCTTATAGGCGACAGACGAAGTTCCCCTTGCTGTCGGAGTCTGCTGACGCTCGTGCGCATGCAGTTAAGACAGTTAAGCCGAGGCCTCAGCTGCTTTGCTGTTAGGCGCTTCTTTGTCCTGAGAACAGGCTACGTTTGTCCTGGGTGGCAGAGGGGGTGGTGGTCTTGGACGTGGTAGAAGTGATAACGATGCTCTGGATGTTTTGGAGCACCTTCGATGACGGGATCATCTCCGGTTTATGAAAGCGGCTGCTTCTCGGTGAGACGAGTTGTCCCTGACCATTTTGCTGAGCATGGTCACTTCATTATTGATAACAGCCCTACTGAAACGCTCCGTATGGTCGTTCCAATAATTCCGTATGTTTCCGTAAGACTCATATGGAAAGCGATTGCTATTCGTGCGCTTCTGGACAAGCTGCAGACACCGATAGCTAGAAGCGCGTCGGTGCCATCAATCCAGTTATCGGAAGCCTTTAGGAGTGCAGCGATGGAGACACCTAACAGCCGCACCATGTCTCGTCATCGACATTAGTACTCCTTCCAGATGCCTTCATACTTCAAATGGATGTGAGGGCCCTGAGGTCACGAATTCGGATTTTCGACTGTGCCTATTTCCGTACAATAGTTCTGAGCGCCACCGGACTGGTTGACAGTCTTTGACAAGGACCACACGTCATTTACAATGTCGGCGGCACTGTGATGAAGTATGCTTTTTCTCTCTATCTCCCTTCCCAATCTTTACTTTCCTTTCCCCCTTCCCCAGTGTAGAGTAGCCAACCTTGCTCAGCTAAGGTTGACCCATCCGCCTTTCCTTCACCTTTCTGTTCCATCCTTCCTTACCCTCTGTAAGTCATTCCGAAAACCCGTATCAGGAAGTCAACAGCAACACGCACCATACATTTTACACCTTACCTTTAATATTGAATCTGAGTGTTCCCCGGCATATCCCTGCGTATTTTCATCACAGCACTCGTACGCCTCCAGCGATTCCACACCCATCTTCAGCTGTCCGTTCAGCGATCTACCTACATGCCTCCCAGCTAAGGTATACCAGGGAAGAACGTTTATTGGCTCCGCACTATGCCGCGACAGCAAAGCGTCTCCATCGAGCAACGCGCTTCGCAATAAGCGTGAAATATTTTTCAAGTACTGTGTACTACACATCATCCATCCCCTTCGTCGTCCTTAGGAGTCTCCTTAGCGCCGAAGGCTCTTTTTCTTCCATTGCGGTCGGGTACCCCGGAGCGCTTTAAAAAAAAAAAAAAGAAAAATCGCACTTTTTCCAATCGCCACGCGCGTGCACCGGTGTGCTGGCGACGTAAAAGGCAAAGCCTCGATCTTGCCGGTGTGTTTTTCGGGCGTTCCAATCAACACGATTGCTGGGCCCCGACACGGGCCGCCTGGGGGCGACCGGCGAGCGAGCCGACGCTATGCCCTCCCTACGCGCCTCTTTCTTTCCCCCGAAAACGTATTTGATTCGGGCGGGTGTCGCATGGGGTAATGCGCCCGCTGCCAATGACACGGCCGGCCACTCCAATTTTCGCCGCCTCGCAGCGCGCTCTTATTGCTCTGCCCGGGGCGGACACGCTATCCGGCGACGGCTGCTGCTGGGGCCAACCGCGTGGCGAGGCCACGCGCTGCGGGCATCCGCCGCGGGTGCCGTATCTTACGGTCTACAACGGGTACTGCGGCCGGATTGCTGAGCGGTGCCCCGGCGCGTAAACGACGCCACGAGCATAAAAAATGTGTCTTGTGCGGTGTGCTCACCGAAAAAAAAAAGTTAGGCGTGGCTTTGCTATCGCAAACACCAACGACCAGCGGAGCTGTGGGGGATTAGCACAGCATTGCAAAATTAAGCGTAGGACATGTGATTATTTAGCCAAACCACGCCTAACTTTTCTTGCACCATATAAGCCGTCGCTCTCTCCTTTTCTTCCTCCCTGTCCGTGTATATCTTTCTTTCTTTCTTTCTTTCTTTCTTTCTTTCTTTCTTTCTTTCTTTCTCTCGCCCATTGCAGATTGCATTACAATGGTCTCTACAACGCAATGACATGGTTACTATAAATGCGTGTTCTGCGTGCGTGAGTGTATACCTTAGTTGTTATGTTGCTCGCCTTCGGAACGTGGCACCTGGGTTCGAATCATGCCTCATCATCATGCTTCTTTCTTTCTTTATTTTTTTCTTGTAGTGGGTCGATGGCCAGCGCGGGTCTGCTTTTACCTCCTGCGCATCCCGAGACTTCTTTTTCCACTGCGAGAAAGAGGACAGCAAAAGCGCGAGCTCTCTCTCTCTCTCTCCCACAGCTCGGCGAAGCTGCGGATTACTAGATCTTTATAGCGACATCATGTACGAGATTCGCTGTTAGAGAGACAGGCAAAAAGAGCCAGGCCTGCGCGGAATCGCAGGACAGTGACAGCGTAAGCTGAAGGAGCGACCTTCCTAGAGGCCATTGTAAACGCTTGGGGAAACTAGTGCAAGTACAGGTGGTGGGTATCCCCTGCGACATAACTCTGCGGTTTGGGCTTCTCTCTGCACAGCGGTCTGCTGTGCCCGAAGTTGCCCTGCTGCAGCCGCGCGCGTAACTCTGCGATTCACTTCTTCAGCATGGAACGATACGACAAAACTGCTTCACGAGGCAGCGCTTCGTTAAAACACATTTCGAAGGCTTGCGGAGGAAATCAGCGCCAATAGATGGCAGCAATTGTCCTGTTCTTCACGAGGAGCGATAGTGGTTACGGACACGGGCGAACACGGGAGGCGGCGACGGCGGTGGCGGCGGACAACTACGGCGCCGTTGTTGTGATCT
The DNA here is from genome assembly GCA_013339685.2 of Hyalomma asiaticum. Classification (NCBI taxonomy): domain Eukaryota; kingdom Metazoa; phylum Arthropoda; class Arachnida; order Ixodida; family Ixodidae; genus Hyalomma; species Hyalomma asiaticum. The sequence continues at coordinate 11,402,723 of CM023483.1, read as the reverse complement.
CATAACAGCTTACGCTGTAAAAGAAAAAGAACTCACTTTTGCTGTCATATGATAGGCAAGCGAAGCTGTAGAGCGCTATAGAGAACCTGAAAAACAGCGTCACCAAGGGAGTAAGTGTTCGCCAGAGTACAGTATCACGCACGGTGCAACATTTCAGAGTCGCCAGTCTCACCCCTGCTTGTTGCTCTGTGGCGTCACATGTACAGAGAGAGAGAGAGAGAGAGGTAAACCAAAGACCGGTTAACCAAAGGGGATTTCCGATTGGCTACCCTGAACATAGGAAGGAGAGGGGGTGTCAGACGCAGAGTCTGGGAGCCGGGCACGACCTGTTGGACGTCGAGGATTGAAAGCTGAACCCTCTCTAGGTATGTGTCTAGGGGCACTACAACCATTGAACTTCCTGACCGTCTTTAGAGGTGCCATATCTTTTCTGTTTTGGATTTTATTGGCGCAACACCCATGTTCCCATCTTTTAGCAGCTGTCAGAACTAGCGTCTACGTAGGACCTGCCCCACGTCGTCGTGGAAATGTCAGTGAGAGCTGCACAACGAACGAGTGTTGATATCGTGGGATAACATTTCGTCGTATTAATTAACACTGCTACAGCATTAGATAGACATTCAACCACTGTGGCGGAGAATTACTGCGAGCGCACAATAAATAATCACATTGCCGTTAGGACACCGATATAATGACATCTGTGTGAAGGTGCGAGTCTACTCTAAGCATCATAAATGAGCATGAACGTTGCCTGATAATGTATTCGCGACAACGTTTGAAATTGCGCAGAAATCCACAGCGCAGTGTTATGACATAATATTAACGGGTGTTACCTTTAGCTACATCGCTTATGATGGTCGTACTAAAGAAAATATTATTCAAACTAGATATACCATCAGTAGAGTATATGAAAATATATGATTTAAGTAGGGGAGCATATGACTAGCGTAAAACGAGTTAGTTTAGGAGTAACACTGTGGAGGATAACACTGATGTGATTTCGTCTTATTGTCGACGAGAGTTGCGATGTGGGCTTGTTGGTGGTTCATTATAAAAGCTTTGATGTAGCGCAAAAACGACACACGGACACGAGAAGGCACATATGGACACCACACAGCGCTACTAGCAACAACATGTTTATTTTCAAAATCAGACCGCTAATAAACCGTAATCGACAAGCAGATAGTTCAGCACGTGGGATCACTCAGATATATGCACGACAATGCCACTCTACCAGAAACGAAATCATAAGATATAACACCGTGTATCATCGCTTACGCAGGAAACCCAGCTCCTTAGGTGACAATGCTATTGATGGCTTACTAATGCACAAATCACCAAGTGCATCGATAAGTTCCGCTTCCACGATTAGACGCGTGGTCTCATCCTTATGTCGACCGACAATGACAGTGTTATGGAACAGAGGGCGGCAACCACATGCATGAACGTGAAGTGCGAGAAACCCTTCAGGTAGCAGTTTATTCGACTTGTATTTATGCTCTTTCAATCGCTCATTCACGCACCTGCCAGTTTGGCCGACGTATTGTTTCCCACACGAGAACGGTACACGATAAATAACACACGTCTTGCACACAACACCAAAACTGTTTGTATGCTTTTTTGTGCACACAACTTTTTGCCTTCTAGATGGATTCGTCATTGTACACAATTTCCCGAGTTTATCAGGCAGAGAAAATACCACCCTAATATTGTCACGCATAGCTACCTTCTTGAGATTATGTGACAGCTGGTGAACATATGGAATTACTGCCGTGCGTCTCATTTCTGCCGTTCTGTGATCATGAGCGTTTGCCTGGCTAGCACTTCCGCGAATTCTTTTCAGCTCACTTTCTCTACAACAGAAACTAAAACATGGTCTGGATATCCAGATTCTTGCAATCGTACTATTTGATTATCGAAGCTTTGCTTTGTTATGTGGGCACATGACTTGTTCAATGCATTACTGAGGTGCAGTGGTGCTACAGCACTTACCCGCAGTTTGAAACTCGGCACGATTACTTCGAGCTGGTTTTGTATTTATCCGTTTTCAGCTGCTCGTAGCTGCTCGTAGTGAATTACGTAGTGAAAGGAGACAGTACCACAACGTTACGGTCCAGATAATTAACAGACATGGCATCTTCCAACATGCAAAAGATCACAGTGTGGACCTTTGACAACGAATGCTCCAGACTGCGGAAATTCCTAGACCCGGATTTCAGAGGCTTCAGAATGACAGTCGCATTTACTGTAGTCGCTAACTTGTAGCATGAACACCAGTAGTAACGTAGTAAAGCTAGCTTAACTATAAAAACTTACACTTGCGCAACTTAAGCCGACTGCATGCATAAGCAAGTGACCGTTCCAAGGCAGCTTATGTGACTTATTGAAAGCTTTCCATTGCATTCTGATGTCGAGCCTCGAAGCCTGTTACAAAGCTATTGGGCATCTGCCGATAACGTAATATAGAGGAGGGAGAACATCCTTGTGTACATCTACGGAAATATAATGCGTAACACGCATATTCTTCTGACAGGGCACAATGAGCAAAACAAGCTTCAGTTCCGCAATATTTTCTGTTACAAAAGAGCGTTCGGTCAATCTGCAATGACCATTTAGGCAATCTGTCGTGCAGTGACGACCCAGATGACACCGGCGTTTACAACGTATTTTATTACGTCAGCCACCTGCGAATCACACGGGTTTCATCACTTCGGGTGCGTATTGTGACTTTGCTGGACACGCAATCCATCGACGATTGGATGTCCTTCTCAGGGCGACTTATTTCCGTCATATTTTGCGGATGGCTCTCAATTGCCATTTCACAACAACTGCGGAGTAATTATGCTCGGAATGCGTTGCACGTAGATCATCATATTATATGACATGTTTTCAGATACCACGGGAAAGCAGCATAGCTTGTTGCACATACTTACGAAACACACTACATCGCGTAAATACACTGAATGACCACATAAAGCGCTCGATCTGGCCAGGAGATGGTAGAAGGCGGAAGTGACTCCAGCAGCACAAAACAAAGCAACTAGCGCGCTGCCTCGCGCAACAGTTTTCGATCTCAAACACGACTTCCTCGGCTGCTTATGGGGAGAGAAACGCGGTACCTTGCCGCTCTGGACACGCTGCCGCCCTCCGCTTAGTGTATCGCTCTTCGCTCGCGCGCGCTGTTCCATTCGTAGATTGGCTGGCCGGCTGTGCGGCGCGCGCGGACGGCTGACTGGCCGTCTCGGCCGCCGTGCCGCCGGGAGGCTTGTTGCTGTATTCGGCCTTGATTTCCCGAGCTCAATCATGTTAGCGCGAAGGGGGCTTCTAAGGAGATGGGCGTCTGCTGCGTCGGCGGCCGGTGCGCCGGGCTTCAGCGCGCGCGCGCTAGCGCTCGGCCGAACCGAACGCGAGCTTGTAGCCAGCGGCTGCACGGAAAGTAATGTAACAACGTGGAAACAGAAACGCCCGCCGCCCGCGTGGGCCCTGCTGGGAGCGATCGGGGTGATACGTTTTTCGCGCCGAGCAACGAAGAAATGCCTCGCGATATGGTCTATTCCGGACATTTTGCGTCAGTTTTTTTTTTTTTTATTCTTCGCCGCCATACGCTCGCCTCGGTCGCTTTTCATCTCTCCGCCTTCTCATATTGTTTCCGTCGCAGCTTCTCCGGTGCTATTCGCACTTCGAGCTGACGCGCGCTACTCTCGAAAACAAGGTGTGCGTTCGAGGATTACATCCGCTTCCAGGAGCGCCCCCCCCCCCCCTCCCTCCCTTTCCAAACAAAAAATTGAATGGGGAGGTGGGTGAGGTGAGTAATAAAACAAATGCGCGCGAATATCAGCACTGCCACATTGGTCCAGAGTACCATTTGTAAATGCACGATGCGACTAAAAGAAGGAAGCATTAATGCAAAAAATACATCACGTGTGCTCGCGCCACCGTGACTGTGCTTTGTTTTGGTTTTGTTTTTTTCCGCACTCTACAGTGGCCCCACTTTCTTTCGTGCAACACGAAACAATAAGCGTTAATGCAGCGCAGCACGTTTACCGAGCTTTCCCGTTAATAAGGCCGTCATAACTTTCGTTCTCGGTAGAAGAAGAGCGTGATTTCGAGTATAGTGCAAATCAGCGGAATTGCTTCTTGGGAAGCGCCGTGCGTGTGACGGCACATAGAGGCGGTCTCGGGGCAGAATCATTTCGTAATGTGATAGAAGATGTAATCTTCCTTCTCGGTACATATAAAGGGGATGTGATTAAGTTTATACGGGAGCGGCCTTATCTGTTCCTTTTGTCATTTACGTATCGAGGCGCGATAAAGAACGAAATAAATAAATTCAAGGACATAGAGAAGTAAATCACAAAATGAAAAGAACACCACAAGCAGCGACAAGTATAAATGCACGTTGGGTGGGATTTGATTCTGCATAATAAATTTCCTGATCGGCGAGAATACTGAGCTGAAAAAATACGTGTACAAAAGCCGCTTCGTATTGCGGGAACGTCATTCGTATGTACCGGGCATAAGGGAACATTATTTATTGCAGTAAGCATGCGTCGGACTCGTGATATTTTGATACAGGTTGCGGACATCGCACAATTTTATTTCGTTGAGTGAATGAGAATGGAAACTGCGCGAAATGTCATCTCGAAAATGTCTGTCCGCATATTCTACCGCACATGATGATCTCATGCAAGTATAAGCAAGATGTCAGCCCCTGTATTGCAGCCCGTACGAGTGATTTGCATCCGACACCGTGGACCTGTGTTTCTTGTATATAGGAAAGGGGTCTCTCCATGTTCACGGTGCGTGACTGACCACGGAGTATACCTAGAGGAACATGTGTCGCCACGATCTATGCAGACTTCTCAGAGTAAGCTGTACAGAGACGGGAATTATGTGTCTATAAGAGACTCGTGTTGGCTTGAGTCGAGGGGGGTTTGACTCACACGTGGTTACGACAGCATAAATAAAGCTTCTGTAAAAAAAAAAAAAAAAAAAAAAAACATTTGTGAACGGATGTCATCAATCCCTACTACGCCTCACAATCAAATATTACTCACCCTCAGAACGTAGTTAAACGTCGAGGACAAGACAGAGAAGACAGACGGACGCGGAGCGTTGACGTCACATGTCATTCAACTTGAGCGACCAGTCACCGCTTTTCGCGCTTTGTAAAACAGCATATACAAGCAGAAGTTCCCTAGCAGAAGTTCCAATATAACAGCCCTTTGATTAATGTGAAGGAGGAAATATATCTCATTACGAAGAAAGTATAGCTCATTACGGGCTCTTTCAGAGCAAAATTAATCGTTATGCCATACAGAACACGTTCAAGCCTGACGCGTCTTCGAGGCATACGAGTTCTCGCGAACGACGCCAATGCGGATCCGACACATCCCCAGCATTTCCAGGGATACAACAGCATAAGAGTTCCAGTTTTCCTTCTAGGTAACGGTAAGGAACTCTATGAGGTCCACCTCTAAAGAACTGCCCGCGAACAACAGGCGCCACGCAGCCTCTATAGCACGAGGCGAAACGTAACTCCGGTAATACGTTGCACAAAATAGAACGTACAGAGAGCGCTCATTCGCGCGCTTATGACCACAACTTCAGCTGCTAGTAAAACTATCCAGGCTGCTTCGTGTACAGGCTTACAATTCAGTTACAAGGCACGAGTCGCAAAGTGCAACTTCTACGAAAGGTACACCTAATGTCGATATCAAATTTGTCTACAATGAACTTTCTTGTCTATATGTCTAATCAGGTGTAGAGGGATTATGCAAAAACACGAGCCGGGAACAAAGACCTAGTTTTCCTACCCTGAGGTTATCAGCGCGTGACTCTAGACAATGCGTGTTAATTACATTATTTTCTTGTCCGGAGCCGTGGTTGCTGCTTATTGTGTCACAAAAAGCAGCAGAGCTATTTCTATGATTCTCATCTTGGTGGGAAGAGTGCCGATTTTTCTTCGACAGAGAAGGCGTGTTCAACCTACTTAGGTTTTCTTTTCGGCCTTGTCGTAGTCTAGTTTTTGACGAAAAAGTTCTATTGCGTCATTTTCCCCACTTTGCAAATTTCCTCACAACTGACTTCTAAAAAAAACATAAAAGAAGAACACTGATACACTAATGAAAGAAATCTTCCCAACAACAACGACAATGTCTAAAATAGTGCAAAGTATATAGACATTAACGTTGATGCATCAACAGCCACCGTGTGATATCAACAAGGAAAAACACAACGTTTAATCAACATTCGCAGTGTTCGGAGTTTTTCCTCGTGAGTCCACCAGCAAATTGTCAAATCATACAAGCATGAAGCATAACGGAAAACTTAAACACCTCATCACCTTCGGCTTGTCACGTCATTTATTAGATCCTCTGCGGTATAAAGGACATCTCTCGGGCCTGCAGTGAGTTCCCATGTGGCCACTGCGACAAACGCCCACTAGGCCACCTTAAGTTCTTGTTGTTTTGTGGGGTTTAACGTCCCAAAACCAGCTCTGATTATGGGAGACGCCGTAGTGGATGGTTCCGGAAATTTCGACCACCTGAGGTTGTTTAACGTGCATTAACATCGCACAGCACACGAGCCTCAACATTTCGCCTCCATCTAAATGCAGCTGGCGCGGCCGGGATTCGATCCCGCGACCTTCGGACCAGCAGCCAAGTGCCATAACCACTAGACCACCGTGGCGGGGCACTCGTTTAAAGGAGAGCGGGCCCTCTCCGGACGTGTTTTTGAACCAAACTGTGAATTTTGTGGTGCGTGCAGGGCAATAATATTTCGCTCACATGTCCACAGCAGCCTCCAAGACTGATCGGTGCCGTTTTCTAACGATGTTTGAAAAACATTGAAGACCACTTTAAGGGCATTTCAGCAACAATTGACGCCTTAGATAAATTCACACCTTGTATAGAAAAATACTTCTAAAAACGCTTTTAAAAAAATTACCAACGTATTATAAACGCGTATATTTGATTGATTTCTACTGAGACGCACCTGAAATCAACTTCTCCGGACTTTGTTTAATAAAGTTGTCTCACTCATTCATTCTATTATAAATGTCATATTCCTACGAATGTGTGCTTTGTGTAAGTCGAAGCTTGTAATATGTTTGGTAATAATGTAGTATTTACGCGTACTTGCGCAGCATACGCTTGTCTGCAGAACATTGGTCTTATGTATATGCGTTACCGAGCAAACGCTAACTACTCAAATGTACTTATACAACATACTCACGTGCATAACATCGTGTCTATGCTATCATGCTGCATTCAGTGTTCTACGGCACATTCTGATTTCATTTTGCTTGCTACGTGGCAAGGAGTAGTCTATTACATCACATCGCCAAAAAAAAAAAAAAAAAGGAAAGAGCTTCCTGTTTTCATTATGTTTCGTCATTAAGAACCGCCTTTCATAAGGATAGCTCATTCTAGTAAAAATATCTCCCAACTTGAACCCGAGACTTCCACCAAATCGCGTTTTGGTCAGCGCAAGCTATCCAGGGGCCAGAATTCCGTCTCTCGACAGAGCATATGCACACAGGCGCAGGTGTATAGTCACGAGCTGGAAGGCCGTTACTATGCACCTTGCGTGACCATGCACTATGTGCGACGGCAACTGCGAAAAACTGCACAGTCACGGGCAGGAAGACCGCGACTGTGCACTTTCGCCTTCGTTCGTATTATGTCGAAAGAGAATACTGCGCAATCATTTAGTTGCGACACACGTACGACGGTATATATCTCGGCGGGTTTGATGTGACACACTGCACTGTTCCCCAAAATCGGCCGGAATGGCGACAGATCACAGCGACCTTCGATGCCTTCAGCAGAGAAAAGCCGTCTTTGCGGGGCTGTCGGCTGCATTTACGGTGAACAGCGCACGGCTTCCACGACTGAAGGAAGGCAGCGCCGGCGCTGACGGCTCAAGAAAGCGGAGCGCGCGCTGCCTCGCGCTAACAATAACAAACGGTAATGAGCGGGCCGCGTCGCAGGGAAAATAAACGGAGACGGATTTCCCGCGCGTCGGCGAACATCGATGTGCACTTCCGAGCAGAGCGGCGCGATTAAAGGGCGCACGGCGCCGCCAAACGGCTACAAATGGAGACAACGGTGTCCCTCACGATAATCGCCCCCCGTCGCCTGCTTTCCCGATTTTCCCGCCTGTTATTCTTTTTCTTGCGGCCAAACGCCGGCTGAAACGCGCGCTAGAACGTAGTCTCCCTGTAAGCGCGACAGCATCAGCGCTGCGTTGCCAAATTGTGTTAGCACCAGAGAAGGGTGACGTTCGGATCCCTCACAAGACGTCACGTATACATTGCTGGCTTCCGTGGGCACTGCTCTTATTTTCCTTTCCCTGTTCTTATCCTCTTCAACCCTTTTACCGATTCCCTCTTTCCTCCTCTTCAACCACGTGCTCCTCCCCACTCTCCTTCGCCAGGGTATTTTCGTAGCCTCGTCCCGAATCCCGCAAGTGCTGGGGAAAACGAAACTAGCGCCGGCATGTGCTGCCATCTGGCGAAAGCGGGGCGAGACTCGTTTCCCGCTGTTTCGCACGCTGCAAAGAAGTCGGCGCGGCAGTTATGTCAGGTCGCGAAGGGAATCGCGCGGGATAGGGGATGGGATCGGGGCGAGCTTGCCGAGAGGGTGAAAGGAGTGTAATTTGAAAGAGCGGCAATTTTCGAAAGGTATTCAGGTGCTTCCTAGCAGCAGTGATTTCTAAATGACTTGCCAGTAGGAAATGGTAGCTGCAATTCTTGAAGGAACAACATTCATGGGGGAATTAAATTGTAACCGGTTACAGTTTTGTCTGTAACCTCTGCACATAATAAATGACGCCGGTGAGAAAGAAGCATGACTGCAATCGTATGCCCATTATTAGATCATTAGTCTGCTACGCTGGCTGGATTTCAGAACGTACCAACTTTTGTGAGACGTACGAACTTACGCGAGCAAGTTCGGTGGTGGATTCGACGCTCAGCGCTTCATTTGTCTGCGTGTGTTACTCAATACATGCACACTAATGAAGCGCTTAGCGCCCACTCCGTCACAAGTCTTCGATTAAGTTGGCGGGTTCTCACAAATGTTACCTTTGCTTCCGCAGCCTTGTACGTCGACAGCACTAGATGTCACGATACGAGGGAAAATGTTCTCTCCTCTTTGTTCGGCATCTTTCAACCACTTTTCCTTTCGAGAGTGCACGTTAGTAAAGTGGACTCAGCCTGGATGGCTCCAGTTTGTTTCGCTGATGACTCTCTCTCTCTCTCTCCCTGCCCCACTATTAGATACCTGAACATTTTCGTTGAAGAGAACGTAAACGGGGTAAGAAACTGACAATGTCACCTAAAAAAACGGCGATCAGCCAGACGCATGAATGCCGTTCGCTTTACAAAAAGATAGTCTTCTTGTTTCTACACGAATTATTTACTATTTAAAACAGCAAAGTGTGACACCAAGCACGCATAAATACCTTCATCATATCCTGCATTTTAGTCGCGTCTAACATGCAGAGAAGAAATGTTCACTGCTACAAAGTATATCGGCTTAACCGTGCCCTCAGACAGTGCATCTTTTTGCGGAAAGTTGTGGTATGAGCTGCTCGCCGGAAAAATCGGAACTCGTTCGACCACCGCGCTCGTCGCGACGCCAGAGCCAGAAAACTCGCCGAACAGTACGGAACGGACCCGGACACGCTTTACACGGACGCAGCCCGCTGTGGCACGCATGGGTTCTCGCTAGCTGCTGTTGGCTCGGTCTCTAGGCCAGGCTTATTCACCTGTGCCTCAGCTAGGACTAACTCAGCAAACACGGCGGAAGCCCTAGCGGTAGCTCTAGCCATCAAGACCAAAGAATCACTGAGGCAAGGATCTTATATCCTCACAGACTCCCAAATTGCGTGTCGCTATTTGGGAGTCTGCGTGTGTGGGAGTCTGCGTGTGTTCCTGCGTGTGTCGCCCACCTGCTAGGTGCAACATTAGACCAGGATCACAGCATTATATGGAGCCCGGCACACATCGAAGCAACGGGTAACGACAAAGCGGACGGTGCAGCTCGAGCTCTTACACACCGAGCGACTGTTCCTCGTCTAGACACTCGTCTGCAACCCCAGGCGCCCCACACTCCCAGGGATATCTTAGAACACCAGCGTCGACAACGACGGCGCTATTGAACACCACACCCGCGGATAAATGTAAAGGAAGCGCACGAATGGCGCCTTCTGCAGACAAACACATACCCGCACCTGCGTTTAAAACACGCCATCCACCCAACCGCATACGCCGCCATTTGCCCGTGGTATGGAGGACAGCCAACTCTCGCTCACATCACGTGGGAATGCGAGCTCAGGCCATCTAAAATTAATACGCCTCATATTTCGGCGCAAAAATTTCGAACGGAGCAGTGGGAGGCCTGGCTTGCCAGCGACGCAAAGGAGGCCCAAGTGGCACTCCTTGACCAGGCACGGCTGGCTGCTGAGGCCAGTGGAGCCCTGGACTAGGGGCCCCACCCACCTGCTGCCAACCTCCTTTTCTTTTTTTTTTTTTAACAATAAACGTTTGTCAACTCTTAACCGTACCTGGATTCCAAAGGAACGCGGCAATGCATATTACACTCACCTTCGGGTGCTGGCTGCTTGTCCGCGAAGATGGTGGTGGACGTAGGCACCCTTGTATGAAAAATGAAACGTTGTAAATGTTCAGTTTTGCATCGCATGGCTGACTCCTTGTTTCTCTGTTCGGCACAGGTAGCCTTGTACAACGCACAACTCGTCACTTAGTTCACCGTGGACTTGCGCGACGTGATACTTCAACGCCGTCTTCCTAGCATATTTCCTGCCGCAGGATTTTCAAGCACTGCAGACGCAAGCCCGCCCAGTAAAATCACCATGCGCTCAAGCTTTCCTCTTCACAGCACTGCCGTATCAAATGGCTATATTTAGCAGGGAACGCGACGCCTCCGCCGGCGGTGTACACGTAAGTATTAATCTCGAACCAAGACGCGCGGCATGACGGCATATTTCTCAAACATTCGGCAATGCGTCGTGAACGACTCGGCTCTTTTGTGAATTCGAGTTCTATCGCCGTAGATCGTCCGACGCTTCGTTTATCAACTTCCCGCGATGAAACGGCGGTCCGAACTTGCACTGCCGTCGTGTTTCAGTCGGAGTGGAAATGTTCAAGGCGCCATCGGACAGTGTTTTAGTGCATGTGCTACAATGTCTTCCCCGCCTAGCTTTTGGTTCTTCCTCGACATCGCTGAAGTTAGCCAACGCCGCGCAACACATGGTAAGTAAAAGATGGTGCGTGTAAATACGTTCGTTCGAAATTATTGAAAATTTTCACGATTCTGAACGCGCCGGCATTGCATGTCTCAAATGACTCCGCTACCTCGACGTTTACGATGGATACTCGCGATGACATCGAAACTCTGTAATGTTGCGCATAGTTGGATATCGCTGACAGTCGGCGTGTTTCAATACTCACCGTAGACTGTTAAACAGCTAAGCAAAGAGAAGATATCTCGAGTCTCATTCTAATTCCCACTTAAATAACAAAATGGACAGGTTCGAGAAAGCCGCATCGAAGACAAAAACGAATTCAAGTGTGAAGTTTATTAACAAGTAGTTACAGAATAAAGTGCGAATGAATTCAGTACTTGCTGTCGAAACAGGATGGTCCCTGAGCAGAATGCTTGGATCTCGCCGGCTTGCTAGTAGGCGCATTGCCCGCTAGTAGGCGCATTCTCACTAGCTCAGTGTATGGATATCTGTGTTAAACTTTTCTCGACGGTATGAGGTCTTGTTAGCAGACGGCATCGAGACGTGTTCCGTTACCAGGAGGCCTTCGGCGCGAAGCCTTCTTCTACAATGTCGGCATAGATTGTCTATATACGATGATGTTCATAATTGGAAACAGACTGCCGTGGTAGACAAGAAGCTTTTGCCACAAGTCTATATGACTCTTTCGAATCTCGTTACGACTTGCCTAAACAGTTCGTGAGAAGCATGCACGCAGTACGGTTATTTCATTAACAAGCGGAGCAAGCATAGTATTCTAAGACGTCCAAGTAACCCACTTCGTATTAAGTCACGATCAGTGCATTTTGCTCGCCGTTCTTGCATTTGTAAATAAATTTAAAGCGGCGCCTTGTACTGTAGGATACTCACGTTCCTCTCTGTGACCGCTAACCAGTTGTCTACTTTCTTTTTTAATCAGTAAACGCTTGCGCGTGGATTCAGCTGACGTAGAATTACTGCGCACCAAGCTTGGGACGTATAATAAATGTTTTGATAATAGTTTGCCACAAAGACGTATTACAATGACTCGCTTGCACTGTGAATCGACCCAGGAGATGTCCAGAACCAGATTCGTTCGCGTCGAGTCGTTTTATTTTGCGAGCTATGCACATGTGTTAATTCAAGAGCGCACGAAGTTACTTCCAAGTAGGTGAACTCACGTAGCTAGAGCGCAGTGTGTTGCATATGACAGCGCTTCACAGCAACAACTTCTGCGGCTTAGCGCTTGTTCTGCGCTGTGTGTTGTTCTCCGTCCTGTACCTAACTTGCGCTTTGCAGTTTACGGCAATTATTGAACCAACTAGCTTGTCAACGAATTTTTTAAAAAGAAATTCGAAGGCATGCCGTATTCCTACATCCAATAAATAACTTCAGATATATGTTCCTAAATACCTTGTCTCGTAAGATGCGAGGCAAGGTAATGGACACGTGGTGGCGTGGTAAGGACACGTGGTAAGGACACGTGGTGGTGGTAAACGTAGTATTTAGGAATGATTTGTATGTATTAAGAGCTAACTAACACAGTACTGTGCGAAAAGGGGCTGTCCAATGTTGTGATGGAACGAGATTGTCATTCAAGTGTGACCTAGAACTAGGAACAGATCGCTAAAAATTATTTAGAACAGGGAATGCCGCAGGAGCCAACGTTTCGACAAGTGGGCTTGTCTTCGTCAGGGTGCGACATTTCCTGTTCTAAATCGTTTTTAGCGATCTGGTCATCGATTCAAGCTCCCATCTTCCCCTAAGATCCTCACGTAGCACTATGGTAATTTGAGATGCCGTCATCATGTGGCTGCTACTAAATTTGGATGCTTAAAATATGGCAGCAGATATTAGTCGTTCCACTAGCCCTGATTGTGCGTGGTGACTGAATGTGGCGAGACGAGTTTGTCGGCGTAGTTCGGCATGCGCCATTGGTCTGGCGTATAGAGGAATAGTGACAAGCCTCTCGGAGATCACACGACTGGTCCCAGTTTGGGTCCCTGTGCAGGCACACAGGTTCAAGAATAGGTTCGCAGTGAAATTGTCCTTTAATAATGACGGGTGACTTTGTAGACATGAACAACATCGTTATCAATGACATCAAGAACAAAAAAAAACAAAAACAAAAAGGAGAGAACGAACCAACTGCTAGATTTATCGGACAGTGTATGCGCTGCCTAGTAACGCAAACCGCCCAAACACAGCGCGTTCCCGAAAAAGAGCCCCGGCTTACGCAAAATGAAGACGTCGTTACGTTCTTATCTCTCATCTGTAGCGTGTAGAAAAAAAAGACACGCCTGTTTATCCCCCGCGTACGCTACAAGATGAGCCGCAACTGCCGCGCTGATAAACATCTCGGAGGTGTTCAGTCCCGTTCGAACCATCCGGAGCAGCGTGCTCGTAACTTGTACGCGCACCGCATTAGCGATAACAATACGACTGCCAAGAAACGGCCTCCGAGACCTTGTCTAGCTCTCTTCATTTACATCAGACGTGGGACCACGGGCGCGTGTTTTGTTATCTAAGCACGTAACAAATGACATATGCTGTCAAAAGTAACAATGGTAATGAGCGGAATAAGTCATCCCGAGTTTTAAAAGCCGTGCTCGACTCGCTCATTTGTTACTTGTCGGGCAGGTGAAGCCTCTTGTAAAAAAAAAGAAAGGAGAAAAGGTGAACGCGGAGCCAATGAGCGAACGCGGCACGACAGGAAACAGATTTACTCATAATGAGACACGAAGCACGAAAAACATAAGCGGCCTCGCTTACCCCCTGACAGGGGTAAGTCAGGCCGCTGTGATATGCGGTTTGGCTGCGCCGAATACTGAGAAAGAAGGAGATATCTGAATGGTAATGTGCTATGGGCCGTAGCATTTATGACTTTGCGTGGACTACTCCGATTATCGTAGGCATTGTACGCGTTCTGTTTGTTGCTTCGACTGCCTCTCTTGACAAATGGTCAAGATGTATTTAACAACTGCGAGATACCATTATACGTCTTAATTTCTTAATTGGCCTTTCGTTTTCTGATCGCCGAATCTTGCGTAAAAGCTGCATACTCTCCCCTCCAACTTCTCCCCTTCTCCTCCTCCCCCCTCCCACTCTCCTTCCTTTTCGTCATTCTCAAAATAGTTCACGAAGACGACAACCCTATACAGGTGAGACACAAGCCGCGGGTCTCTGGACTAGAAAGAAGGGCGAATTGAGAAAGGCGGTGGGATTGCTGACTGACGTTGCTTCCGGTCGTTTCACTCCATGTTTTTTTTTTTTCTACGGATACAACAGTATGGACAGATTCGTGAAACCCTATTTTCCATAGACGAAGTGACATGCTCTTCAAAACAAGACTGGGCGAGTTGGTGATACATAACATAATAAACAACACACGCGTGGACATCGGATAAAGGATGTCCCTGTCATCCCTTTCTTTGTCCGTATTTTACACTGTCCTTCAGAGCGTTGCATGCGGCCTACCCTGAGATTCACCCAAAAACAGAAAAAAAAGAGAAACTTTCTTTAATGCATGGTGACAAAATATGTGGTATATTCCTAGCCATTGGTCGCCTTTCTGTAAGTGACGCCCTTTCACAAGTTCACATTCTACATAGCATGAAATACTATAAAACTCATGGAGTACCGTGGGCCGCAGGGCTCGTATCATTGAGTTTACCGTTACGCTTCCTGGTCAGGTCATTACGGTAGCTTCGGTAACCGGCTCGTTAATGAAGCCGCCCAATTCAACCATTACAGCGCTTAGCCCATACCAGGCGGTAGCGCACGCAGTTAACGAAGTTCGTGTAATTGCTTGCGACATCACGCTCACCGTGTGGATGAATCTGGAGAGGTCACTCATGCTTAATGTACTAGCTCAGCTGTGACCTGTGCGTTTCCGCTTCCTAGGCAACGCTGCTTTGCCATTCGATCATTTAAAGTAGTTCGTTATCTATTAACCTTAATGAATGATCAGTCGCACGCGAAGTGACTGCTGATATACATTAGCGCATGTCTCAGTTTATAAGCTATGTTCAAAATTATCGTCTGTGTCAGTAGCCACCGCCTCTTCTCCGCATAAGGTAACGCAAGTGGCATACTAAGAAGAGCTTCTCACAATGTAGTGCAGTACTTCAGCACAATAATAATTTCTTTCTGAATTTATGGTTTTGCATATGTAGCACAGCCTCTTATTACGTAGAACTGCTATTGCAAACGAAACACATATACACGGAACTATTCTTAAAAGCAGGAAAGAGGGACACCCGAAAGGTTGTATTGAGCCTGTTGTTTATCACGAGTTTCAGCAAGGAACGAGTAAAGCAATTAACATTGGCAGCCGCGCAAGAATAAACTAAAAACAGAACGCGCATTTTTTTCCCCTCGTGACAAAGGTACGAAGAAGAAAATCCACTCAGACACAACGAGCGTATAGGGAGAGTGACTTCAAAAAGTGCATTACGTGCATCCACCATAAACTGGGTTAATTAATATCGCGGGAAGGCAACACATCGCGGAACAAAAGATAACGAAAAAAAACAAGAAGGCCGAGGAACGGCAAGACGCGAACCGTAAGCACAATTTTCGCGACAGATACCGGTTGAACGGTTTCGCTTCGAAAATGGCAGCGTGGTGACGCCGCACAGACCGATAAACAGCGCGGCAAAGCCGCCCACGAAGCAGTGCGTCGCGTGCTGTCTCGGGCGCTTCGGTTACAGCTCATTACCGAATAATTATCGGACGCAGTTTAGTGAAAAACCTAATTAATTAGCCAGACTTGTCCACACGCTCGCGCACACCGCGCAAACACACATACACGCACCCCGTAAACACACACACTACTCTCTTCGCAGTGCGCGGAACTGTTGGGACTGTTGGCGCGTGCCAAAAAATTTTGGGGTGCGAGCAGCCGCAAAGAAAAGAACACACAGCTGAACGTATCAGCGCTATGCAGTTGCCTGCCGTGCCAGAGACAACTCCGGATCGAAAGTGAAGCACGCGTGCAAGAAATTCCGTTCGAACGCCAGGAACAGGCGTTGGCGGTGGTTATACTGTGACGCTCCTGATGGAAAAGAGTCGAGAGAGATTGGCTGTGCCGCGTTGCTGCCGCGGTACCTGAGGTGGAAGCTGCGTTCCGAATACCTGGTTGATTAACCCTTCGACTCTGGCGACAGCAACTCGAGCAGCCAGGAAACTAGCTAGTGCGCTCGGCGCTTTGGTGACGTGTCCTGTGGCGTTGTCGACGTAATCGAGCGAGCCGTGTCTCCCGCAGCTGCCGGTCATGTCTGCTGTTGCTCTTTGCTTTTGTGATTGAAGAAGCAAAGGAAACCGCAGATAGTTTTGCGAGCGAGAAGGTTAAAGAAGTATAGAAATACAAGTGACAGAAAGTGCCCTAGGATACGTATGTGCATTTATAAGTCAGCTTTACGGCAATCAGAACACATGTCTAGTGAAATTGGCGTTATTTTCTTATTCAGAATATTGAAGCAAAATGTGGAAAATAAGAACAACGCGTGTGGAGAAGTGTTTACATATTAGATATTATTGCAGCAAGACTGATTTGGTCGAGCCGGTTCATACTTAATTACGCAGCGCAAGTAAAACTGAACACTAAGAAACACAAAACCACATCGCAACTATTGTGGTGTGGTATGCGTGTGTCTTTGTGTCTTGTCTCCAAGCTGAGCCGTTAGAGAAGTGCATAACATTTGTCGAGCAGTTAACTCCTCATTCCTGAAACACACTTTATACATCGTTGTCACTGCGACTCAGACTTTCCGTCGTCCAGAGTGCGTTCTTTTGCGTACGGCCACACTGAAGTGGTTAGGTGAGTTATTGACTGTCTTATGTTTTCTAGTGGATGATATTGCAGCACACACGCAAAATAGCGTACACAAACAGCCACACAAACTCAAGTACGTCGAATGCAATGTAGCTTACAATTAAGCCTGAAACGCACAATGGCTTATTGTATACGGATGACACCATAATATAGAAGGACCCTGCTATGCGTGCAGGAGATTTAGCCGAAATATTAATGAAATATTTTTGATGCACCATGGGCATTTATATACTGTTTGACATTTATGTAACCTCTGCACACTTATACAAGATTGGAAAATTTGCAGCATATCTGTGAAGGATATCTTATTTCTACATTCTGTCCCTTTTGAGCTAATGGAGCATAAGAAAAGGAAATCGTTATGCCAGGCAAATATGCAGAAGAGCTTTTCCTTATCGTGAGATTTTTCCCTTACAGAATAATAAGAGTTATAACGCGGACATCAATTAAGGAAACGACGCGCTCTTGAAGTGCGTATAGCGCTTCGTGTGGATGACATATACGGGTCACCAAGGAAGCGAATGCAAGCGAGCAAACACAAGGCGTAGTAACAAGCAGCTGGCGGGCAAGTTTACAAGACAAGGATAAAGAACATCACAAGGTGCGCGATCCAACAAATATTCGTAATATCGTACGCCCACTATTTGAGCAGCGTGGCACCAACTTCATAAAGGGCAAAATAGAGACTGAAAGTAAGCTCGCGACGAC
Organism: Hyalomma asiaticum; assembly: GCA_013339685.2. Classification (NCBI taxonomy): domain Eukaryota; kingdom Metazoa; phylum Arthropoda; class Arachnida; order Ixodida; family Ixodidae; genus Hyalomma; species Hyalomma asiaticum. Next base: position 11,384,905 of record CM023483.1, on the reverse strand, counting down.
GTACGAAAGACTTGGTGTGAACGTGTCCAGAAATCGTAGTAGGACAATTCGTCTTACTGCTACGAACTGCAGAAAAAGGAAGAGAAGAAAAATTAGGTGAGGAACCAGTAACTTCTACAATCTAAAAGCAAGAAGTGAAGCTGACATATTAAGACCGAAAGCACGTAGGGGCTCTTCTGCTGCGCCGATATAACTAAAGGGGGCCATCATCATCTGACCTGCACACGTGTGCGAAACTTTAGCGCCTGTCTGAAGAGGGCACATACGTGGGAGGGTCGCTTGAGAGGAGCGCGGTGTCGCCACGGCCCACCAAGTACGTAACTCGGTGAATTGGGCACCGATACTCTCTCAGCAAGACAACTAGAATGCTCCAAGAAGTGTGGTTTCTCAGACGTGGTGAAGGACACTTTAGGCTTGCCGGGCGTTGTTGCTTTCCTTCTCGCTTGAGTGCGGGGTTACATTCGACGGTGCATTTCTTTTTCGACCATGGGGCCCATCTATAGACTCTTAAGAAGTTGTGGAAACGTTAGCAGATATACTCAGTAACATCTTGATAAGTCAGCTGAGGTTGTCTTATTTGTTACTGTGCACCCAAACGCCGATATCCTTTTTTGACCTTAGACATATCCGCTCAAGGAAAAAGTAAGGTCTGCCGCGGTGGTGTAATCGTTATCGCGCTTGAGTGCGGGCCCTAAGGAAACAGGTTTAAACCCGGCCGCGGCAGTCGCATATTCGAAGGAGGCAAGAATGCTAAAAGCCCATGCACTGTGCGCTTTTGGTGCACATTAAAGTACCCCAGCTGATCAAAATTTTTGGAGCTCTTCACTATCGCTTTCCTCTCTTCTCCACTCTTTCATTCTCCTTTAAGAAGAAAGCACAGCCTTCTTCTTAAAGAATTTGCACGTTACGGTTTACGAAATATCAGACGTGTCGGAGCGTTAGACATAGTTTTAGTTTTCGGGTATAACAAGCGGCTCTGCGTGCGCACGTGCTTGCATTATTTTGTGAGTACTGCCCTTGTGGACAGGAAAACAATATTAGAACGCCAGACCGCCGGTTCCTTTTCGTATGGGAGAATGGGGAAGGGGGGGAGGGTAACACTAAAGGTCTCTCATATCTAATCTCATTAATGCTGGGCAGCGGCATTTTCTTATACGAGTGATGCCGTATTTCCCGAAATGCATTAAATGTGCAACAAAGACGTCATCTATTGTGGGATGAATCGCGTCGTTACTGCAGCTGATATACCAAGGTTGCTTACCGAAGTATGCTCGGTGACATCCGATAGACGTGCTTCCAGCGTTCTTCCTATACATCTCTCTATCTGTTCTTTCTTCATTCAAATGGGCAATCTTTACAGATTCTAAGTCAGCCCTTCAGTGCCTTTTAACGGCCTTACGTGGCGGGCCGCAAGACCAATTAGTGCTTCAAACACGACAGCTCTATCACCAATTAACCGACGAAGGCCATGACATCACGTTTCAGTGGCTACCAGGCCACTCTGGAATAATCGGCAACGAGCACGCAGATAATGCTGCGAAACGTGCCCACGAAATTGGAGTGCTGCAAGCCATCCCACTGTCAAGAACGGATGCAGTAAGAAAACTTCGCTCGCTTGCGCGTGATATGACTATAGCGCAGTGGAACACTCCTGGTCTTCTACATACCCGTCTACACCGCCTCGACCCATCACTACAACTGCGAGTTCCGCGCGGGCTTACCCGCTGTGAAACTACCGTGCTTTGCCGCCTGTGGCTAGGCACGTCATTCACACGAAGTTTCGGCTGTCGCTTTGGACTGGAAGACAGTGCTGCCTGTATTCACTGCGGCAGCGAGGAAACGATTGAGCACGTCCTCTGCGATTGCCCTGGGTACTGCTCCCAGCGACAGACTCTCGCCACAGAATTGTCACGCCTTGATGATCGACCGCTGTCCGAGCAAACCATATTGGAATGCCGGACAGATAGTGTCTCGCAGCAGAAAGCCTCGAAGGCTGTGCTCAAGTTTTTGCGTGCAACGGGCCTCGTGAACCGTCTGTGACACATGCCGTGCTTGTGTGTGTGTGCGCGATTTGACCTCTCTCCTTCTTTCTTTATTCTTTTTCCATCCCTTTCTGTCTCCCTTCACCCCTTCCCCAGTGCAGGGTAGCAAACTGGATATTTACCTTTCCGGTTAACCTCCCTGCCTTCCGCCCATTATCTCTCTCTCTCTCTCTTTCTTCATTCTATCCATTACGTCGCTTTCTTCTGCGTGAGGCAGCAACCTGATGTGCGTAAAGCCTACCTCCCTTTCCGTCCTACGCCCTTCCTAGGTCCTCTCTCTTTATTTCTCACTATATCTTGAAGCCAATGTCAGAAACACACATATTACTTCGATGACAAAGAGGTGAATGTTGCATGTTCTTATAATGAAAAACACAGGCGCTGAAAGTGGCGTTTCTGAACGATCTAATCACGCTGCATACCTACGCTGACGTCTATACTGGTTCCTCTTTGACACTTCGACGTTCATGTGAGCTGTGTGCACCTTATCTACTGGATCAATCAGCGGGTCTGACAAACTGTACGAAGGAAACATATGTAAACGATGAGAATAACAGGCTTCCCGAGGCTCGATCTGTGAATTGCGGTAGCCATGATGCTAAGGCTTCATTTCGGAAATTTTTTTTATCTGCGATATTCAGAGCCGTAATCCTGGTGTTTGAAGGGCCATAACCACGATATAAGATATACCGTCGTGGAGGACCACGATTTTCGATCACCTGGGGTGTTTTGTATGCGAATTGACGTCGCGCAGTGCATCGGCCTCTAACATTTCTCCTCTATCAAAATGCTTCCTCCACGGTCGGCATCGAACCTGCGTGGTATTGAGAATTCTACACGCCTCGTTATAAGAGCGGAACTGGATCAAAGGTAAGAAGTAGCACAGTACCATTAAGTGCGTTCCCCGTAGTTAATGATAAGAGGGAAAGGGGAGTAATTGTGGCCATTGGAACTTAAGTACGCCTAACGAGACGGGTTCTGCTAAGTAAATATGCCCTTCCAGCAACAGTAATAGGTGCCCCACGCAGTTTATTCCCAAAGGGCTACGCAGGGTATGAGGTTTGGTAGGGCCAAAAAGAAACAAAATAGCTGCAAGAAGGAGCAGGCAGTAAGTGTGGAAGGGCACGCCCGACGACCTCCGGAAATGGGAGCCGCCGTTTCCGGACTGCACGTCTTCGGCGGCCGCGCGCGGTGCCTTAGGGTTGACGGCCACAGCGCAATCAGAGGCAGGAGACGGGTTTCCGCTCGTGACGTCGCGGTGCAGTGTACAGTAGCGCCTTTGGCCTGCCAGGCGCCAACTCGGCCACCGCTCTGTCTCGAGGGAGAAGGACGACGGGCGGCAGAGATGGGCCGCATCCCCGTGTCTCGCCTATTAGCGAGCTCCTGCAGGAAATCGCCATCTGCCCGGTGCGCGGGAGCGCGATGAAATGCGACTTCCTGAATCGCCTGCCCCGCTGGTCCGTGGCGTGATGAACGCCACCTCGCGGTAACTTTGGAGGTGGCGCGGCCCATCGTTTGGACCCCAAGGCCGGCGGCACAACTTAGGACACGCCTCGGCGCACCTCGGCCCAGAGCGGTCGAGGCGTTACGTGCGTAGTCATTAGTGCAGGCTGAGCAAAAACAACCGACAACATATGAGTTGTGCCAAATTAGGCATCTGATGCTTTTCTTTAGTCGAGGCGAAGTCTCTCTTAGGAACGTTGGTACAAGACTTTTTCCCTTCCATTAACTGCTCGTGATGTGGGGTGTTGGCGTCCCTTCATTTTTCAAGAAAAAGTGAAGTCGAATAGAGTGGCGCGTGTTTTCTTTGGCTCTTCAGTCTTGTACCCATCATTTACTCATATGACTGCTGCCTTCTTCAATTCGCCTGATCGAGCCTGGCAAGAACAAAACTAAGAAGCAGTGAACGACTCCTTCAATTTTTGCGACGTGTACCAGATCTCTCATTCCAATTTCTCGTTTTCATTTTTATTTTCTCACCGAGCGCTTACAATATGCTATATGACGGGTGTCAACACTTTCGGTGCATTTGTTCTCGGTTCAAGCTCCATGGCGTGCATGACGAGCAGTTAACTCTTGAAAATACGTTTCGGACGTTCCCAACATCAATAGGTGAGGCAACGAATAAACAAATTTATTTTGATGCTAAACATGAACTACAGTAGTTGCAAGTTCCCCTTGCTCCAACACAAATAAGACATTAACCAGCTGCAGCAAACAAACACACGAAAAATCATCAAACTGCGTCGTACGTACATATACAATGCAGTCCACTGTCAGAAAGAACATGTTACCAGTTATCAAGCTTACGTGACTACAGCGTATATTGACTTTACAGAAAATAAGCGACCAATGGAATTGACTATAAGTACATTTACGCACGTAAAATACGTACCTTGCGCGAGCATGGTCTTTCTGGATCCATCAAAAAAGCTTCTTTTTGTACAAATTGTCGCCAATTTTACTTCGCCAATGCTGAGTAGCAGGACAGAACTTTTATACAGGCTGATCTCTAATCCTTTAGTAGCACCGCCACTGTGGCCTAGTGGCTGTGGCCATCGGCTGCTGATCCGAAGGTCGCGGGATCGAATCCCGACCGCGGCGGTTGCGCTTCGATGGAGGCGAAATGTTGAGGCCCGTGTACTGCGCGATGTCAGTGCACGTCAAAGAACCACAGGTGGTCGAAATTTCCGGGGCCTCTCTCATACCGTGGTTTGGGGATGTAAAACACTAGAATTAAAATAATCTCATCTTTTATACCATGATAAAGATACATCTCTCACTTCCGCCCAGAGGCTTAATATGTTGCTGACTGCGGCTAAGTGCACACAGCTGGGATTAGAGCTCAAGCGGCGTCCTACTACATTGTGTTTCAGATTTATCCCAAAGGGATTTGAGACCAGCAGGGAAACCTCATTCCTAATTCCTCATTTAGTCGATTATCATTTCTTCAGTGAGAGGCAGACGAGCTGATGACGCATATCTTTAAGATAGGGACATATAGCAAAGGCTTTACATTCTTGGCATATACTTATCTGTGGTACACGTTTGTGTGCTGTCAGTGGGGGTTGGCGTCTGTTCCTTAACTTTGCCTTCGGATATATGCTACACTAAGCCCGCAATCCTATTTCTCGGCGAAATAGCACGGAAGAGAGAAAGAGAGAAGGAAATTATGAGGAAAGGCAGGGAGGTTAATCAAGCGCGTGCTCGATTGGCTACCCTACGCCAAGGGAGGGGGAGAAGGGAATAATATATAAGGTAGAGCATGATGAAAGCGCAGAAGCGATAAGGAGTACGGCGCGTAGAGAGAAAACCAAAGGCAGTATGACTAACACTGAGTATTGCGCAGCCATATTTCCCATTAATGATTTAGAAGCACCGATATTTTCCTATCGCGTTGGCGCCCAGAAAGTTGCGATTTGTGGGACGTTGCGAGGCACTGCTCTTCTTGTAGGCGTATGGAAGCACACGAACGAACTCAGACAAGAGCATTCATGGGATTTGGTTCCTCTGCTAAGAAATACGCCTTGCGCATTTTCCGTCAGATGGGGGCCGCGAAAGGAAAACGCACTTTCGAAGCCGGTCATATGTGCTTTATGAAGAGTAAAAGAGAGGGATAAAGCGATAGAGAAAGATAAATAAAGGGTCGATAAGGTTAACCGAAAGGTAAATATGCAATTTCCTGCACCTGTGAAGAGGTATGGCGAGAAAATAGGTGGGAACGAAAAGAATAATAGGAGGCAGAGAGAGAGAGAGAGAGAAAGGGAAAGGAAAGACAGGGAGGTTAACCAGAGATCTCCGGTTGGCTATCTTGCACTGGGGAAGGGGCCAGAGGGAACGAAAGGGGGCAAAGAGAGCAGAGAGTTCAGCGACACACCAACATCACTGTAAGTTGTAATGGCACTGTCACAACCGGTCATCAAGTCCAACCGCTGATAAAGAGGTATAGAAAATATTGTAGCTAGTGCGCCGTTTGCTCGTGCGCAATCCGTAACTACAAAAGTGTGTGTCGGCGAACTCTTCGCATACGTTGGAGATGCGCATCATCAAATATAACAAAATTGTGTATATCGCCAGAGAAAGGTTGCGCAATTTCCTCTTTTCAAGAGCACGCTGGCACATACGGTGTTGAAGTAAGCTGCGACGTTGGTTTTATCAGAGATAGTCATTCTTTGCTTCATAATTATGCTTTCTAATCTTCCGACCGGGCTCGCATGTGCACGAAAATCAAAGGTACTGCCGCTGTAGTGCACCATTCAATTAATTTCGCGCTGGCAATTGGGGAGTCGGCGCCGCGTCGGATACCGTGCGTACGTCCGAGGTCGTTCCGGGTAATTACGAGAGAACAGCGAACGCCTGAGCCGTGCAGGGTGCGAGCGTCGCGTCAGTGGATTGCGAGGACCGTCCCAAATTGTGCGAATGGTCTTTTTGCTAATATGACGTCTACCCCAGTGGCCAGGCGCCCGTCGGAGTGTGCTCTTGACAGCTTTCCTATTTCATGCCTGCTCTCAGAAAGCCGTTACGGCTTTCGGTTTTTCCTCTACCTCCGTTCAGCTCTTGTTCGCTATTTTATTGTTGATTTTTGACAGCATTTTGTATACTGGTGGTCACAGGCGACTCCGGTTGGGCGAATATTCACGGAAGGCAGTACCGCTTGTGGCATATTTCAATGTCCTATATGCGTTAAATTTGCGAAGAATCTTCGTAAATAGTACAAAAGATCTTTGAACAGTGGAGAATACAAGGCAGTGAGCCATGGCCGGTTGTGGCACGTAAGAATCATTGATTAATATATCTGTTGAGAAGCAAAGGATAGAAGTGCAGTGAAAAAATGAGACATTAACCGGGAGACAAGCAATTAGTTTTCTGCACAAGAATAAACAAGGTATAGAGTGAGACAAAGAAAATACAAGGGAAAGCGATACCTTGGTTTCAGTACTGCTTCTGAACAATTGGTCCAACAATGCACTCCTAGCTTTCAACTTTGTCGCCTGAAAGGAGGAATATCAGTATAACTTTCCTCGGCATGTGGTGTGAGTACAAGCCGACAGACCGACGTCACCTGCTCAAATAGCGGCCGCCCAAAGAGGCGTCCCAACCCTGTCGCGTGCAATTAGTCTTTGCAGCGGTAGCGAGGACAATGACAGAATACATCTTCGATGGCTGTCCCGCTGTCACAAACGTTACAGGCAACGCCCTTAGGCATTACGACGCGGCAAACAAAAAATATCAGCGGAAGGTGCACCAAGCCGGAGTCGGCTGTGTCTATTCTAAATTGCCAATTTGAAGTGATAAGTTGGAAGGAATGGTCCAGGCGGCACCAATAAACATGCCGAAAACCACGCGTGTTCCACACAAATCCCATGGCATCACGCGCAAACTTGCGATGCTCTGTTGCTGCGTCAACTCTTGACCACGGGTGAGCTCCTGCACATGACCTTTGTGAACACTCCCACCAACTTCACTGACCCCTGCCGACGATGCCGCAAATCCCTGGAAGCCATCCGAAGACGTTATGTCCTTTCCCCCATGGTTCAATATACCTGTCTTATTTGGCACCGTTTGTTCTTTTAGCACGCGGCAGAGAGTGGATAGTAGACAATGCAGGGCCGTCTTACAGTCGATAAAGGCAGCATATTTTTGTCTTGGTGGTCGATGAATTACGTGCCATGAGACAGTTACGTGAAGCAAACTCTGAGATTGTTGACGTTTTCAGGCGAGAAGCTTCACACTGACCGAGGACGTTTCTTTGGTAGAAGACTAGAGCTCCTACAGTTCCGCACGCAGTTGCGAGCCATTAGCGTAAAACAGACTAAATGTTTTGCGTCGTGCAGCTGGAATAGACCTAGTGACGAAAATCCCGTTTTCGCCCGAATCTCGGCTCTTTAGAGTTTAACTCGCGGTCGAGCAAAGCATCAAGTAGGTGACAGCACTGTGTCGGTATACGGAGGCTTACTGGTCCGCAAACAACGAATATGCTCGCTTACCGGTGAAGCCGCACTAAAATCAACGTAAACCAGCTTTTTGTTTGGGTTAGATTGACTTCGTCAAGGCAAGACGAAATTATATTCTGTAGTTTTACACGCCGGAGCCTTATAATTATATATAATTATAAGGCAGTCAGTATTGGAGGGACTCCTCCTTGCTTTTGACCACTTGGAGTCCCTCCACGTGCACTTAAATATAAGTACACGAGTGTTTCTATAAGTGCACGGGTGTACACGGGGTTGAGAAGTGGGGTACACAGGACAAACTCTGATCTCACAACTAAAGTTTACTTAAAAAACACATATAACGTACATGTGCTATAGTAACGCGTGGTAGGTATATCGCTGTACTTTCCATCGCGTGTTGCTATAGCACATGTGTATCACGTGTTTTTCAAGAAAACTTCAGTTGTGAGTTCGGTGCTTATCCGTTTCACCTTTCTTATCGTGTCCGTATAGGCACGTGCTGTTTTGACGAAGTAAACCTAGACCGACTCTACAAACTTACCATCTTCACTCAGCAAACTCGCAAAGCCATGAGACCACGGAAGTACACTGAAGCATTGTATACAGAGCCGCTGGATTCTATACTAAACCGACGGCATCAAGTGAAGCCCAATATGCATTTGAATGGACGCTTGGAATGGCTCGCAGAGAAAAGGTGTAGCAGTCAGTCATTAGCAAGAGGCTTCTTTGCCACTGGAATGAGTGAGCTTAGCCATGACTAGTACAATAACGATGGTGACTATAATGAGGTCAAGCGTAATTCACTGGCCCGTGAGTTTACTCCGGGCCGCACGCAGCTAGTAGCTAGACCACCGTGAATGTAGAAAACAAATCATTACTACCGGCGCAGACAGACGCGCAACTTCCATATGCACCACCACTTTGTTCGATGATGATTGCCTGCTGGCGCTGCTCTTGCGCCAATCAGCTAAACTGTACTAATGAAACAGGCTGCGAGAAGCGAGAGGATTTGTGTTGCTGGATACGAGAGGAGAAAGAGAAGCATTCTTTGGGGGTGTAGCCCCGTGGACGTGACCTGTATGCATGCTACGTGCCGTGAAAGTGGGTGCGTAGGACTTTAGTTTCTTTTTTCTCTTCGGAAATCAGGCGAGACCGCGGCAGCAGCTGTAGGCGGTGTTATTAACAAAGTGGGGGTGCGACCAAACCGTGTTCTCGTAATGAACGTCTCCCTCAAAACGCACGCGCTGGTTCCGAGGGGCGACTTAAGCGCTTTAGCGCTGCGGCAATTTGGAAATGAGTCCCGTCCTTGGTCATTTCGCTTATGCGTTCCGAGTAGTAATCAAAGAGGAAATAAGAGGAAGAAGAGAGAGTTTCAGGAAAGAAAAAAAAAATGCAGAGCGAAAAGTTACTTCGCCAATATCACTCGCTGAAGAAAACGAGCCATTTTCGTGCTTTCCGAATGTCGCGCGATAAAAGTGTGTCATTATTCGTCACTTTAATCAGTAATTGGCTGGAATACCTCTGGATTGACTGTTTAATGAATGCTACAAACACCAAGGTTCAAAAAAAAAATTCACAGCATACCCACGGAGTGAATGATGATGAGTGGGCGAAGCTCCGGAGGTTCGTCGTAGATCGTGCCGAGTTCCGAATTAATTTAGTTAAAGCGCACGCTACGAATCCTTATGGTTAAACTACGCACAAGTGAAATCTCCCACCGGCACTTCATTGCAAGTCAAGATCCAGTGCCCCCCAACACAATTACTACACCGCGCAGGTTTTTAACAGCCGTCTTCGGTTGCGACGCTCTTGCGGCGGTGTGATGTGTGTGTGTATGCGCGCTTGAGCTCGCGCGTCTGTTTAGTGCTTCCGTGTGATGCTCCAGTGCATTGCTTGGTTCGACGAATCGTCGGTGGGATTGTATCTGTGCGTGCTCGCACGTGTGCTTAGTGCGTCCAAGTGAAGCGCCACTTCGTTTTTTTAAACGAGTCTTGAGTGCGCAGTGAGTTTGCAACGGCCGATCAGTGTTCTGTGTAAACGTGTCAAGGCTCTTTCCACTGGTGACCGCTCTGCTCCTCCAGCCAGACGCCGAATGCCGCGCATCGACCAGACCACCACAGTGATGCGCGAATCGGAAATATTTTGTTACGAAGTGCCTGGGGCACCACCGCCCAGCGAGTGTTGACGTGGTTTTAGGCTTCCGAAATTATCAAGATTGTACGCGGACAAGCCAGGAATATCGGAAAGCAAACGTCAAGGCTATCGACCGGAAGGAGAAAGGACCAAAAGGATACCAAATTTACCCAGGTAGATCGAATATTAATAAAATTAATCAAGAAATAGCTACCCGCAAAAGCTCCTCGATGGATGTAAATACAGCTGCGGTCAAGCGGAGTAAATCTTTTACTCCGCATGACCGGAGTATATTAAACTCTCGTCAGGGAATGCGCTAGAGGACAGGTCCATTTACTCCCATCTCGGGTAATTTTTGTTTACAGTGTGTGTATCACGTGTTTTTCAAGAAAACTTCAGTTGTGAGTTCGGTGCTTATCCGTTTCACCTTTCTTATCGTCTCCGTATAGGCACGTGCTGTTTTGACGAAATAAACCTAAACCAACTCTACAAACTTACCATCTTCACTCAGCAAACTCGCAAAGCCATGAGACCACGGAAGTACACTGAAGCATTGTATACAGAGCCGCTGGATTCTATACTAAACCGACGGCATCAAGTGAAGCCCAATATGCATTTGAATGGACGCTTGGAATGGCTCGCAGAGAAAAGGTGTGGCAGTCAGTCATTAGCAAGAGGCTTCTTTGCCACTGGAATGAGTGAGCTTAGCCATGACTAGTACAATAACGATGGTGACTATAATGAGGTCAAGCGTAATTCACTGGCCCGTGAGTTTACTCCGGGCCGCACGCAGCTAGTAGCTAGACCACCGTGAATGTAGAAAACAAATCATTACTACCGGCGCAGACAGACGCGCAACTTCCATATGCACGACCACTTTGTTCGATGATGATTGCCTGCGGGCGCTGCTCTTGCGCCAATCAACTAAACTGTACTAATGAAACAGGCTGCGAGAAGCGAAAGGATTTGTGTTGCTGGATACGAGAGGAGAAAGAGAAGCATTCTTTGGGGGTGTAGCCCCGTGGACGTGACCTGTATGCATGCTACGTGCCGTGAAAGTGGGTGCGTAGACTTTCGTTTCTTTTTTCTCTTCGGAAATCAGGCGAGACCGCGGCAGCAGCTGTAGGCGGTGTTATTAACAAAGTGGGGGTGCGACCAAACCGTGTTCTCGTAATGAACGTCTCCCTCAAAACGCACGCGCTGGTTCCGAGGGGCGACTAAGCGCTTTAGCGCTGCGGCAATTTGGAAATGAGTCCCGTCCTTGGTCATTTCGCTTATGCGTTCCGAGTAGTAATCAAAGAGGAAATAAGAGGAAGAAGAGAGAGTTTCAGGAAAGAAAAAAAAAATGCAGAGCGAAAAGTTACTTCGCCAATATCACTCGCTGAAGAAAACGAGCCGTTTTCGTGCTTTCCGAATGTCGCGCGATAAAAGTGTGTCATTATTCGTCACTTTAATCAGTAATTGGCTGGAATACCTTTGGATTGACTGTTTCATGAATGCTACAAACACCAAGGTTAAAAAAAAAATTCACAGCATATCCACGGAGTGAATGATGATGAGTGGGCGAAGCTCCGGAGGTTCATCGTAGATCGCGCCGAGTTCCGAACTAATTTAGTTAACGCGCACGCTACGAATCCTTATGGTTAACCTACGCCCAAGTGAAATCTCCCACCGGCACTTCATTGCAAGTCAAGATCCAGTGCCTATATATATATATATATATATATATATATATATATATATATATATATATATATATATATATATATATGGGTGGCCGGTGAACGGTTCTCCACCGCGAGCAGTCGGTATTTTTCAATCAAGAAACTCGCTAGAAGACGCTGCCTGCGTCAAGCTTATCTCTCGCGGGTGAGGGCGCGTTCTCCTTCTTTGCGAGCTGGTAGCGCGTTCATCGAAGAAAGAGCGTTTCCATAGCCAACGCGCGCCTTTCGCTATCTCTGTCTCTTTCTCTCTCTCACAAGACAGCAGATGGAAGAGTGAGAGAGCTCGCGCGCCGGGAGGCACGAGCCGAGGGCGCGCCTCCCACACGCGCCACTACAACGGACGGACAGACCCAAACCTTAAGGAGCTTCGCCCCTTACAAGTTAAGAATTTATGAAAGTTACAACGCAGGGCTCGAATGTGTAATGGACGGTCAAAAAACCAACGCTCTTTGCCTGCCTACCTGCCATTTCACCCCTTGCAAAAGAAATAATGGCCGATATTGGCGGAAATGCTCAAGCGAGACACGATACCATCATCTAGGGGTTACATGCTTAAAGTGTACAAATATCTGGACGCGATATTGTTACGTGACGTTTCTAAATTGCCAATTTGGAGTGATAAGTTGGAAGGAATGGTCCAGGCGGCATCAATAAACATGCCGAAAACCAGGCGTGTTCCTCACAAATCGCGTGGCACCACGCGCAAACTTGCGATGCTTTGTTGCTGCGTCAACTCTTGACCACAAGGTGAGCTCCTGCACATGACCTTTGTGAACACCCCCAACAACTTCACTGACCCCTGCAGACGATGCCGCAAATCCCTGGAAGCCATCCGAAGATGTTATGTCCTTTCCCCCATGGTTCGTTGTATACCTGTCTTATTTGGCACCGTTTGTTCTCTTAGCACGCGGCAGAGAGTGGATAGCAGACACTGCAGGGCTGTCTTACAGTCGAATAAGGTAGCATATTTTTGATATTTTTGTCTTGGTGGTCGATGAATTACGTGTCATGAGACAGTTACGTGAAGCAAACACTGAGATTGTCGACGTTTTCAGGCGAGAAGCTTCACACTGACCGACGATGTTTCTTAGGTAGAAGACTAGAGCTCTTACAGTTCCGCACACAGTTGCGAGCCATTAGCGTAAAACAGAAGAAATGTTTTGTGTCGTGCAGCTGGAGTAGACCCAGTGACGAGAATCCCGTTTTCGCCCGAATCTCTGCTCTTTTGAGTTTAGCTCGTGGTCGAGCAGCATCAAGTATGTAACAGCACTGTGTCGGTGTACGGAGGCTTACTGGTCCGCAAACAACAAATATGCTCGCTTAAGGGTGAAGCCCCGCTAAAATCAACGTAAACCAGCTTTTTGTTTGGGTTAGATTAGCTTCGGAAACGCAAGATGAAATTATATTCTGCAGTTTTACACGCCGGAGCCAACATGCGATTATAAGGCTGGCATAAAACGACGGCATCAAGCGCAGTGCAATCAGCATTTGAATGGAGGCTTGGAATGGCTCGCTGAGAAGAGGTGTAGCAGTCAGTCATTAGCAAGACTTCTTTGCCACTGGAATGAGTGAACTTAGCCATGACTAGTACAATAACGATGGTGACTATAATGAGGTCAAGCATAATTCACTGGCCCGTGAGTTTACTCCGGACCGCACGCAGCTTGTAGCTAGACCACCGTGAATGTAAAAAAATAAATCATTACTACCGGCGCAGACAGAGGCGCAACTTCCATATGCACCACCACTTTGTTCGATGATGATTGCCTGCTGGCGCTGCTCCTGCGCCAATCAGCTAAACTGTACTAATGAAACAGGCTGCGAGAAGCGAAAGGATTTGTGTTGCTGGATACGAGAGGAGAAAGAGAAGCATTCTTTGGGGGTGTAGCCCCGTGGACGTGACCTGTATGCATGCTACGTGCCGTGAAAGTGGGTGCGTAGGACTTTCGTTTCTTTTTTCTCTTCGGAAATCAGGCGAGACCGCGGCAGCAGCTGTAGGCGGTGTTATTAACAAAGTGGGGGTGCGACCAAACCGTGTTCTCGTAATGAACGTCTCCCTCAAAACGCACGCGCTGGTTCCGAGGGGCGACTTAAGCGCTTTAGCGCTGCGGCAATTTGGAAATGAGTCCCGTCCTTGGTCATTTCGCTTATGCGTTCCGAGTAGTAATCAAAGAGGAAATAAGGGGAAGAAGAGAGAGTTTCAGGAAAGAAAAAAAAAATGCAGAGAGAAAAGTTACTTCTCCAATATCACTCGCTGAAGAAAACGAGCCGTTTTCGTGCTTTCCGAATGTCGCGCGATAAAAGTGTGTCATTATTCGTCACCTTAATCAGTAATTGGCTGAAATACCTTTGGATTGACTGTTTCATTAATTCTACAAACACCAAGGTTAAAAAGTTAAGAATTTATGAAAGTTACAACGCAGGGCTCGAATGTGTAATGGGCGGTCAAAAAACCAACGCTCTTTGCCTGCCGGCCTGCCATTTCACCCCTTGCAAAAGAAATAATGGCCGATATTGGCGGAAATGCTCAAGCGAGACACGATACCATGATTTAGGAGTTACATGCTTAAGGTGTACAAATATCTGGACGCGATATTGTTACGTGACGCTTTTTTAATTCCGAAAGGGCCATAGGTGTTTTTACTCAACGTTGTCGAGCACGTTTGAAGATTTTCTTTATGTATGTGACAGAAATGACAAGAAAATAGCGCATTCTAACTTATTAAAAAATTTTCATGACATATATTTATGTATTCCTTTTCATTTTCTTGAATTACTTCGACAATTCACACTTAGCACAATTTATACCATAGTTAGTTTACAATGTAAAGAATACTTCCCCGCATAAAACACCTTATTGCAGAGAAGATAACCTTTTCTGTAGTGACCTGTACTCGATTCAAACCGCGTACTATAGCACACCACTCAAAAATTCAGCATGCTGTTTACCACACGACACATAAATAACAAATGGCTCCAGAATAAATAAACTACCGATATTGACAGTGGTGGGTTAGCACGGCATGAGTTTGACACGCCTTTACTCCACGATGGCCCGTCCAAAGTTGGGGCAGGGCTGTCCGTGCCGGTGAGATGGGAAGGGGCTGGTGGCTGTGCGCTCTATTTGCATTCACGCACATTGTGCTTGCAGTCGCGTACCGTCAACTTTCAGAGACGTCTTGAGAAAAAAAGGCGGAATAACGTTTTCTGTTTTTCAATTCGATACTGCTGTTCTTGATCAAGCGGTCGTTTCGACAGCTAGTGTTTTTTTTTTCACGATTGTTAAGTGAGGTATGTTCTAATACACTCGTTCGCGTGTGACGCCACGCTTGCGCGTTTTAATTAATGAGTGAATGTTCACTGCAAATTTATACGACAGGCAGAGTTAAGTACCTCATATGGTGTAACATTCTAGTATTTCTTATCGCTATTAAATCCTGGCCATTCGGGGCAGGGAATACGTTATTTTCTTGTAGTGGGCAGTTTCGGCCTATAAGCATGGCTCAGTCTGTCAGAGAAGATAACCGCATGCTATGTGCAACAACTTTCAGTGACGCCTTGAGACAGTGTATCGCCATCATTCTCAGGTTTATGGTAACTGGCTCTTGACAAGGAGAATCAAACTGGTGCAACCTTTCGCGTATTCCAAAAGCTCGATATTGCTGTTGTAGTTACTGCTGTCGTGAGCCTAAATGACCAACAACGATGACAGAATGTGCCGTAGGCGGCCAGAATTCCTACCCTGTTCCAAATCGTAACATTTACGTGGAGTCCTGTGGAACTCACATCTACGCCATGTAGCAAGGACCCTTTGACGTTCCGTCAGCGACCCTAATGGCTTGTCTCCCAATAAGCCTTACAAAACAATGCCACTCTGCTGTTCAATCTTAAAATGTTATTTTCCCTAATTGACTCTGCTTGCGACAAATCCCTACTGCATAGGCTATAAAATGTTCGACAGATTGCACAGCACTGGAATTTCTAGCGTAGTTTATGCCTTGAAAAGACGATGAATTGTTCGTGTTATTTGTTTGACAAAGGGTGAAATATCAGCGCCCTGGTCACTTACTCATTGAGTGAGAGGTGACGCCTAACCACTGGTTCTTGCGATAGATCTTTCTTCTACTAAGTTCGCGGAAGCTAAAAAACAAATTTAGAATTTTCGTCTGGGCAAGAACGCGTACATTCCTAGGTATTCGTCACTTTGCCATGACTGCCACTGCGAAAGAACAGTAACTTTGCAAATTTTATCGCTGGCGCAATCTTACTAAATCATGTCGTTTTTATATCTGTGAAATATATGGAACGTGTATAATCACCACAATTAAAGCCTACACGTTCGAAAGCTTAGAGTACTGCTTACAAAACTGAGGTTATCGATAAGTCATTTCCCTTACTGCATCCCTGCTCTCGAAGTAGCCGCATCATTACTACTGCCGATTTGCATAATGCGAAGTTGATGACTCTGATTTACATAAAAGGTGCATTTTCCTATACTCTGTTATACAAGAAAGTCACGACGCAGATGTTTTATTTGAGACAGCTTTAATCAACCGAGTAAAAGCGCAAGTAACGTCTCAGTTTTTCGTAAGAGAAGTGGTATTTTATAAAAAGGTAGAAACAGGTCCGTTTCTCACCAGTTCGAAGCTTTAAAAAAAGGAAGAAAAAATGTTGTGAAGGATTGAAAACTCAGGTATAAAGAAAGAAAAGTAGATAAAAGCGTCGAGTATCGTGACGGACCGCCGAACAGGTATACCGTGCACTGTGCGAAATACCTTTGCGCAGCGTGTGCGTATAACGGCGCCGCAGGATAGTTCTCAGTGAGAGAGCGTTCTCGGGCTCTTTCGCCTGGATTTTGGTCGACGCTCTGCTCTACGAAAACGAACAAGCGTGGAAAGAATAAAGTTAACTGAACGGCGCACGTCCGTACTTTAGGTATCCTCATGTCCACTACCTCCGCACGTGTGCTCATTACTGACTCTGTGGTCAGCACAACTGCGCAGGAAAAACAACAAAAGGTTCCTGAATATACTGCACCAGTGCAAAAGTACGCAGAATGAAGAGCCAAATCCTTTAGAGACGATAGTCTTTCTGGGAATACTTGAACGCAAAAATTTTGGTCTGTCTGTCTGTCTGTCTGTCTGTCTGTCTGTCTGTCTGTCTGTCTGTCTGTCACAGGATTCAGCCACCCGGCCAAAGTTTGAGCAGTTGCCTAACGCGCAGCCATCTTGAACTGGTAGCTGCGTTCATACTTGTGTACATTGTCGATCAAAAAGCAAATATTACGCAAATCTGAGGCGCAACATCAATACGTAAGTATTAAGTGGTGTGTTCCCTTACTAGAAAATACATAGATACGTAATTCTAAAGGCCCTAGTGTTTGTTAGGCTGCGCTAAAAATGCGACGCTATGCGCGAAAAAGGCCTCTGCCGACGATTTGGTGCTGCCACCTGGCAGTTGCCCAGGGATTCTGCACAAGCTCACGTTTCCCGACGGCGCTGCCAGATGGCGTCCATATCTCACGCAACGTAGTACGGCCGGCAGAAGACTATAGTCTTTCGACGACATTTGCAGCGAAGCACGCAGATACGCGGCCAATTTTTGTTAAGAAACCATTTTTAGGCAGTTTCTCTACGTTTTCTGGTTTTTTGTGCCTCTTTGGTAAGTTACGCCACTTAAGTGTAGTTTCGTAATGCCAAGTTTTCATAAACGGCCTGTTGTAGTCGGCGCGCTGATCCTGCAACCATGATTTCAAGAGGCGAGCGTCGCTGCTCATACTTACACTCTTGTCACTTGCCGATTCTGTCGTGTGAAGCGCCTGCTATTGTGCTCGAAGCAGCTGGTCGCCTCCCAAGAAGCAGCCGTCAGAGCGGCGCCTCTTGATTGGCTCGGGCAGGGCGCGGTGCCCGACTATGACATTTGAAGCGCCACGGGTCGCAGCACGCACGGGCATGTGGGCGCTGGCCTAGTAGACGTTGTCCCCTCCATCTTGGAGCGCAGCGCGTCGCGAGGTGAGAAGCAGAGTTTGCACTGCAATTTCATCACATTTCGTGGAGCGTATTGATGTAATTCTTAGCAGGCAGGATCGCGAGGGCAGAGTTTATGTACTGCGCTAGTCCGCTATAAATGGCCAGACCTGGTGAAAGGCCCTTCAAAGACGTGCCTATCTTTAATATTTATTGTATCCAAAGTGGAAGCTCCGAAAGGGAAGTGAAGTGCGGCAGGAGAATAAATATTATTTATTTATTTATTATTATTATTTATTTATTCATTTATTTATTTATTTTCAATACCGCATTCGTCGAGGCATTATATAGGGGAGTGGGTTACAATATAAAGTACAAACAATGAAATAAAACGTGCAGTATTATAATATATTAGCGGAAAATAACGAATGTAGTATAATATCCTAATTTCAAGCAACTTTAACGCCAATGCAATCGCGAATTACGAAGCTCTATTAATAACCGCCTTGCCGTCGAAAAGACTGTATGGTGCAAGCTCTGTGGAAAGAAGACAGAGCAGGGACACGCATTGCGTATTTCCTGGCGATTTATTGTCGTGACTGACTAGTTACGTTATGACGTCGTTACCAGTGGATAGTTTTCAAGTTAGTCCGCATTATACATACCAAATTTAAAAAAAGATCAACTGCCTCTTTGCACCACATGCGCAACTTTATTATTAGCTACTGGAGTAATGAAAAACAAAATATTACTAGTTCATCACTGTTGATGGATTATTTCAATTGAACATGGCGTAAAAAATTGCGGGACTCTCAATAATTATGATGTCATTTTCAGAGCTGTTCTTTCTGATGTGCAGTATATACGGGCCAACTGACGACCACTTTATCCTATGCAGTTTTTACTTTCCCAGTGCTAGACAGTGGGCAAAAAATAGTTCGCATCTACCAAAATGTGGACCGATAATCAATTCTATACACACGCCAAACAAATCAGCTTGCGCAGGGCCTATTGGTCCTTATTAAACAGAGAGAGTGAGAGAGTGAAAGAGGGGCATTGAAAGAGAGCGTTCTTGGAAAGTTAAAAGTCGGAATCCATATACAGCTCCGGATAACTGAATTCGACGCAGTGAGGTGGAAAAACAACCATTTCAGGGAGAAAAGAAACGTAAAAGCAAACGGCTCCATTAACATTTCAAGCGAGCGAAGCCGCATAGCAGGGAGTTTCGCTGAAAAGTGACGCAACGAGCAAATGCGAGAGCGCACCCTTGCATTTTTAATGGCGTGTCACATGTGCGGCGCCCTCTCGCGGGAACCGACGGAGCACAACAGACGCGCAATTCCGATCAGGGTCGAGTATTAAAACGCCATTAATTATAAGCCAGGTCGTGGCGACGCCACGGGAGGACAAGGAGGAAGAGGGTAGCTACGTCTGTTGTCCCATTGAAGGAGGGAAGCCCGCGCCACACAGAATGGTAGCCAGCATGCGTGGCATGCCTTGACGCAGGAACCATCAAAGACTCATCAGTATAGACATCAACGTGAGGCCTATCGGGTTGGAGATGCGTGTGCGCTACGCTACTCGGAGTGGACGCGCTGTGGTTTTCGGTGTTGAATAGGGCGAACGTAAGTGCGGAATTACTTATACACTTAACTTGTGTAAGCGCCCCAGTAGTAGTAGGAGGAAAATTTCTATGCTGTGAAGAGTTCGATGTAGATACTTTCAAGAGCTCGATGTAGTTACCCGAAGAAAAAGTAAAAGTTTGCAGATATATTTCTAAATGTCGAGGTCTTTTTCAATTAAACATCTCCTGGGCTAAGCTAGTAAGAGGCATATTTCAACCGATACACGGGCGGCAACAAATGACACGTGAAGCATAACTACATTATCCTAGTCTGGTGACATTGACGAACAAAAGATATTGACCTTTTGTTCAGACGCTTCACTTGAATTTACTTTAACGTCACATGGCTTAGATGTCTTAGATGAATTTAACTCGAATTTACATTAACGAGAATGACCCCTTTTTCTCATTGGTGAACTAGCTTACTTAATTCGCTGAAGAAGAATTAAAGGGAAACACTGTCTATGATATCACACACTTTGCTAAGAGAAGCTTGTTTCAGGCGGCTTACGAAACAGCCGCGAAATGTGAAACCGTGTGCGAACAGGCACACTGCCGGTCTAATCTATCTCGACGCTCCCGTCCTCGCGAGCGCCTCCGACGCGCTCGCGCTTTCCGTTTCGCCGCCGCCGGAGGCGCGGCCCAAGATGTATGGATGATCAATGGGTCGTTCATCACGTCGGAGCGGTTTTTGCAAATGAGGAGCGACGCGACGGCGGGCGCCTTCACTTGCGCGCACGCGGGGCGGCAGACATCCTTACTGGAGCGCCGGCCTTCCAGGCTGGAAGGGTCAGATGAACAGCCGAGCTCCCTCTGGCATGGAACTGAGCGTCTGCGTAGTTGCACACAGTAGACGGTGAAAACGGAAAGCGTGGCCGACTGATGTCACACTGCAAATAAAATGGAAACGGTTATACATTTTCAACGTACGCAAACTTTAAAAACGTCATTTGTTGTTGGAAAACGTAATGTCTTGTGTGGTCAACCGACTTATTCACGACTTGTCCCACAACGTTTATTCGTGAGCGCCTCAATGCCTCTGCTTACACGAGATGAAATGGACATCACTTTTAAATGACAGAGCTAGGTCTACTGATATCCACGAATTAAATTGCGTGAGAAAGGTTTCATATGAACATGAGTGAATGTGGGAGGTTTAGCATGTTCTCCACGAGGAAATATTTTACCATTTGCTGAGGGTAGATTGAAGTAAACACTAGAGTTTGTCCGCTCCATTTCTTTCTGATAAGTCGCGAAAAACATAATATATAATTATGAAGATGGAGCTAATTAATTAATAGAACATCACAATGGAGGAGTTAACTGACCTTCTGCAAGCCCGAACTGGGTCCGAACTCTCAATTTTATCTGATTTCTACTAGTAATAACGAATATACACGTGTAACTTGGTCTATAACTCATGTAACTATTTACCATTAGCGCTTGCTTCACTGTGTGTCTACTCCTATATGGCGAGTAAGGACATTCTTTTTTTTTATACCTAAAGATACTGCACAGATTGAAAAAGATTCCCCTTGTTTGTCTGTCAAACCAGGATGGGGAGAGGAAAAGTGCGGTGTCTGGACTTGCTGCATAGAACTAGGAGCAGGGAAGTTCACTTGGACTACCTGCCACACCAACGCCTCGGCTCGAGCGGCCCGGAACGCGCAAGCCGCCGCGCCCGCCACCGCCGGGTGACGGCTGCATGCCACGAAGATGACAGCGGGTTCATAGTTGACGAGGCGGCTGGTTGGCGCTCGGGGCCGGATAACGGATGCCCCCTTTGGGGAAACTGTGTGCGCCAGGTGTCGCGCGACGCCTGCGTTTTCACGAGGCCGCCCGAAGTGGCGCTTTAGCCCAAGTGAACTTCTTAAACTGCATTCTTGAAGGAAAGCTATGACGAGAAAAGTTGCTGTTCCAGAGCTACGAGGGTACGTGGCAGGCAACGTCGTTAAGGCTTCCAAGGCGGCAGTCAAGGTAAACAAAAAGCAGGAACATACGATCGATACTGGTTCTCAGAAAACATTGCGCTTTGTTTCTTAATTTTAATACTGGCCTACATGAAAAAAGTTGGAGGACGCTTAAGCTTAGATTTAAAGTGAAATCTGCAGCTTCATTGGGTCCCGTACGCATCGCCCGCTCGTAATAAAATGTTTTCTCGTACCTTCGAATTACAGTACGAGCTATCGTGTGTGTGCGTGTTAAGTTATAGTTTACTATTCTTAAGACAGATTTTAGTTTGAGAGATTGAATTTTGTTCACTAATGTACCTGTGCCACGGCGGAGGACTTGCGCGGTCGGGCGCTTCGGGATACACGGCAGTAGCTCGGGAAGCTTATTGCCGCCGTGCACGCCGACACTAACGCCGACACCGGATTATCTGTGACACGGGCTCCTTAACGCAAATTGTTAAAATAGGCGTCATTTCTCTTGACAGTGTAGTGGACCTGCGTAGTGTAAATGGATAATGTCACTCAAATCAGTTACTTTTGTAGTAGTGGCAGCTTGAGTTTCTGAAACCACCTGTTGCGCTTTTGTCACCGAGAGCAACCGTCTAAGTAAACTTGTATAGCGAACAAAGTGAAAGTAAATTTGTAGAGCGTTGGGAGTCGCGGAATATATTGAAGCAAAGCTAGAGAGACACAGAGGGAGGCAAGGAAAGGCAGGGAGCTTAACCAGGCACGAGCCCGGCTAAACACTAAAGTCTACCGTCCTCCATTGATTCCTTTTATAGCAACAGAATGCACACCATCTGAAGTGTACAACTTTGCAGCGATTTCGCTGGCAACTGAGCAAAAAATTTTAAAACGGTGTTTTTCGGTCTTCGTGGTCACCCGTTCTGCACGTGTAGGGACGCCGACAACATGGGTGACTGGGCTTTTGCAATGTTAACTTAAAGATCAAAGTTACTTTCCGTTGTGAAAGAACGCTGCGAAATGTGCGCCAAATACAATTGTAAGTAATATTATTTTTTGTTTTTAAGAAGGATAAGTGCAACCTGCGTGCGTATTTTTGTTTTTTATTTAATTACACTTGGAGACTGACATTCATCACCGAGGGTGGCGCCACCTGGTCATTTTCTCGCGACCTTCAGGGCCAAGTTAAAGATACTATACTGCTGAAGATGGACACATCTCATAACTTCCAATAATATTAGTGCAATGGTCGTGTCCTCTTTCTTTGTCATCTTCTTATTCCGATGCTTAATATTTGCTAGTGATTTAAAGGTGACGCAGTCAAGTGACAGGACATGCTTTTAAAGCACTACATGCTCACTGTCATAAAGGATCCTGTAGTTTTCATGTGGCATCACATACAATGTATTGAAGCTTTGACTTGGACTAGATGCTTGTCTCTTCACATTGTTCGCCGTTGCCTTGTGTGCCTCAAGCACAACGCAATAAATATGAAGGGGGCGGATAGCAGTGGACAGCGATATAAAACAGTAGAGCCTAAGTAGACAAAGAAGTTGGATTCATTATCATGAAAAGTACACATCCTTCTGCTGCGGATTTCAAAGTATCCGTAACACAACGTATATTACGTTGACGTACCAACAGAGAAGTATGGTCATTAATAGCCTTTCTCATTTCAAAATTGTCACTTGATTTTGCAATTCCATTTTAGACAACAAATTTCAGAAGATTGAAGAAAGTAAAAACATTGTGAAGAAAAGGAAAAAAAAAACCAACGTGCACCCCGCATTTTTGTGTTTCAACATTGAAGATTCGTCCATGATAATTTTGAATACTTCGCGAGCTGCGCAAGGGCAATTTTTCCAGTATATATCCCGCACATCGCAGCGAGAAGAGCGCGATAAATAACGTGAGAGAGAAGAAAAATCAAAGGCAAGACGGTTAACAAGGTTTCGCTTAGTTTCAACTGGTGTGTTGCCTGAACAGGGTAAGGAAACGCGGGTCGAACATAGATGCGGATAGCAGAAAAGAAAGCGCAAGTGACACGCACAAGAGTTACTGGCGGGCACCAGACCGAGGTAAACATATGTGACCACATTTCAGCTGAAAACAGACTTCGCAGGCTTCATTGCTTGGAGTTACGTGAAGAGGACCATTGTGTAACCACCAGCTTCCACGTACAGTCCATGTCTTTCGATGTCTCTGTAAAAAAAAAAAAAAAAAGTACGTGCAAGGCGCGAAGAAGAGCTGCCAAGTAATCTCGCTAAACCGGGCGCCCGGCAACTCACGTCAATTGGCCACTGAGCTCAACGAAGAGAAAGATAGCGGGAGGGGGTGAGAGGTGCGGCGCTACGCATGGAGCTTGCAGTGGAACCACGCCGAGATCTCAGATCGCCCATACAACGCTACTCTCGCAGATGAGGTCAGAAAATTTCCCGGTTGTGGCTTTAACCCTCTCCCCAGTGACCCGCCATGGTCTTCCTTTTTTTCTCAACTCCGACGGCGTCGAACTTCTCGGCCTACCAGCTGCACCCACTGCCTTCCTTTCTTCTTTTTTTTTTCTTTTTCCCTCTTTCGACATTGCTTCAGCTTCTGTCGTGCTATTTTTACTGTCCACTACTACTTTTCTGGCCGAAAGCAAAGATGTTGAGAGCTACTTGAATTCATTATCAGTTAGAAAACTTTACGTTCAAGAACGCTGTTATTTATTTATTTATTTATTTATTTATTTATTTATTTATTTATTTATTTATTGTGCTAGCAAAATGTCTTGCATGTGCTTTTATGTGGGAACAGGTATGGAACCGCCAACGCGCAAGGGTTTCTGTGAAAAGGCGAGCACCTTCTGATTGTGTATAAGTGATGTGCAACGGGGTCTTACTGCAGGGCCTTATTTGCCTACTAGACGGATGCAAGTTAAGTCTCTGAGAGTATTAAAATATTAAGAGTACGGTTTGGGCAGTCCTATATTCTCGGATTCCAAATTCATTCTTGCTGATCGCTGTCTTTCTCAGAACGTTGCAACGCAGAGCTGCTGCAACGTTACTTCTACAGACTGCATGCCGCTAACAAGTGGCATCATGAAAGACTACCGTAACACAAATATTGCGGCATTTTCATCTTTCGCTATTTGACAAGTTCCTCAGTAGGGCGTGCACTCAATTTCTTCTCCGCCTTACGCGATCACAGGCTGTGAACAACAGATTCATCAGCTTGTATTTTGTTTTCATTTCTCCTATTCGCGTATCATTTTCCAAAGGAAACAGGGTATTTAGATTGTCCCCCAAATCTCCCTCTTCCTCCTCTTCTTCTTCTTCTTCTTCTTCTTCTTCTTCTTCTTCTTCTTCTTCTTCTTCTTATTATTATTATTATTATTATTATTATTATTATTATTATTATTATTATTATTATTATTGCATGAAGATGTATCGTTTTAACTTGACATACAGATATTTACAGTGATTGAAAGCGGTTACGGACGCGGGCGACGGCAGACACCATCTCTACCGAAATCTGCCATTGTACCGACTCCATAATAGCTTAACGCTGTAGACCTACATGAAGAGTGATTATGAATAATGTGACAGTTCTGCGGGCAAGGGAGGAGTTCAGCGTTTGTAATGCTAGTTATGTACGCAATTTTCTAGAGACATGCGGAGTAAACGAAGCGTTTTGACACCTGTAGAAAGTTGCCTGAAAAAATTAAAGGAAAATCGAGATATCGTTTCATAACTAGCTAGTGTAGTGGATATAAATATCTTGGGTGCTTTATAAATTAAGGTAAGTCGCAAGTATATAACCACGTCACATGCATAATTACGCAAACCCAAGTAAATATGGACTGGCTTAAAATTTGTTTATTCAAACATGCATATACATATGTATGTCTTTCTGCTTTATTAATTAAACATGACGTATTAAGCTTCTGGATGGTAAGGTTCAGAAGGAAATGAGGAAAATTCACAGGTTACTGAAAAACTCGTGGAATTGTGCATGTCATACATGAGATGATTGCCAGAAAGCAAATACGTGTAACCCACACGACAGGGCCAGCATTGCTATTCTTAAAATGACTCTTCATGCAGTATCAGGGTGATTTTTATCCACTAATTGACTCCCCCCCCCCCCCCCCCCCCCCCCCCCCCCCCCCCCCCCCCCCCCCCGCCCCCTAACGTTTTTCAAACTCATTACTGCAAGAGAAATTGGTGACCATGGACACATAACGAACGTCCTCTTGTTACCACACCTACTCTTGCCGACGACGGGTTTAGATTCGGCTCATCACAGGACAGGTCACGCAATTCCCCATGTACAAGAATATAGCAGATCTTGTGCTCGACACAAAGATCACAACGTCTTATGATGGGACGATATTCATACGATCGCGGTCTCCGTATTAAATATTTCACCAGATGTACCGAATTGTCCCTCCCTGCACATGATCTTTCTTGTCATAATTTTGCACTGCTTCAACTTGCACTAAACCGCACCACATAGCGACTTTACACAAGCGAAACGGTTCTAGAGGAATATATTTAACTCGCCTCGTAATATGAGTCCACTTGGGCAGTTTTATGCACACCCGTTTTTCTCCTCAGAGTACAGAACTTCAACATTCTGTTCTCTACCCGCCGGTTTCAGCAGCATGTAGATTTCATTAACTTCTTTTCCTCCTAGGGGTCCCAGCTGCCGCTCCTCCGCAAAAGTGCTCGTCCTCAATGCAAACCTTATTAGCACAACTGTTCCCAATGCAGTGCTTGACCCCCCGCCCCGAGGCTCTGAAATGGGACTTGTAATCTCTTCTACTCAATGTGTGTACCAAGTGCAGTTTCCTGAACCAAGAAAAGACCTCCTGCTTCGACCCTCCACCTCCCGCTAAGATGGACGCGAGCATACAGACCCTAACGGACACACACACGCACACACAGACCGCCACAAGACGGACGACCGTGGCGAAGCGGTTGCATGCCCGCGAGGCCAGAAACTCAGCCGACGTTACGTCCAGTCCGGCAAGCTGCTAAAGCCCGCTGGCCTCGCGCGTTCTTTAGCCAGACTCACGCCATCTCGCGCGCAGTCGGCCCTCCGGACCGCGGCCTCTTCCTTCTGGGCCAATCCAAGTGGGAGCCGTTTCGCGTCCGATGCGGCGCAGTTTGCGCGCCCGCGATGGCCGCCCTGGGAGACTTGAAGCTCATCATGGCTGACGTTACTTCTTCTCGCACGCCGCCATCTCCCTCGTCTTCTTTCCCTCGATGCTGGCCTCACTGCAGGCGGTCTGCAAGACCGTTAGCTGAACTATGCAACAAGCCTCGATTCTTCCGGCCGCGCCTTAAGGCGCGAGCGTTCGAGGCTGCATCGGCCTCAGGGTAAGGCTGCAATAGACCGGTTCCCTCTCTATCTCTCTCCGAGTCTGCTGTCTTCGTCGTTTGCCTAGCCCTGGTTTTCGCTCCGGGGCGCGAGCGGAGCGCGCGCCGATGAAGCGGCAGTCGCTGGGTCGTTTCAAATCCCATGGCTGGAATGACGCATTTATAACGCGGCCCTCTTTGCTTTTCGGCGCGAACCATCTTTATTTGCATGAAATGACGGAGAGGAGAGTGGGATGAGATCAGTTTGTCTCGAGGAACGGAACCAACGGCCGCAATCGCGGGCAGCGTTCTTCTGTCTTCTGAGTCTTGCTTCCTTTGTCGGAGACGCGGGAAACAGTAAACGGCCACAAAAACCAACGCTCGTGTATCCTTTCCCCCTCACTCCCTTCCCGGTCCTTTTCCCGATCGGCTCAGACGATTTCTTGAATGCTGATTTCCTCGCGAGGTCCCCAGCGCGTGATATATGTGTGTCGGTATACACAACTGTGGCGATGGAGGCGGCGTATAAACGCGAGTTGAACGTGAAGAGGGCAGGCAGGGTAAAAGTGTAGAAGCGAGTGTAAAAGGCTGCTGTAAAGAAAGTAAGAGGCGAGCTTTTGTTCCTTCTATATCGATCAAGACGACCCTCCGGGCACAACAAATGTACGGCTGCGTTTGTTTCGAAGGAGCAGATAGAGAGAAAGAGAGCGGCATTGTGAATCCTGGAAATCTCGGAGGAATTTGATTTTGCCAACAGCAGTCCCAGGCGCGCGCGCGCGCTGATGCTCGACAGCGGCCAAACGCGCGAGCATCGCCGTTCAAAGGCGTTTCAATCATTCTCGAATAGACCTCGCCGGTGCAGGCTCGTCCTGCGTCTGTTAAGAGACGACACGCGATCGAGTCGTATTGGCACGCGGCGCCTTCAATTTGATATGAGAATACCCGCGGAGCAGGCTGGAAGCGCGTCGCCTCGTTCCTGCCCTTCCAATACCTTGCCTTCCCGTCCATGTCAGCCTGGCCGACACGAGACAATCATCTCCGTGCGCGCTGATTTGTGTTTTGTATGCGTTCGTCACATCACAGCCACGAAACAACGAAACAATGAAAGGACGCAGAGGACATAAGTGCTGCCGTTCCCCTCTTGCGCACTTGATACGGCCACGTTCTGGCGTCGAAAACGGGGCCTTGAAACAAGAAAGAAATGTCCGCGGAACTGATCTTGCGGCAAAGAGGCGACGCAAGAAAATGAGGCGCGATTGCGCGCGGAAGAAATTGCGAATGTTTTATAGGACTCAGTGCTCTTCACAAAGCGACGTGTCAAAAGATTCCCTTTATTCGCATCGTATATACTTTCACACCAACAGAGCTCTTAGAGGTGTCCGGCTCAAAGAGCGCGTGGGCTAGGGCGAGCTTGATGTCCAGGCAACAGCAGGAGCGGCAACGTTCGTAGAAACAGTTTCCTCGGACCGGCCCATCAAAGGCCTTTCTCCTCTTCCGCATCCGTGGCGCGAGACCTTTTTGTTTCGTTCACGGCTACTTTCACCGGACACGCCGGGGACCCGACCCTACGCTCCTTGCCTTTTTATGTCCAGTGCACCCTCCCACCTTTTCATGGATCATGAGAGACATTTTATCGGAGCTTTTGTGTCGAGGCATCCCGTTCTAGGTGGACGCGTGCGGCACTTGTGTTCACAAACGACGTTGTCCACTTCTTGTCCGTCGTCGGTGATCGGTCGGCACGCAGTGTACGGCTTCTTCGCCTTCAGAAGCCCTTCGAAAGAAGTGTGTTGCCGACATGACCTGCGTGATGTGTAACAAAGGAAGAGAAAAGATAAAAGAAGTAACGAAAAGAAATAATATAGGGCTACTTGCATTCAGTCCAGCGAGAGAACCCGTCGCCACCAACATATCGTACCAGGCGGCGGTCTTCCTTTGTGCACACTTCTGAAGAGAGGTCGGAGCTGTAGGTCCTTCACGCGCTCCTGTTCGTTTTTTCCATCACCGGACAGCTGTTTTATTTCCTTCGCAGCATCTTTCGCCAGCACGTTTCAAACTTGGCCGCACTCCTTATCAATGTACCGAAACCACTCGCATCCGACGCAGTGAGCCAGGGTAAAAGAACGCTATGTATAGTCGCCAAAGGAACATTCCGCGCGCTCCACTTCCAGATTTCACGGCCCGAAATGTAGGGACAGCGGAGAGCTCTTGAGGAAAATGAAGGATACATGCGTAGCAGGAAGAAGAAAGAACGCGGGGTATGGGGAATAGGCTCGCTAGCTAGGCTCTCGAAACTCTTACATAAAAAAAAGAAGAGAAAAAGAAAACACAGAGTAGAGAAATAAAGGAGATGAGAACAAAGAAATGAAAGAAAGAAAAAATAGAAAGGAGGAGGCGAGAGAGGCAGTAAAAGGCAAATGAAACGACACAAGCTGGTGCTGCCTTGTGACGGACTACACGACTATACGCGGATCCTTGTTGTGTCATCCGAACCACTCAGCCGAATTGCCCGATTGTCCGGAAGCCACTCCGAAGAAAAGACGCGCGCCGCGCTCTCTTTTCTCTCCGCACACCTCAACGCGCCCTGGACCCTTTCCTCCTCATCCCACTCCGCATGTCCTTACTGCGTCACCGCTGCCAGCTTCCAAGAAAACCAAGCTGTAAACAAGAGGTGTACCTTCTTTCGCCGTGTCCTCGAAAAAAAAAAAAAAAACAGAAGGTTTCTCCTCTCTTTTTCTCGTATATTTCTGTTCTCTTCTGTCTCGTAATTTAAGTAAAGCAGTGTGGGTCCCATTTCCTTGTGTTTTGTTCTCTTCGCTCCTCAGCCTCCGTGTACTTGCGCGCGTGGACCATGCTACACGGGCAGAAATAAAGCGACCATGGCGAGAGGCCAATGGAGCGAGCCGCTCGGCGTGCCTTTTCCTTTATTATGTTCTTATTTTTCTATTGGTGCTGGCGAGCGCGCTCTTTTCGCAGGCGTCGGGGCATGAGCGCCGCGGACCTTTCCCTAAGAGGCTTCTTGGATTACATTTGTCGTAAAAGGCACCTTTGTTCAGCGGCGAAACCAAACTCCAGGTGATGTTAGCCACGCTGCGGAGACAATCATAACGAGGGAGCGACAAACAAAAGAACGCCGGCCGCAAAGGCGCAGCCTCGAGCCGGCCTTATGTTTTGAGTGGGGGGAAAAGAAAGAGTACAGAGGGGTACGGCGGGGAGCCCCAGCGCGTCTGTAGTCTTGAAAAGAGCGCCGAACACGAGAAGAGTGTCTTTTTGGAATTGAAATCGAGCGTGGGCCTTCGGAAAAGTATTGGCCGGTGTCAGTGGCTTTGATGAGCCGGGTCCGGCGGGCCAGGGGAGATTTCTATGCCTTCGCCTTCCTGTCCTGTTCTTCTTCGTTTTGTTTACTTCTCTCTGTCGGTTTCGTTTGGCTTCGACGAAATGCTAAAGTGAAAGAAGTCGCGTTCGCGTGCTGTCTGGGCGGCCTTCTCTTATGCGTTGGCCGTCCTCGGTATATTGACGATGAAAAGAGGCGTATTGCTTTTACGGGTCCCAGTCCAAATCGTGGTCTCGAAGAAATGCGAGAACCTGGTGTCCTCGGAATACGCACTCTTCGAAAGTGCGGTTACCGTCATTTCGTGTGCGGGTCGGGTAGGTTTCTCGTTCCCGCAAGAGATGCCCACCGCATGTAATTGGGAGGACAACATTTTCTCTGATAATGCGTGTACAATAGAAGAACGAAATGTTATGGGCGACGCAGAAGAAGATGGCGCTATCGTTTGTGACATTACAAATGCCCAGCTGAAAAGAATACTCTTCTTTATCGGTACCCACGTGTGACGCTATCTAGACCGTCTTCCTGTCACCTCTAACTAACCTTTGTTACGCCTAAAACCATGCCATCATTTATGGCCACCGTTGCAACAATGTATGCGGATTTGCTTTTGTTATTATTTTTGTCATTGGTAGTGACATAACACGGTTTATGGAACTTGTTCTTCTACGAGTTGTTTAAATGCTGTGTTTCAAAACATTGAAATGAAAAAAAATACTATTTATGTTATTGCTTTTGTTATTGGTGCATCTTCAGGTGCCGTGAAGTGCCAGCTTGTCACCGCAATGCAACCAAGGCGCTACTAAAGTTTTCACGAACCAGCCTCGTTGAACAAAAATGACGTGGCCGCATTTTTTAAAAGTTCGTTCGTGCACGTTTTGAACCCTGCCCATACATAGCCTTATTATTTCATTTCTTACATATCGGTCACCCGCTTGCCCTTTCCACAATGCAGGGTAGCAAACTGGATATTTATCCTCTGATTAACCGCCCAGTCGTGCTCGTATCATATCTTCTTCTTTCTGTGTCTTTCGTGCTTGACTATATTATGTGTAGCTGTTACATACATCATTGCGATCGCCTTGAATTTCACGCTATACGAATGGCCAGTAAAATAATCCCTTACCCCATTTGAGCCTGTGTTCCACTCTCTCAACACTTCTAGTAGCAATGGTCCCGTGTGTGCAGAGATGCTGCAACACTTAGAGCGTACAAAGATTACAACGAAGGTGGTTTCCCTGTGTTGGGTACTTCGACCTTAAATGAACACAAAATGAAAATATTAGGTTTGATTAATTCTTAGCTGTGTTGGAGTCTATCACCGCTTTTTACGCGCCAATAAGTAATCTTTTGCGTCGAAACTGTCGCCGAAAGCACCTTGTGCCGCCGTTCGGTTTGAATAGCCCGCAACAAAAAGAGGATTTGACGTCACGACCTCGGCTGTCAACACTACGGTGCACTGAACTCCACGGCCGTAATATGTAGCGACAACTGTGCTGACTGCACATGTGTTTATTGTTAAAGCTTATCTAATTTAATTTTCATTTATAATTTGGTGCAGCAATCGAGTACTGATAAAAAAAGATGAGCTGACGTCCTTCCGAAAAGGTACTAAGAGAGAGAAGACAGAAGAACAAAGTGTGCCACTGCAATTTTTCGATTTCACCGTTCTCACGCTTACAACCGCTCTGTCCTCACCAGGAATGATGAATTGGATGTGACACAAGCTTAATCTTTGAACTTTGCTCGACTTACTATTTCTATTGAGTGTGCCCTTAAGATGACAAATATTGCGATGGGTATGTCTTCTTCTTTATCTATTGACGCGAAAGTAGATGCAGGAGCTCCTGCTGTTTGGCACGGCAGATACTTTTGCGAATTTCCTCAAAATCATAGTACAAAATATAGAATAAAAATGCATTTATTTATTTCGTAACCAACATATAGAACTGGGGAAGTTGGGGCGACTACAAGACGGTGTCTGCCCCAAATTATCTGTACGATTTACAAAGCTCGGACTCTACTAGTAGTAGCTGACGCGTCGTGCCCAGAAAGGCACGTTGCGACAGGCAGGTATACGAGTTCGAATCCTATAGAGGCGCCGTAGTAGCTTAGTTTTTCTTTGATGAACCATTACTCACCATGGCAGCGGCTAGGGCGTTGGCTTGCGAAGCTCGAGGTCGCGGGATCGACTCCCTGCAGCGGCAGTCACATTTCAATGGGCGCGAAATTCAAAGATAGCCCGTGTACTTAGATTTAGGTGCACGTTAAAGATTCCAAGGGGGTAAAAATTACTCCGGAACCCTCCTCTAGGGTCGTGCCTGTGGTTGTATCGTGGTTTTGGCACATACGACGCCATCAGTTACTATTACTTACAATGCCATTGTCTTCAGCCTAACCAGAAACACGGATAGATGGCAACAGGGCCACCTTGCACTTTTTGGATGATGTCTCAGTAAATATGGTCCGGAATAGCTGACGAGCTTTCGTCAGTGCTTCTAGAGTGCTATGTTTTCAGAACAGGTATGAATGAGCGTATAACTGCAGGTGTGGGTCACGTTTTTCGACGAGGAAGGGTTCGCCTTTGCAATAGCGATAGGTGAGGATTATCGATAAGACCGAAGCTTATGACAACTAAATATAATGCTATCAACTTTATTTTTTGCGTCCAAGAGGCCTTGTAACAGAGGGTATGTCGCTGGTAAGTAGGACTCGCGGGTGTATGTCGTGTGCCGTACATTTGCGCTCGATCGATACACAAGGTTCAAGATGGAGTCAGTGCTATCGTAGAACACCACCCACAACCCACAATGGTTCACCACTCATGACACTCCCATTTCTCTAAGAACTTCGCATAGATTGTGGCCTCAGCTTAGCGTGAAAGAAAAGATATAGGACGTGCGACATTCACGTCTTAGTAGCGAAGGGGTGAAACATTCCCTGCACGCTTCCGTGTTAACGCGTATGTTAACGAATGTTGTAGTTCGGGAAGGCCACTGCCAGCAGCTCTTTTCGAAGACTCGAAAATCCGATAACGCGTCTTCGAATTGATGCGACGGCTGCCACGTGCTTTGCGCCAGTGGTTCATGCCGCTACCGAGAGATGGCTATAGCAGGATCGAAGAGGCTGCGTAGAGGATGCTTGCTGGGCCCAGCTCACCACTTAAGAGACGCGCGAAGCGTGTCCGGTTCGGTGATGATGCTTACACTGTTATCACCAGTAGCTGATCACCGACGGTTGCGTCAAGTGATAGTTTTTACGCTCGTACCGACCAGTACCATCGCATTTCGTGAGCTAGAGAGATCAGAGACGTTAGTTCTGTGCTTTGAAAAAGAAGTGGAAGGCTGCTGGAAAGAACATTTCCTGCTGATGCTAAATAATATCGAGCATGTTTGTTCCTATATATAGAATGATTAACGGACGGGTTGGCGCCAGACAAAAGCGAGATGCACACTTACCCGCAGGGTGCCTAGTGTATGTTCGTGCGTGCATGCGTCGGTGCGTTTGTGCTGTTTCTACCGCTTGCTGTCATCTTCACGCTATACACCTTAGAATATATTTTTCTCTTCTAGAATAAATAAATAAATAAATAAATAAATAAATAAATAAATAAATAAATAAATAAATACCCTAAACATTGTTTAGCGCAAATCGCTGACAAAGAAAGGTTAGCGCCTACGCAGCCCGATAACTGCGTATGGAAAAGGGACTCGGAAACCTCTAACACGTGCATGACTTAGAAGTGGTATATGTAATTCTTAAAACTGAACTAAAGGAAAGATGCTCAAGTGGCTTGCAATTTTCCTGCGACGAACAGCGCAATACAAACTACGCTTGATAAAAAGAAGAAAAAAAGGCAAAATATGGCTTATTCCTGTCTCCCTTTTTCCTGTTCATTTTGCATAGCGCTATTACTAACAGAAAAGTTAACAACTGGATCAGCATACCAAGTTTAGTGGACGGCGCGCTTAGAGACCGCTGTCGAAGATGGAGTGGCTTCGATGTGCACCATCAGGCAAGGAAACAAAAAGAAAAACGTGGTAGCCGTGACGTCAACTTAGTCATCAGGCTAATGAATGTTATTTCCTTCTGGGCCTCCTGCTCCTACGCATTCCGGTTTAGTTGACACTGTCGGTGGTAGCCCGCTTTCGCTAAGTAGTAAAAATAAATAAATAGTAACGTTACAATATCAAAGATTTCGCAAACTGAATATGACAAATCAGTGCTGCGGAATCGCGCGGAAGAATTGGCGCCCAGCCGTTGTAGCATAAGGCAACAGAAAGCGAAGCTTCTTAGTTGAATCGTTATAGCGACTGCCGCGGACACACGCTGGTCCCATGTTCGATCCCCTGGAACAATATTAATTTTTCAGCATCTAAGAAGCATTTATGTCTGAGAAATCCGAACGAATTCTCTGGTAACCTTATGCTATAAACGGATGGATTCCAATTTCCGCTTTCAACAAAGAGTGGAGTTCGAGGAGAACAAGTATAGGAGGAGGATATAGGGGAAGGAGAAAACAAAAGAAGAAAGCAGAGATGTTAGTGAAGTGTCTGGTTAGTCGCACCGCGAAGAAGAATGTAAAATATCGATGATATGCATGTATATTATGAAACAAAGATTGTATACTACAGTTATAAATGATAAAAAACCGCAAGCACTCTCTGGGTTGCTCTACGCATGCCCCCCCCCCCCCAAAAAAAAAACAAGAAAGAAAAAGAAATAAAGAGCAGTGTATGTTATTTTTCTGTAGCATTCGCCACTAGCTGCTCTCACAAACTATACCCTACCGCACGAACACCATCGTGGATGGGGCCTCTAAATTCTGAATCCTTTCCTTTGGAATGTTCCACAACATAACATTTTATTACATATCATCGCATGTGCGCACTCTAGCTAGAAATTACGAAAACTTCAAGATATTATCTTGTAAAACTGCACAACGCGCGCTAATCCTCCCTGAAAGCAAACGTGGACGACGGCATTAGCAATGTTAGCAGAGTATCAACCAAAGGTGTTATTTAGCAGGCATAGTTGCTACCACTCATTATTGCAGAAATGTTAATAATTGATGAATGATTGGCGTTTTACGCGCGAGAACTACGCTGCGATAACGAAGAACGCCGCAGTGGAAAGCTTCGGAAGTTTTGACCACCTCATGTTCGTTAGCGTGCCTCGATACCTCGCGGGACATATATAAGCCTCTAGCATTCGTGCCTCCATCGAAAATACGACCGCCGCGGCCATGATCGAACCCGCGTTTTCGGGTGAGCAGCCGGGCACCATAACCGTTGTACAACCACGGTGGCTCCGACGAGATGTGTAACTAACATATATAATATCACTCAATGTGTGCGATGACGTATGTCACTTTCTGCGCGCTGTTCAAATGAAAGAGTATTAGGTAAGCTCTACGTAGCACATTCCAGTCACAACAAATTATTTGACACTATTTCAACTAGTTGAGCGTGTACCGAAAGTATTGACATGCAGCCTTATTTTGGCATTTGTGAACGTGAAGGTGTAAGTAA
The DNA here is from genome assembly GCA_013339685.2 of Hyalomma asiaticum. Lineage (NCBI taxonomy): Eukaryota > Metazoa > Arthropoda > Arachnida > Ixodida > Ixodidae > Hyalomma > Hyalomma asiaticum. Next base: position 11,349,345 of record CM023483.1, on the reverse strand, counting down.
CAGTTAGCATGCATGCTTGTGCACGTTGCTCGCACCGTTCAATATACGTGTATGCAGCTCATTAGTAGGCCTTTCAGATATCTCTGCTGTCGTTGTCTCAGCCAGGGTATTCTTGGGTAAAAAGTCCCACCACTCATCAAATATTGACTTCCTGTCATTATTTTGTCTCATAACCACACAGCCATGCGCAGATAGTACTTTCTCAACGTCACAGAATGACGTCGAATGTGTCCAGACATTTTCACGGGAAAGAGAGAGAGAAGTGAAGAGAAAGGCAGGGAGGTTAACCAGATATTAGACTCCGGTTTGCTACCCTGCACTGGGGAGAAGGGGGAGGGGGTTAGAAAGATGACAGCGAGAGAGGGTAGAAGATTCCATACAAGTACAACAAATAAAACACGCACACACACACGAAGAACGTTCCACTTCGAGACGTTCACGAAGGCCGGTAGATGTCAAGAAGCGCAGTAGCGCTTGCATGGCCTTCTTCTGCGACGTGAGGTCTAGCCGATGACGTAGAATGCCTTCTTCCGACAGTGGTTGGTCGTCCAGCTTGTTCAGTGCATGCTGAAGGAATTGCCTCTCTGCACTGTATACCGTGGGCAGTCACATAAAATGTGCTCAATTGACTCTTCGTGACCGCAGTGGTCACAGGCTGCGGTGTCGGCCATCCCTATGCGGAACGCATATGCCTTTGTGAAAGCGACGCCCAACCATAGTCGGTATAGGAGCGTGGCTTCTCCTCGGCAAGTCTTGGGTGGGACTCGAAGGCTTAACGTCGGATCGAGAGAGTGAAGTCGGGAATGTGTGAAATGTGTGCCACCCATTGCGATACAGTACACTTGCGAGCAAGCAGATGGAGCATCCGTGCCGCGTCCGTCCTCAACAATCGTATGGGTACTTGTTGGTCCATATCATGAGCAGAACGGGCGGCTTGATCGGCCCGCTCATTGCCTATAATTCCGCAGTGACTTGGAAGCCACTGAAAAGATATTTTGTGGCCTGCCTTCCCTGTATGTTGCAGCATCTCTGCAACCTGGAACACCAGCTGTTCATGTGGTCCGCGGCGTAGAGGAGACAATAGGGACTGCAAGCCGGCTTGGAGTCGCAGAATAGCGTCCATTTGTGTGGCGCTTCATCCCTGATGAAATGAAGGGCAGTAAGGATCGCTGCGAGCTCTGCTGCCGTCGATGTTGTCGGATGAGTCGTCTTAAATTTTAAGGTTTTAAGTTATGCGGGTATCACGACTGCTACAGCGGAACTGTCTGGAAGCACTGATTCGTCCGCGTAGATATGCGTAGAGTCCCGGTACTTCTTGTACAATGGAAGTAACGTGAGCTGTTTAAGCGCTGGTGATGATAAAGCGGCTTTTTTCTCAATTCCAGGAATTGTCAGGTTGATTTCCGGCTGAGCTAGACACCATGGAGGAATTGAAGGTCTCGCAGCAGGGGTGAAAGAAGTTGGTAACGAGTCACCATGTGCTGTTATCGTTTTGCTGAATGAGGTGCGTGGTCTGTCCACTGGCAAAGAAGAGAGGCGGTGCCGAGCATTTTATACGGGAGCATTTATATAATCCCTTCCAGAATAATTAACGGACACCAAGCGTCTTTAGCAAGCTCTAAATGCCTACTCTTCTTTGATTCAACACGAGCTGCGTTGCAAGAAATAAAAATAAAAAAGACACACTTTATGCGCTGAGCTCTTTCATTCTGCGTACCTAATCGAGCTTTGAGCGCAAAGTTGTCGTCAAATTGTACAACGTATGAGGTCCCACTTATGTTACTCTGGATGAAGTAGTTTTATGCGCCCCTATGTTCTTTCGACCTCCTAGGAAACACGATGCAAAATAGGTTCAACCGCCAGGCGCCCTTCATAAGAAGCCCGAGCACGCATACACACACCTTGAGATGCTTTCCATGTCGCATCTTTGCACTTAACGCCGATGACGGGCTCGCGCGATTTACGAGACCAGCCCTACGGCGTCCAACGTCCGCGTGCCTGCGTAGCCTTCAAAAAACTGTCGAGTTCGCGAAAGCGTCCCGCAAAAGGACGCGCGGGCTCTGCGAAAAGTCGACAACCTTTCAGCATGCGCTTTCTGTGCGCGCAGCAACGAGTTGCGAGGCAGGCCGATCGCCGGGTTTCGCTTGTCTCGGGGGACCGAACGAGGCGGCTCCTCGTATAACGAAAACGTCTTCGTCGTTTGGGAATCGTGCCCCTATGGCATTTTTTTTTTCTGACTTTCTAGGCTTCCCTCGTCACGCTTAGTTCCACGGCCTGTCGTCTCTCTTGCCTGAATCCTGCAAACCGCCTGCGCGAGCTCGCGCGTTGCGCGCTCGCGTCCCCCCTCAGTCATTCATCCATTTAGAGCGAGCTTTTGCGCTGTAAGTGACTTACGGGGCTCCATCGCAGCCCAAGCCACCTTTTAGAGGATCCGATTTCCAGCCGCTCTCTCCAATGCAGCTCCGCGAGCGCGTGCTGCAATGCCTTTGCCGAGCCCTTTCTCTTCCCTCTCTTTCTCTCCCCTTTCTCGTATCCCTTCGCGTGCAGTGAGTCTGAACACGACAGTCAGAATCCCTCGCTGTTGCAAGTGGCTCTCACGCACCCGTTGAAAAGCCGAGTGCGCGAGGCTGGCTTCTCGGTAGCGCGTCGACTTGCAAATTGGCCAACTGAGTACAAGGATCTGCAGGTGGCAGAGTGCGTCCCTATAGCGCGCCGTTTCGGTAACGTCGTGGCTGTGGAATCTCGCACTCTCCACGCAAACGCCGCGGGGCTGGACTCGGCGGCACCAGCGCCTGTAGAGGCTGTTGCTGGCTTGGAGGGGCAGCTCAAGCCAATTTGCGTGAGCTCAGCAGGCTGAGTATCTTAGGCACGGCCATGGAGTGAAATGCTGATGCGTTGCTTTGAGCCTGCACATGTTACCTTGAGAGCGTGGTCTTCGTGATGCACCTCTCTTGGCAGCTTATACCCACTCGTGAGAAAGGAAGGCGTGATATGCTCACACTAAGCAAGGTTTGAAGGGAACGCGCAACGTAACGTTAAGCTGTAAGATAAGAAAGGATCATTACGCACCGACTCCCGCGCATGACTTTTGCGAGAAAGTAATCTACAAATTTATTTTTGCAAGCTAATTAAGAAATAATGTTTGGGTGCTATTGACACCTACCCAACTTATATCGACGCTTTTTACAATTAAGACAATTGATTTCTTTTGCACTTTAGGGTGGCCTGCTTGCCTACTTCTCTAGAATGCGGTGGTAGAACAAATTCTCCAGCTACTACCACTGCTTTACTGGTTTTTGACTAAACGGAATTGAGTTGCCGCTGCAGTCAAGTCGCTCGTGTCAGAGCTCACGCAGATTACTACAAGTAAACTAAATTTGGAGCCCTCTTTAGCTGTTCAAAGCGCAGCATGCAGTCGTAACTTTTCGGAAGGTTCCCGCTATAATGTTCGTATTAAACGGAGTACATGCAGCTTTTATTTATGTTATTTGTTTTTTTTTTCGTTTTTCTATTGTTAATTGCTAATGGAACACCAGAACGCTAAGTCTGCTATGCCAGGGGAACAGCGGCGTTGGTGCCCGACCGTACACCTGGACACCTGCAGTGCTCGCCTCGTCCCTCTTTTACTCTTGCAAGTCCCCTTACCCCGACTGTAGGGTAGCTAATCGAACGCTCCTCTGGTTAACCTACCTGAAATTCGTCTATCTTCCGTCCCCCTCTATATTTACATGTGTATTCTTTGGACGGACTGAACGTACGCCAGCAGTTGGCATTGCTCAAAGACAACTCCACGGGGCGTCCATTGATCGCCGCCACCGCCTTTGGCCGAAAACTGCCGGGTCCACGCACGAAGAAAGACATCGAGCGTACGCTCCGTAAAAGAAATAAAGAACAGCGAAGAAGAAACCCATAGCAAAGCATGGCGCAAAGTTGCCTTTGTGCCCCATTTTGCAAACGAAGCCAGACGAGGGTAATTGCTCAGCGCTTATCACAGGCCATTTGAAGTGGCCGTCGACCGGTAACGACGGCGTTCTTTTGCCGTCACCCCAACCTCGGTTCACCGCCATGAGTGTCTCTTTCATCCTTTGCTTCACCGGGCTTGCCCGAACTGGAACACCGTAAAGAAAATAAAGAAGTCAGCACACGAAGTAGAAGTTAGAAGAGGGGAAGCCTGCGAGCTGGCAAGCTTTCCGCAAACGGAAGAAATCGAAGGCAGAAAGTAGCTGCAAACATGCCCTTCCGGAAATCATTCGTAGCTGGGCTGCACAGCTGAGACCCTCCCCGCATTGACTCAAGCCGGCGCTGTCTCGCAAGCTCCACTCGTCGGCTGTTAAAACAAATAGAATTAGAGGAGTGAACGAAACCACGCGAGCTGGTGCGGATCGAAAGCGGGTCTATGTAAAACGACTGCGAAGAGAAGCAATGAAGAGAACGTGATCCAAGACTGCGAAGAAAGTGTTTGAGAAAACAAAGAAAGCAAGAGAAAGAAAAAGAAAACGCTAGAGGAAAAGGCATGGGGGAGCTGTGGCATAAGAGCAGCTAAAAGGAACAAAGATGCAAACCACACGACGGTCGAATTCTCACCCTCCTCCCCGGGCCTTCCAGGCAAGTTAGCTTCATCGCGGAAATGAGCTCTTTGGCAATGGAAGTGCGCGCGATGTAAGCCATTTGTTACTGTTTCTTTGTGTGCCGCCGTCGATTTGCGCTTCTGTTTCGCTTACTTACTTCGGTGTGCATGGTCGTGCGGGAGCGGAGCTTCGGGAGGAGGAAGAAAGGACGTCGTTTAGAACATGTCACACGGCGCTTTTTCGACAGTGTTCCGCCCCTACCCTTCGCCATTTCCGGTGATAGGGCTGTAAACGTAGAAGAGGTTAAAACTTTGACCCTGCCCACCCTCGTCAACACAGAACGACGAAAAAGTGCTTCGTATGTGCGGTTTGTGTGTGCTCAGAGGTCAACCATCAAGTTGTCAAGTTATGTACCGTAGCTGTGGGGGCCCGTAGAGCATGTACGAAAGTCTTTGGGAAAAGCATCATGCAGGTGAAAAGAAAAGTTTTCGAGAATATGGTAGCGTGAACTATGACGTGCGTCTCCTTTTCGGGTATTTTCGTGCGTAGTGAGGGGAAAAAAATTAGGCGTGTTTCTGCTATTGCAAACACCCGTGAGCAGCGCAGCTGGGAGGGCTTAGCATAGCATCGCAGAAGTAAGCAAGGGAGAAGCGATTTTTTAAGGAAAATGACAGCTAAGTGTTGTATTATACATGCCCCCTCTTTTTATCTTTTTTTTCTTCGTGTCTGTGTATCTCTTTCTCTCTATTTCTCTCCGTGTCTCAGTTTCCTTTCCTGTCGCCCATTGCGTGTTGCCAATACATGGCACAATGTGCGTTGCAGTGCACCGTGTTTCGGATCGTCTTCACGTTATTTACTCTCTCCTTCGTCTTCCTGTTCGTAGTCAAGCTGCACGATCCCCATCACTTATGATACCACTATCATGATGTCATAATGTCACTATCATGTAGCCCTATCATTATCACTAAGATAAGGTAGATAAGGTAAGATAAGGTAAGAGTGGGCTGAGGGTAATGATGTGGGTAGTGGTCGGAGGCAAGCGAGGTTCTACTTTCCCTGCGCGGGGAAAAATCTTTGGTCTTAGCTAATGCTTACATGTACTCGAGAAATATTCTTTGTTCACATGGCTATAGTGCGAACTTACCTTGCTTTTTCTGCAAATAGTGCAGCCAAAGTGCTTTCGTTACTTGCGTCTATTAAATGATCGAACTTGTATTTTGACATTGTTCGTGTTTACGCCATCACTTTTAAGTGTGTGCGTTTTTTACCTGTTCGGACACTTATTTGAACATCACGGCCCTTAACTTTGCCTCTTTTGAGGGAGAACTGTGGCAGCACTACGATTCCTGTCAAAACCCCATCTGACTCGTCAACTCAAGGCGTTTATTTAGAATGCTGATTGTGAAAGTGTCCCGCATGCACGACTAGGCAGTCCTCCCCCCATTTCAATAAAGTTTTCTGCAAAAATTGCGGAGATGTGTTCCAGGGGTTGGACGGCCAAGTGAGGCTCTTGCCTCCCATAGTTGGCTAGCCATCTTTAGGAGGAAGTCACGGAAGGCCGCACGTGCGGAAAAATATTAGCGGAACGGGATAACAGGTTACCACATAAATATGTCGCACACATTTGTAATGTTTGAGTCACACACCCCACAGAGGGACACCAGGGTCACTCTCTAGCCTGTAATACGTCCAGCCGCTTTCCGAAGGGACACCTCAGATAGCGTTATGAAAGAAAGCTCCACTACTGGCTACGTTTAATTTTGCCAGGCTCCTATAATAGGCAATTTATGTCATATATCGGCGTTGTGTTTTATTTCGCGAAGAGCGATGCAAGTCTCTCAAGTAGAATATCTTCTCCGTCTTATCAAGTCGGCTGTTATGCCGTCTTCAGCTGCTGCTTTACCGCGGGACATGCCTTTGACAGCTTTTTTTGACTTCGTCAGCGGTTATACATGGAATTTCAGTGTCCTCCTCTGATTCTATTTCTATTAAGGTTGTATGGCCTGTCTGAAAACTGTACAGTTCAGAGTAGAAATCCTCTGCCACCTTTACTATTTCGTTGAAGTTGTTGATAACGTTACCTTGTTTATCTTTTAGCGTATGCATTTTCTTTTGTCCTAAGTGTTGTTTCTTTTTGACCGATTTAATGCTGGTGCCTTTCTCTACTGCTTTCTCTATTTCTCTCATGTTAAAGTCTCTTACATCTCTCTGCCTGGCTTTACTGATCAATTTTGATAGTTCTGAAAATTCTATATTATCTTTTGATAATACGTCGCACAATTATAGGCCGTTCTTCACTGTCTATGCGCTGAAGCTTTTGCCCTCACATAGACGAAGCATTACATTCGCTTCGAAGCTGTGAAGGAACGAATCGAATCTGCGCCGCCGACAGCGTTCAGTGTCGGTGGCCGCATTTAGCGATCGGGGAGAGAGACGTGTTTTTGGATTAGGGCAAAAACAGCGCGCGCCAGTCCGTCGCGATCGGGTCCACTGACAGCGGAACGGATTACGTACGAGCGTTAACGAAGACAAAAAGGCGTGGTTCCTCCGTCAGACTTGCAGCCGTCTCGGGTCGCGTGGCTGCGGCGTCGGCAGTGGCCTCACCCGCGCTTACAGCGAGAAGAAATAAGGAGGGAGGGCGGGTAGGTGGCGCCGGGCGCCCGGTTTAACGAAGATTTAGGTGTCACGTACGCGGCTACTGAGAGAAACGGTCCCTACGTCTTACTCTTCGGTTCTTTCGTACGGCCTGTCCCCCCGAATCGCGGGCACAATTTCGACAGTACACCACTTCGAACTCGCCAGTGTCGATAATTCTGAAAGGATCCCTTTTTCTCTGGCATTGAGCTGTGTGTTTGTTTTGTGTTGTTTTGTTCTTTGTCCTCAGCGCCGTGTATACGAATGTCGGGCGGCAGACGCGTCAAGTGTTTTCCCAGAATTGGTTCCTCTTTGATCGGCCGCCCTGCTCTGAACAGTGAAAGGTAATTCGTGTGTTTGCTTGGGCAGCTGCAGTCGCACCACTCTCCCTCGTCACTTTTTTTTCTTTACGACTAGTGTGCTGAAGCATCAGAAAAAAAAATAGGGTGTTACGACCCCTTTCAGTGCGAAAGGGCTGTTGGCGCCCTGTCAACAACAACAACAACAACAACAACAACAACAACAACAACAACAACAACAACAACAACAACAACAACAACAACAACAACAACAACAACAACAACGACGACGACGACGACGACGACGACGACGACGACGACGACGACGAAAAAGTGTTTGCCTTTCGAAGGATGCACAGCCACAGTGACGATAATATTGCAGTGAAGTACTCTTGACAGGAAGCAACTCGTACGGCTGTGAGCAGTTGCTCCTTTCTCTCTATCCTACAACACAAGCAGAAAAACTTCAAGCGTGCTATTCGGCAAAGTTCATTTCGACACCAGAAAGGAAGTGTATGGGATATGTCTTGCTCATTTGTACGCTCCCATGAGCCAGAAATATTTTAAGGCTGAGCGTAACGCTGCGCGAAATTAAAAAAAAATGGAAATAAAAACGCAAGTGGGAGTTTTTTCTTCACGTCAGATAGCACAGCGTCTCAACCTGTTACCAAGAGTCCTATATGAGTGTTCACGACACCGAAGTAGTAGATGAGCGGCTGCATTAAGTGAGATTGCTTTTCTGCACAACAAAAAACTGTTGCCATCAACGAACACAAGTGAACATTTTTCTGTGTCTTCATTGTTCTCAGTATTAATTTTATGATGATGGGATATCCGGCTCTAAAGTAGCCTACTTTCCGATGTTTTCACATTTAAGTAAAAAATATCGGAAGGAAGCTAACATGATGGCGTTTCGTAGCAATATTTGATGAAAGTTTAACTTTGTTTTAGGCTTACGCTTCAGGATTACGGCTTTGTTACTGTGAGGTAGACGTTCATGATTGGTATGTGTAATTTAATCACCACATGTTATATTAGAGTTCACAATAAAAGGAAAGTGGTCACAGAAGATGATCTCCCTACGAGTGAACGTTACTACAGCGGCGGCACCGTGAAGGCCCGCTTCAACTAATCTCGTGTTCACTAGAGTCACAATAAAACAAGTACGATATAATAAGCAGCAACATGCATTTCTAACACAACTTTACTGCTCTCTTATGATATGTTCAAAAGAGAAAACAGTAAATGAAATATGACAAACAGCATATTAATATTTAGGCGGAGAACCGTGAAGCAGGAAGAGACATATACGCTACCTATTAGTTCAGAAGAGTTTCAATGCACAACGATAGACAACTTGTGGAGTAGTTTCAAACGTGACTAAAGTTATGCTTAAGACAATGATCGTCCTCTCGGTTCTTGAGGTAGGCCGATGAGTTGGACTTGTCCTTTACAAAGACCGGAAGTCGCTATAGATGACCGCGCTCTCCACTATCACACTATTAAGGATACACGGACGCATGTTCGTAGAATTCGTGAGATCTTCGCAGAACATTCGCTAACAAAGCAGCCCTCCCATGTTCCCGCTGTCGGTCATTCGACTGGCTTTCCTCATTTCCAAGTACGAGAGCGGAAAAGTTTCCGGCAGGTTCGGTTCTCGAAGCAATAAAGCCACGAGCTCGCGCGCGCGTGATAAAACGCCGTCAATAAGCGCGCTGCGAGGGAAAAAGAAGAGGAAAAAGAAAGAAAATAAGGTCTGGACAACAATATAGAGCCGAGACAAGCGAAAGGCAAATTAAAATAACGCCCGAGAGAGAGTGAGAGTGAGAAAGAGAGCTTGCGCGATGTGTGAGGGGTCCGGACGCCTGCTTAGGGGCTTCACTCAGAAGCGTGGCGCCTTCGGTGGTGTGGCTGGGCAAAGCGTTTTGTCCCGAGGAAAAGCTTTTCTTTTTTATTCTTTTTTTCTCTCTCCCACCCATCTCGATCCCCAGCTCGTGGTACGGTCCCGTACAGAGGCTGACGCCCCCGCGCGCGTGGTGGTGGGGTCCCCTTTTAATCGAAATGCCGGCCGAAATTAAAGGCGCGATATCGCCTCCACAAGAAAAGTACCGGCGAGCGAGTAAGCGCAAAATTCATTAAGCACTGCCGTGCCTCACCTCTCAGCGCAGTTTAGTGATCGTAGGCAGTGCAGAGAGAGGCCGCGACGCCCTTTCCTGCTCGTGCTTCCGTCAGCGGACGTCCACAGACCCGGCTCTAACACCCTCACGTGCTTACACAGGAGGTAAGAATGCTCTCAGACCGAATGTGCGCGGATATCAGACAAACACTTCACTTTATGTTCGTACCCGGTTCTTTCCCCCGATGAAATGCAGTAGTTGTGTTTCCTTACACATGATTCAACTTAACGTAGATTCTTAGTGGACCTCCTGACCCTGCACTGGCGGCCATGTCGTCAACGCTGGTTGAGCAGGACTGTAGGGCTACACGTACAGTAGCGAGGAGAAGCAAAAACAAAAGTGCCAAGCGCCCAATTCTTGCAGCTGATATACAGCATTCCAAACATGGCCAAAACATGGAAAAACGTAGTTATTCCATGTGAAAAATTCTTTACGTCTTTCAGATGGTTTCATTCACACAGAAAACCTGAAAGATGGTGAAAAACGGGTTAGGTGAACCAGCTTCTTTGGACAAAAACAGCCACTTACTACCTTAGAATAATGATTCACCACTGATGGCTTCACATTGTGGCAGTGCGCTTGATAACGCGCAGACACGGGCGCCTGTGACAACATACGTGCACTCATTAGAAAATAAGGCACATTGGACAATCGAATAAGTAGCCCGCAAACGAATGGAGAACTGAAAAGAAAAAATGTGTTCTTGCCATACAATCTCCACGGAATAACTTCAGGAACGCAACATTCTATCTACGCTACCTGTTGCACGTGCAGTGCTGATATAAATTTTTGCGTAATGCGTCGTTGCAGTGGTTAAATTCAACAGCAGGGGTTAAATGTGCGAATCATTCACCGCCCACGCCGCGTTCACACTTCGCTGTTTTCTCATTCTTCACCGTGACGCCCGGTGCTCTCTCCCTCTCTCTCTGTCCCTCTCTGGGCTCTGTGAATCTGCGCTTCTGGGCTGGCCCTCCGTGCCCTTGTCTGATCACTCTTCATTTTACTGACAAGGAGAGCACCAGCAGTCACTCTCGTTCGAGAGAGGAGAGGCCGGCTGAGCAGTTCATTTCGGCGTCATTGCACCCAGTTTTGGGACTGTCGGTGTCGCCTTACTCTTCTCCTTCGCTCTCTCTCTGTCTCTATCTCTCTTGATTTTATTACTCACCCAGGAGCAGCGGTTCCTGACTCCTTATTTTCGACCCTTTGCCAGGAAAAAGAAAAAAAAAAACCCACGCCTTGCTTTCTTCGGAACGAGGGATCGTGCAATTTCGTTCGGACGAAGGCGGTAAATGGTGCCCGATTCTTGAAGGCGCCGTGCTCGCGGTGGCAGCAAGAGTCGTAGTCGGTGTGGTGCCCGCGCGGATACCACACACGTCGTCTTTGCGGACTCTGCTTGTGCCACTCTGAAAGCTCTCGCTCGCTCTCTTCCTCCCTCTCGACGCCAATGTTTTATTAAGGAGAACCGCATATTTTCACTTTCTCCATGGACAAAGCCATGGCGTGTTCGACAGCCCAACTTGTGTGTGTAGCAGAGAAGCAGTGTTTCATTTCGCTGCGTTCATAGTTACTTGTACTTAAATAAGGACAAACTGCGGTTAGTCTTTGAAGTGAGCCTGTGCGATATAATGACATCGTATTTGTCGCACAGTTTCAGCACTTTCGTTGGTCGTGCGGTGTTCCTCTCCAAGCACAAGTCTAAAAACCCCACGCTACTATAACAAACATTTTTACTATTCTATAAAGAGCAGAGCCATTGCGTCGGTTTTTCAATTTATGATAAACTTTTCACTACTGACTCGACAAGCACAGTGACAGCATGAGCCACTTTTAGCTGCGCGCTCTGTCAGTCTTCTCTGTGACCTTTACTTTACTCCTGCTTCTCCTTTTCAGCCTTACCGCTCTTCACTCGCCGTAAGCGTACCTGAGCGCGAGTAGATCCTTATGTCAATTAATATTAGCTATGTATCAATGCTACACACCTGGCAGCGCTGTTGCGAACTCGATGCTAAATGTCTCGCTTAAAAGCCATTCGCAGGCAAGCGTGTTTCTGCAAAATGAGAGCTTGTTCGCAATGTTAGCGTGCGAGACGGTAACAAACACGGCGGCCAGTGAAGAACAACTTGTATGTGAAACATTCTCGCAATCAACCTGGAGTAATCCTAATAAATTTCTTCAGGAGGGGGGAGATACTTGATGAGTTAAGCTTCGATAAACACAACATTTAGATTTAGGCGAATAAGGCGGACGGCAAGATAAGTAATTATAAATTGGCTGTAGACAAGGCAGACTGCTAACGTCAGAGTCGGTCCAGTGCTCATATAGGAAAAAAAGAACACGTAGAGAATTATTGCCCGCCAGTGAAAAGAAAAATATCAAGAACGCAAAGTTGCACTGCTGAGCTGATATCTGCGTCCTGAAACATTATATTTTTCGACGATGACAATAAGGGTGTTGAGTGCAAGACGTTGCCTCATCTCATTAAATCAGCTTTAATGAAGGTGATTTCAGACTCCGAGTTCTCATGCGGGCTACATTTGAGCCGTTCTTATGTTCTGGCATCGGGCTGCACTAGGATATACTTGGCAGGCAAGTTTTTGAAGCCAGGATCAGCTAGCGGGGCAAGCACGTTGTCTAGGACGGCGAAGGCGAAGTAAACAATATTCCTAGGTTTATTGGTGTAATGGCAAGGCCTGAAATAGCCGCCTATAAATTGTTTCACTGACACTACGGAGATCGTACCGCAGATATTTTTGAAAATATGCAGCTGTATTTTTGCTATATATGTTATCTACACTCAGGCTTTAATTAAAGGACAAATAGAATGGGAGTGCACGTTGAGCAACCGAGACAGGGCCATTCATCTCCCCGATTAATATCGTTTGCTAATCTGAGTGCTTTGAAAGAAAACGCAACCTCCGAATAAGGGCCAATTGCGCTAACAACTCCGGTTCGTACGGAACACGTTGTTGCAGCAGCGAATGCCAGATATCAATCATCGTTCCCAGTCATCTGAGAAACAAACAAGTAAACAACCATGAATACCAAACGAAATCGCGTACGCCGTCATTTCCATCTTCCGTACGGCAAAAGACTTCGAGGGACGCGTAGAAAGAAGCCCCGCGGCGCATCCACCACCCCCTCTCCCTCCTTCCCCTTCCCACCCGCTCGTTGTGGCGCCCCATGCTTCAGAAGCATAACAAGGCCCCCGGCCCGTGGCACCAGCGAAAGCTACTTTCGCTAATCAAGTCACGTGTTGCTGGAGCACGGGGCACCAGCGCTCTCGCTCAACATAAACTACATCCGCCATAATGATCTTTGCTCTCGTAACAGCGCCGACGCAACTGAGGGACGACGCTTCGCCCAGCCAGCGAGTGGCAAGTCGCGGCCGCGAGGAACGCGTACACAGGCGTCGTTCAGGGGGAGCTCTTTTGCGGCCGCGCATCACAGGGGGGCAGTCTCTCGGTTCCGAACAAGCACCTAGAGACCCTGGATTCCGGTAGCGCGATGGCGTTGAACGCTTCTATACCTTAAGGATTGTGTGACGATTATGAGCATGGTCTCATCAATACGGCTGCCAGTGATTGCCAACGTATGCTTTAATTGTGGCGCATGTTTTCAAAGTAATATATGAATGACGTGTGCGTCGATTCTCAAATTTACAGAGGCCTCTGGAGGGCTGAGGAGAGTGGACTGGTAGACGCAGGCGGAGGCTAGCAGTAGTATTGTAGCAATGGTTGTCCAGATCTTCGAAGCATCTATGACGTGTTCATAGTCTACCGGCGGTGCCACTCGAGGCCATTGCGATTCACAACAAAGGGCTTTAGTAATTCTCTCGCCCACCTCAGAGATATTGAGTGTTGCGGTATATACCACAGTATCAAATCAAAATCAAATCAAGTTTTATTATTTCATATAAAGACGTACAAAAAAGAATATACAGAAGGAGGTCCCGTAGTATACACTGAAATGGGACCTCCTATGAAATGTAAACATAAGTATTTGATTGGCAATTTTCGGTGTTTTCACTCTACTGTGCTAAATGTACCCGAGATGGCCTGTATACCTCAACGGCTAGTATAGGTCAGTGGCGCCAGATGTGGCGTTTAGCTTTCGCCGAGGCCCACCATGTAATAATTTAGAAGCCATGACAGCTGTGTGGCTCTGACATCATCCTTTGAACCCGAGATTGCGTGTTCTGCTTTCTGCTCATTAAGATGTATTTCGGTAGCGACAAATGAAAAACGAACTCCAGCATACGGAGCAATGCATGTGCACACATGAACTCCCAGATGCTGGAACTGAATCTGAGGGGACCTATAACGTTCCCCTACCCCCAAATACATCCCTAGGACACAGTTGAGGCCCACTACAATATAACTTCACCGGACTTTCTTTGAAGTTGTTTCATTCATTCATTCATTCATTCATCAGGTTGCTCAGAATATTACGTCAAAGATGTAACTGATCACATTTATGTTTTAATTAGGCACTAGTGCAGACCACAGGGCTCCGTTCTGACGCACCCTGCAGTGTCGCACCCTAAACTTAACGCATGGCTCGTTGAATACTGCTACCAAACTTACGGACACCGGACCCTCCCTTATCGCTCGCCGCCTATGTTGCGGTAAGCGGACCACCGTTCCTGTAGCTAGCGTCGCTCCACGGGCAAGGCCAAGTGTACCACGCGGGAGTGTTCTAATTAGAAGGCGTCGCTCAAATACATACGCCGGAAATCCCATCCGAGCGACCCGCAGTGTATATATATACCACGCGGCATTACTTAGTTGGCGACGGCAAGCGGGGCCGCAGCGGCAATGCGGCGCTCACGGGACCGCACGGCGGGCGTTCGTTCTCGCCAAGCCTCTTCCTCCTTCACTTTCGCGTTGCTCTTTCTCTTCGAACCCGCCCCCGTGCTACGGTGATTGCGCATCGAGGTTCGCGCGATGATTGCAGGCGCGACACGCTCGCCTGCCGGAGATGCGCCGCGGCCCTAATTGACACGATGGACCCCGAGCCGCCGCCGCCGCCGCAGCGGAGGCATGCCGGCGCATGAAGCTCGCCCGGACGCCGCTCTTTTGCGAATGACTTCGGCCCAACGGCCGCTGACTCGGCGAGGCTGCGCTGCGTTGAGCCATCCCATCCTCGTTGCGTTGGATCTCTTCGCATTATGCTGATTGGCAAAAACGCTCGGGTGCCTGGCTGCCTGCTTGTTTTTGCTGTCCCAATCGGCGCGTTCTTTCTTTTTTATTTTTTGTCACCACTCTCCCCCTCCTTTTTCTGTTTTCGATATCGTCTTCTTTTTTTTTCTCTCTCTGAGCGTAGGAAATGTGATTATTAGAAAATGTTGCAACACATTTGAACCCGTACACACTCAGACGGTAGGTAATTGGACATCACTGTGCCGCTCTACTACGTGGTTGGTTGCTCGAGTTTGCTAACATTCGGTAATTGAGGATAGGAAAAGCAAAACATAGAGCCTCCACGGCTACACGGTGTTAGTGTTAAGGCAATTATGCAATGATGTGTGGAAAAGACTGCCTATTCAAACAACATTTATGTAATAGTTTTCGAGTTGCCCAACTACCTTATACGTGTTGTGGTTAATTTTATGAGCTGTCTGAGTTTTAACATTAGGTCTGTGTTTCGTACGTCGCGTACTGCACGTACTTGCGTATTACTTTTCTTTGAGAACACCTCAAATGGCGTAACTTCTGTTGCGGCGAGCGAAATGTGGGATTTTTTGAGGAACCTGGAGTTCTCCCTACATAAGCCAACAATTAATGAATGGAGAAGAGGAAGCAGTAACAATGAATTCTTACCCCACTATGTTGCTTTAATATAAGAATGCTACGATGTATTGTCGCTTATCAAAAGCGGTGGTGCTCAAATGATTGACCCTCAACCACACTGAATTGCAGCGATATACAGGGATAGGTGACACTGTACATGACCGGGTTCCGCCACCCACCACTCCTGCTCACCGCTCACCCTTTAGACCAACCGCCCAGCCCCGCTTACCTTTTGGACTTAAGTTGCGTACTCGAGGACAGTTTTCTTTTTGTCCAAGGGTTCCGACAGCTTCCGGTTTATAAGTGCGTAAGCACTTTTGCGCTAGCTCAAATAAATAAATAAATAAATAAATAAATAAATAAATAAATAAATAAATAAATAAATAAATAAATAAATTCCCGCATTGTAGGACTCGATGCTATGCAAAGCAATCAGCGAGGAATTTGCGCATGCTGAACTTGTTGTCTGGCATTCAGTCAAGTGTTACGACTAAGAATCACGTCGTTGTGCTAACGGAACACAAGCGACATGGCCACGACTTCTGGTGCGCTAAGTTTATTTACAAAACGCGAAACGCTGGAAGAGCAGCCGTGGACGAGGGGTAACTTGCTTGCCAGGCATCTCGGTGTCGCGGGTTCGATTCCTACCTACCTAACGAGCGGTAGGCTGACGTTTGCCTGTGCCTGTTTGCTTCTTATGTCTACATTCCAACCACAGGCTACAACAAGCGGAGCGTCTTTCTCCTGCTTTTAACCAACGCAAAGCGTGTTCTCATGAAATTTCCATTTGATTGGTCATTGATTAATACGAGCTGCGATGCTAAGATCCAGCCCGCTGTGGCGCATAGCCGCATAACCAGGCCGAGCACTATGGGTATAAGCAGCACGTGATTGTGCTGTCGTTAATCGTGACTCGTTATAAAGAAAAACAAATGAACACCTTGTATCGGCGGTACGAAAGTGTGGGACAGGGACACTTCGTAGAACTAAAAGCCCTCTGTTAAAAACTTGTAAAGCCGACATTGATCTCTGTGTAATTATGGAACTTTTAGACTTTGTGGTAGCTTAATTCCCAGCACGCCGTGCACCAGATCTGTTTCGGTGGCCTCACGCATAGCTTTCTCTTGAGCGATTCCACGTGCTAAAGAACGCTAGGAAGGAAACGAAAAACACTGTGTTACGTAGGAATAGCTCCTTCTTATTCTAAGTGTCCTTCACTGCGGATCATTTTCGAAATGCAGAGAAACAAACCTTTAAGAACTGCTACGGCTGCAAACCGTTTGGCGCACGCGAACCCTGGCTCAAGGCTCAACGATAGTTAGCACAGCCGTGGTCGTGTCTACAAATAATGCCGTTGGCGGCTTGCAGTTGGAGCAGGAAGTTTGAAAAATTGGGCGCTGAACGGATTTCATGCACCTCCTCTCCCCCTTCTCGCCTTTTTTTCCACATTCTTCCTCTTTTCAAATGTCGACCTCTTCTCAAAAATTGGATTCTTGTTTCCAGCTGAGACGACCTGTGCCTCTTTGGTTGTTTACATAAGGAAACGAAGTTTCCTTTAGCCACAGCATGTTCACAATTTACAGAGTGTTAAGATCGGCGTGGGCCCCCCCATGGAGGTGGTAGAGGAAGGCTGCTGGCGGTGGCCGCTGGATCTACCTTTCGAGGAAGATGACCGTGGGGAGCGCACGTGCTTGCTTTCCCACGAAATGTACTTCGTTGGGCTGCCGTCTCGGAGAGACAAGGGCATTGTTTGGACACTGCCGCAGCGGCCTTGTTCGCCGCTTGCCTCGAGCTTCCGACCGGCCCGCGTGATGTTCCCGGAACGCATGGACCGGCGGTGGGTCGTGCGGTGTGCGTGTTTGTGCCGCTTCTGGAAATATGAACTTCGCGGCAGCATCATCGCAGCGGGAGCGGTGCAGCAGCGCACTGGAGACAGGACTGCTGCAAACAGGTGGCTCTACGGCGGCCCCATTGTGAGAACACGGCGGTGTGTCGTCAAAAGGACGAGGCCGGGAAGAGCGCTTTTATTTGTGCTGTTGTTGTTTTCCAGCAAGCCTCTTCTCCGGGAATCAGCATCGGCTGCCACTTGGGCCACGTCATCCCATGCCGCAGAGAAGCAACGAAGGCGGGGCGTGACTCCCTCTCCTCGAAGGCGGAGACGACCTTGGGATTGGTCCATATTGTACATAGTATTGTATAAAATAAGGACACAGACGCGTTCGATCAGCTCTCATCATGTAAAATAAATCATCTTCCTTCTTCTCAATCGTCTTCGGTCTCGGAGTCCGCTCCTTGCAACGGCAACCTCTCCTACGAGTCGGGAGACGCAACGGCACCCCACGAGATCTCAACATTTGGATGGCAGCAGCTGGGATGAACCTGGTGACACGGCACTGCATTTGCGGGTGAGCGTTTGGTTTTTGTCTTAGGATTTGCCAGGCTTCAAATTCTGGGTCAATAATTTGAATTCCTGGGGATCTGTAGTTGTTCGGACAAAAAGTGTGTTCGTTTAGGCAAAAGGCATCGCTAAGCAGTGACCATGGATCTGAGGAAGTTGCGAAAGGCGGAATTGTCGCTGTTATGTGAGGAGTTAGCTCTTGAATGGGACGAGACGATGAAAAAGAGTGAGCTCTTGAAGCAAATAGAAGAAAGTGGTAGCAGTGCAGAAAGCATAGAAGTGGCGTGGGAACTCGTTCAGAAAGATCTGAAAGAGGAGGAAGCTAAGAGAATAGACGAGAAAGAAAGGGCAGAAGCCAACAGAATATACGAGAAAGAGAAGGAAGAAAGAGCGATGAAGAGGCTGGAGCTCGAAATTGAGAGGCAGCGTTTAATGGGTCAAGGAGCAACAAACAGCATTCCTGAAAGAGCAAGCGAGGTAGGATCTTATGTTATGGACAGGTCGATTCAGCCCTACAAAATTGGAGAAGATATAGGCTTGTTTTTGGTTAATTTTGAGAGGGCCTGTCAAAGGAACAGCTTCGCTCTGAGTACGTGGTCACAGAGACTGTTGACGTTGCTGCCCTGTGAAGCTGCTAACGTTGTGGCGAGACTTAGCGCAAGGGAGGCGGACGATTACGAAAAAGTAAAGTCGACCCTCCTTAAGAAGTACCGGCTTTGTGCGGAAGCGTTCCGTCAGAGGTTTAGGGACGCGACGAAAAAGTTGGATGAGGACTATGCGGAATTTGCATATGGGTTGAAAACCAACCTCACAGAGTGGCTCAAAAGCGCGGAGGTATACGAGAGCCGAGATAAGATCGTTGAGTGCATTTGCCTAGAACAATTCTATCAGCGCCTTCCCCAATCAATTAAATTGTGGGTGCAGGATCGGGATGGTGTCGACACGGTCGAAAAGGCTGCCGAGCTGGCGGACGAGTACGCAAGGCGCAGGAAATTGAATGCGGAAGAAAGTCAGTTCGAGCGGGGAAATACATCGCGGAAATATTTTCCCACTAAGAAACCTTCACAAAGTAGGAATCCAGAACAGGCAGAAACCGCGAGAAGGGCGCCAGAAAAAAATAAGCACTCGAATGAGAGTGGCTCGAGTTCGGAGATGGCGCAGAAGGCAGTCAAAAAGCAGTTCGAAGCAAGGCCACCTTTGAGGTGCTACAACTGTCAGGGGCTAGGGCATGTCTCTGCAGTGTGTAAGAAGCCGCGTGTCGTGTTTTCGTACGTGGACAGTAGCAAAGAGAATTTAGAGCTTCTCCGACCGTACCTGCATGATCTCAAAGTAAACGGAAAGCCCTGTAGAGTGCTTAGAGATAGCGCCGCTACCACGGACGTCGTGCATCCGTCCTATGTTGCAGCTGAGGACTTCACAGGGGAAGTAACATGGATAAAGCAGGTGCTGGAGGAACACAGTGTTTGCTTGCCAATGGCAAAAGTAACGATTTCCGGCCCATTCGGAGAACTCGTGACAGAAGCCGCCGTCTCGAAAATGGTGCCAGTAGAATACCCCTATTTGTTCTCCAATCGGTCTGACCGGCTGTTGCGCGAACGCGGTCAGAAATTTGGAGAGGGAACAGTGCAGGCGTTAACTCGTTCTAAAACACGCGAGCTTGCTGCGCAGCTATCGCAAAATCTGGGCGAGAGCACACCGGAAAGCGAACAAACAGTTCCTAAATCAGCAGAGGCGACAGTGGAGGAACCGAGATTAGCTGCGGTAGAACCCGAGGGAGAAATCGTCGAAGGTAGAGGAGGCGAAGACGCCGAAGCTGAAGAACCAGAATCGGTAGGCGACGAGAGGGGACTGTTGTCGGCTCCGGGCTCACCTAGCTTTGAGAGGCTTTTGCGAGTGGATAGAAATTCACTGAGTGCCGAGCAAAAGAAAGACCCCAGCCTGGCGCGGTTGCATAGCACAGCTAAGGAAGGAATTGCTATGCGTAATGTCACTATACATGAAAAAGAGGGACTGCTGTATAGGCATTACAGGGACCGAAAGGGCAAAGTTCTTGACCAGTTAATAGTTCCCGAAAAGTACCGAAAGGACATTCTTGATCTGTGCCACGGAAATGGGTGGTCGGGACACCTGGGAGTGAACAAAACAAAAGAAAGGCTTCTTATGGAGTATTATTGGCCGGGGTGCTTTAAAGATGTAGAGCTGTTAGTGCAGTCATGCGATGCCTGTCAGCGTGTGGGAAAGCCGGGAGACAAATGCAAAGCTCCTCTGAGACTCGTTCCGCTCATAACGGAACCCTTCCGGCGTCTTGTGATTGATATTGTGGGACCTCTGCCGAAATCGAAGTCAGGATATAAATACCTCCTGACTATGCTATGTCCCGCAACAAAGTTTCCGGAAGCCGTTCCATTGAGGGAGTTGAACTCCTCAGAGATAGTGGACGCATTATTGGCTACCTTTTCGCGTATCGGTTTTCCCAACGAAATTCAGGCGGACCAGGGAACTGTGTTTACCAGTGCGCTAACAACCACGTTTCTCAGAAAATGTGGCGTGAGGTTGCTGCATAGTTCAGTCTACCACCCACAATCCAACAGTGTAGAGAAGCTACATTCGGTGTTGAAAAGAGTACTGCGCGCGTTGTGCTATGAGCGCAAAGAGGACTGGGAGAGCTGTTTACCCGCGACCCTATTTGCATTAAGAACCGTTCCTCATGAGGCGACCGGGTTCACTCCTGCGGAACTAGTTTACGGGCGGAATCTCCGATCCCCTCTGCGTATGTTACGAGAGTTTTGGGAGGGAACAGGAGAAAATCAAACTGTCGTGAGCTATGTACTGGAGCTTCTGGAGCGCCTTAGCGTCCTGCGCAAACTGGTTGAGAAAAACATGAAGATCGCTCAGGAAAACGCGAAGGCGTATTACGACAGGAATGCCAGGAGTCGAACATTTAATGAGGGTGATAAAGTCATGATCTTGCGACCCTCACAGAGGAACCGACTGGAAGTTCAATGGGAGGGTCCAATAGAGGTGGCGCATAAGCTATCCGATACTAACTACGCGCTGAGGATGCCTGGTCGAGGTAATAAAGTTAAGATTTACCACTGCAACCTAATGAAGCCCTATGTCGGAAGAGGGGAAGTGGTTAGCATGATGCTAAATACACCCGAGGAAATGGCAGGTGATCTCCCATCGTTAGGCACGGATATGCGCACAGAGCGTAGTGTAGACGAAATTTTGTCTCTCTCTGCGAACAAAGGAGTTCTCGAAAAGCAGCAGGTAGAGGACCTGAGGGCAGTTTTGGGCGAATTTCGCGACCGGTTTAGTGGAAGACCGGGAAAAACAAACCTGATAACTCATGAGATTGAGCTGACAGTATCCAAGCCGATCAAATCGAAGGCTTACAGAGTATCCCCACGACAACATGAGATTATTGAAGGTGAGATAAAGCGTATGCTTGAGCTTGGAGTTATCGAGCCCACTGAGAGCGATTATACGTCGCCCATGATTCTAGTGGAAGTGCCAGGTAAAGAGCCGCGTCCCTGTGTCGATTATCGAAAGCTGAACGCCATCACCAGGGACCAACTGTACCCAATACCAAACATTGAGGAACGAATCGAGAGGGTTAGCGCTGCTAATTACATAACGACTTTTGACCTTGTGAGGGGGTACTGGCAAGTGCCTTTGTCAGAGAGTGCCAGCCGCTATGCGGCATTCATTTCCCCAGTGGGTACCTTTCGACCTCTGGTGCTAAGCTTTGGGCTTAAGAATGCCCCCTTTAGTTTTTGTAAGTTGATGGACATTGTCCTTAAGGACCTGCACAGTTATGCCGTCCCGTACCTAGACGATATAGCCGTCTTTTCGAAAACATGGGACGAGCATGTCAACCACTTGAGAACGGTGCTGACAAGACTGCGCGAAGCGGGACTCACCATAAAGGCGGAGAAATGTAGCTTCGGATGCTCACAGGTGACGTATCTAGGTCACGTAGTGGGGCGAGGGACCCGGAAACCGTCCGAACTTAAGATGGGACCTATTGGTGACTTTCCGCGACCCCAAACCAAGCGAGATGTTCGCTCGTTCTTAGGACTTGTCGGGTATTACCAGCGATACATACCCAATTATTCGCAGATCGCAAGCCCGTTGACAGATGCGCTCCGAAAGGGGAAGCCAGAAAGACTAGCTTGGGATACCGAAAAAGAAGGGGCGTTTTCGGAGCTCAAGAGAGTGCTGACTTCGATGCCAGTGCTACGAACACCGGACTATACTAAGGAGTTTATAGTTCAGTGCGACGCGAGCGACCGAGGACTGGGTGTCGTATTATGTCAGGTCGGAGAGGATGGGGAAGAACATCCTATTCTTTTTGCAAGTCGTAAGTTGACAGTGAGAGAGGAGGCCTATTGTGCTTCGGAAAAAGAATGCGCTTGCTTAGTATGGGCGGCACAGAAACTGTCATGTTACCTGTACGGAGCGAAGTTTACCTTTGAAACTGACCACTGTCCACTAACCTGGTTGCGTCAGATGTCTAAAAGAAACGGACGCTTGCTCCGCTGGAGTCTGATCCTCCAGGAGTACAACTTTTCAGTTCGGTATAAAAAAGGCACCATGAACGGAAATGCCGACGGACTTAGCAGGCTAGTTTGAATTATAAAGCATGCCATGCTTGATATCATTTTCCTTGATAAATTTTGTTCAGCCAATGCTTAGGTAGCTCTGGAAGGGGGGGACCTTCATAACAGTAGGACATTTCTTTCTTGAGCAAAACTTTACTGTGGAGGATGGTCACTCGCTTAGAAACTACGAAATTTTTTAAGGGTGTTTTAAAGAGTAATTTTGATAAGCCTGGTGAATCCGAGGCGGATTCCAGATGTTTGCGTGTGGTGTAGTGTTGTGGCGCTTGGACTGTTCTGGCTGCGGTTCGTCCTTGCGGGATGTTCGGGCCGCATCTCCACAGATTCAGCAAGCCCGAGATCTCTCTCATGGACAGCAAGTGCATTCCTGGCCATTCGAGAGTTTCCTGGCGCCGGAGGGACTGTTAAGATCGGCGTGGGCCCCCCATGGATGTGGTAGAGGAAGGCTGCTGGCGGTGGCCGCTGGATCTACCTTTCGAGGAAGATGACCGTGGGGAGCGCACGTGCTTGCTTTCCCACGAAATGTACTTCGTTGGGCTGCCGTCTCGGAGAGACAAGGGCATTGTTTGGACACTGCCGCAGCGGCCTTGTTCGCCGCTTGCCTCGAGCTTCCGACCGGCCCGCGTGATGTTCCCGGAACGCATGGACCGGCGGTGGGTCGTGCGGTGTGCGTGTTTGTGCCGCTTCTGGAAATATGAACTTCGCGGCAGCATCATCGCAGCGGGAGCGGTGCAGCAGCGCACTGGAGACAGGACTGCTGCAAACAGGTGGCTCTACGGCGGCCCCATTGTGAGAACACGGCGGTGTGTCGTCAAAAGGACGAGGCCGGGAAGAGCGCTTTTATTTGTGCTGTTGTTGTTTTCCAGCAAGCCTCTTCTCCGGGAATCAGCATCGGCTGCCACTTGGGCCACGTCATCCCATGCCGCAGAGAAGCAACGAAGGCGGGGCGTGACTCCCTCTCCTCGAAGGCGGAGACGACCTTGGGATTGGTCCATATTGTACATAGTATTGTATAAAATAAGGACACAGACGCGTTCGATCAGCTCTCATCATGTAAAATAAATCATCTTCCTTCTTCTCAATCGTCTTCGGTCTCGGAGTCCGCTCCTTGCAACGGCAACCTCTCCTACGAGTCGGGAGACGCAACGGCACCCCACGAGATCTCAACATTTGGATGGCAGCAGCTGGGATGAACCTGGTGACACGGCACTGCATTTGCGGGTGAGCGTTTGGTTTTTGTCTTAGGATTCGCCAGGCTTCAAATTCTGGGTCAATAATTTGAATTCCTGGGGATCTGTAGTTGTTCGGACAAAAAGTGTGTTCGTTTAGGCAAAAGGCATCGCTAAGCAGTGACCATGGATCTGAGGAAGTTGCGAAAGGCGGAATTGTCGCTGTTATGTGAGGAGTTAGCTCTGAATGGGACGAGACAATGAAAAAGAGTGAGCTCTTGAAGCAAATAGAAGAAAGTGGTAGCAGTGCAGAAAGCATAGAAGTGGCGTGGGAACTCGTTCAGAAGATCTGAAAGAGGAGGAAGCTAAGAGAATAGACGAGAAAGAAAGGGCAGAAGCAACAGAATATACGAGAAAGAGAAGGAAGAAAGAGCGATGAAGAGGCTGGAGCTCGAAATTGAGAGGCAGCGTTTAATGGGTCAAGGAGCAACAAACAGCATTCCTGAAAGAGCAAGCGAGGTAGGATCTTATGTATGGACAGGTCGATTCAGCCCTACAAAATTGGAGAAGATATAGGCTTGTTTTTGGTTAATTTTGAGAGGGCCTGTCAAAGGAACAGCTTCGCTCTGAGTACGTGGTCACAGAGACTGTTGACGTTGCTGCCCTGTGAAGCTGCTAACGTTGTGGCGAGACTTAGCGCAAGGGAGGCGGACGATTACGAAAAAGTCAAGTCGACCCTCCTTAAGAAGTACCGGCTTTGTGCGGAAGCGTTCCGTCAGAGGTTTAGGGACGCGACGAAAAAGTTGGATGATGATTATGCTGAATTTGCATATGGGTTGAAAACCAACCTCACAGAGTGGCTCAAAAGCGCGGAGGTATACGAGAGCCGAGATAAGATCGTTGAGTGCATTTGCCTAGAACAATTCTATCAGCGCCTTCCCCAATCAATTAAATTGTGGGTGCAGGATCGGGATGGTGTCGACACGGTCGAAAAGGCTGCCGAGCTGGCGGACGAGTACGCAAGGCGCAGGAAATTGAGTGCGGAAGAAAGTCAGTTCGAGCGGGGAAATACATCGCGGAAATATTTTCCCACTAAGAAACCTTCACAAAGTAGGAATCCAGAACAGGCAGAAACCGCGAGAAGGGCGCCAGAAAAAAATAAGCACTCGAATGAGAGTGGCTCGAGTTCGGAGATGGCGCAGAAGGCAGTCAAAAAGCAGTTCGAAGCAAGGCCACCTTTGAGGTGCTACAACTGTCAGGGGCTAGGGCATGTCTCTGCAGTGTGTAAGAAGCCGCGTGTCGTGTTTTCGTACGTGGACAGTAGCAAAGAGAATTTAGAGCTTCTCCGACCGTACCTGCATGATCTCAAAGTAAACGGAAAGCCCTGTAGAGTGCTTAGAGATAGCGCCGCTACCACGGACGTCGTGCATCCGTCCTATGTTGCAGCTGAGGACTTCACAGGGGAAGTAACATGGATAAAGCAGGTGCTGGAGGAACACAGTGTTTGCTTGCCAATGGCAAAAGTAACGATTTCCGGCCCATTCGGAGAACTCGTGACAGAAGCCGCCGTCTCGAAAATGGTGCCAGTAGAATACCCCTATTTGTTCTCCAATCGGTCTGACCGGCTGTTGCGCGAACGCGGTCAGAAATTTGGAGAGGGAACAGTGCAGGCGTTAACTCGTTCTAAAACACGCGAGCTTGCTGCGCAGCTATCGCAAAATCTGGGCGAGAGCACACCGGAAAGCGAACAAACAGTTCCTAAATCAGCAGAGGCGACAGTGGAGGAACCGAGATTAGCTGCGGTAGAACCCGAGGGAGAAATCGTCGAAGGTAGAGGAGGCGAAGACGCCGAAGCTGAAGAACCAGAATCGGTAGGCGACGAGAGGGGACTGTTGTCGGCTCCGGGCTCACCTAGCTTTGAGAGGCTTTTGCGAGTGGATAGAAATTCACTGAGTGCCGAGCAAAAGAAAGACCCCAGCCTGGCGCGGTTACATAGCACAGCTAAGGAAGGAATTGCTATGCGTAATGTCACTATACATGAAAAAGAGGGACTGCTGTATAGGCATTACAGGGACCGAAAGGGCAAGTTCTTGACCAGTTAATAGTTCCCGAAAAGTACCGAAAGGACATTCTTGATCTGTGCCACGGAAATGGGTGGTCGGGACACCTGGGAGTGAACAAAACAAAAGAAAGGCTTCTTATGGAGTATTATTGGCCGGGGTGCTTTAAAGATGTAGAGCTGTTAGTGCAGTCATGCGATGCCTGTCAGCGTGTGGGAAAGCCGGGAGACAAATGCAAAGCTCCTCTGAGACTCGTTCCGCTCATAACGGAACCCTTCCGGCGTCTTGTGATTGATATTGTGGGACCTCTGCCGAAATCGAAGTCAGGATATAAATACCTCCTGACTATGCTATGTCCCGCAACAAAGTTTCCGGAAGCCGTTCCATTGAGGGAGTTGAACTCCTCAGAGATAGTGGACGCATTATTGGCTACCTTTTCGCGTATCGGTTTTCCCAACGAAATTCAGGCGGACCAGGGAACTGTGTTTACCAGTGCGCTAACAACCACGTTTCTCAGAAAATGTGGCGTGAGGTTGCTGCATAGTTCAGTCTACCACCCACAATCCAACAGTGTAGAGAAGCTACATTCGGTGTTGAAAAGAGTACTGCGCGCGTTGTGCTATGAGCGCAAAGAGGACTGGGAGAGCTGTTTACCCGCGACCCTATTTGCATTAAGAACCGTTCCTCATGAGGCGACCGGGTTCACTCCTGCGGAACTAGTTTACGGGCGGAATCTCCGATCCCCTCTGCGTATGTTACGAGAGTTTTGGGAGGGAACAGGAGAAAATCAAACTGTCGTGAGCTATGTACTGGAGCTTCTGGAGCGCCTTAGCGTCCTGCGCAAACTGGTTGAGAAAAACATGAAGATCGCTCAGGAAAACGCGAAGGCGTATTACGACAGGAATGCCAGGAGTCGAACATTTAATGAGGGTGATAAAGTCATGATCTTGCGACCCTCACAGAGGAACCGACTGGAAGTTCAATGGGAGGGTCCAATAGAGGTGGCGCATAAGCTATCTGACACTAACTACGCGCTGAGGATGCCTGGTCGAGGTAATAAAGTTAAGATTTACCACTGCAACCTAATGAAACCCTATGTCGGAAGAGGAGAAGTGGTTAGCATGATGCTAAATACACCCGAGGAAATGGCAGGTGATCTCCCATCGTTAGGCACGGATATGCGCACAGAGCGTAGTGTAGACGAAATTTTGTCTCTCTCTGCGAACAAAGGAGTTCTCGAAAAGCAGCAGGTAGAGGACCTGAGGGCAGTTTTGGGCGAATTTCGCGACCGGTTTAGTGGAAGACCGGGAAAAACAAACCTGATAACTCATGAGATTGAGCTGACAGTATCCAAGCCGATCAAATCGAAGGCTTACAGAGTATCCCCACGACAACATGAGATTATTGAAGGTGAGATAAAGCGTATGCTTGAGCTTGGAGTTATCGAGCCCACTGAGAGCGATTATACGTCGCCCATGATTCTAGTGGAAGTGCCAGGTAAAGAGCCGCGTCCCTGTGTCGATTATCGAAAGCTGAACGCCATCACCAGGGACCAACTGTACCCAATACCAAACATTGAGGAACGAATCGAGAGGGTTAGCGCTGCTAATTACATAACGACTTTTGACCTTGTGAGGGGGTACTGGCAAGTGCCTTTGTCAGAGAGTGCCAGCCGCTATGCGGCATTCATTTCTCCAGTGGGTACCTTTCGACCTCTGGTGCTAAGCTTTGGGCTTAAGAATGCCCCCTTTAGTTTTTGTAAGTTGATGGACATTGTCCTTAAGGACCTGCACAGTTATGCCGTCCCGTACCTAGACGATATAGCCGTCTTTTCAAAAACATGGGACGAGCATGTCAACCACTTGAGAACGGTGCTGACAAGACTGCGCGAAGCGGGACTCACCATAAAGGCGGAGAAATGTAGCTTCGGATGCTCACAGGTGACGTATCTAGGTCACGTAGTGGGGCGAGGGACCCGGAAACCGTCCGAACTTAAGATGGGACCTATTGGTGACTTTCCGCGACCTCAAACCAAGCGAGATGTTCGCTCGTTCTTAGGACTTGTCGGGTATTACCAGCGATACGTACCCAATTATTCGCAGATCGCAAGCCCGTTGACAGATGCGCTCCGAAAGGGGAAGCCAGAAAGACTAGCTTGGGATACTGAAAAAGAAGGGGCGTTTTCGGAGCTCAAGAGAGTGCTGACTTCGATGCCAGTGCTACGAACACCGGACTATACTAAGGAGTTTATAGTTCAGTGCGACGCGAGCGACCGAGGACTGGGTGTCGTATTATGTCAGGTCGGAGAGGATGGGGAAGAACATCCTATTCTTTTTGCAAGTCGTAAGTTGACAGTGAGAGAGGAGGCCTATTGTGCTTCGGAAAAAGAATGCGCTTGCTTAGTATGGGCGGCACAGAAACTGTCATGTTACCTGTACGGAGCGAAGTTTACCTTTGAAACTGACCACTGTCCACTAACCTGGTTGCGTCAGATGTCTAAAAGAAACGGACGCTTGCTCCGCTGGAGTCTGATCCTCCAGGAGTACAACTTTTCAGTTCGGTATAAAAAAGGCACCATGAACGGAAATGCCGACGGACTTAGCAGGCTAGTTTGAATTATAAAGCATGCCATGCTTGATATCATTTTCCTTGATAAATTTTGTTCAGCCAATGCTTAGGTAGCTCTGGAAGAGGGGGACCTTCATAACAGTAGGACATTTCTTTCTTGAGCAAAACTTTACTGTGGAGGATGGTCACTCGCTTAGAAACTACGAAATTTTTTAAGGGTGTTTTAAAGAGTAATTTTGATAAGCCTGGTGAATCCGAGGCGGATTCCAGATGTTTGCGTGTGGTGTAGTGTTGTGGCGCTTGGACTGTTCTGGCTGCGGTTCGTCCTTGCGGGATGTTCGGGCCGCATCTCCACAGATTCAGCAAGCCCGAGATCTCTCTCATGGACAGCAAGTGCATTCCTGGCCATTCGAGAGTTTCCTGGCGCCGGAGGGACTGTTAAGATCGGCGTGGGCCCCCCCATGGAGGTGGTAGAGGAAGGCTGCTGGCGGTGGCCGCTGGATCTACCTTTCGAGGAAGATGACCGTGGGGAGCGCACGTGCTTGCTTTCCCACGAAATGCACTTCGTTGGGCTGCCGTCTCGGAGAGACAAGGGCATTGTTTGGACACTGCCGCAGCGGCCTTGTTCGCCGCTTGCCTCGAGCTTCCGACCGGCCCGCGTGATGTTCCCGGAACGCATGGACCGGCGGTGGGTCGTGCGGTGTGCGTGTTTGTGCCGCTTCTGGAAATATGAACTTCGCGGCAGCATCATCGCAGCGGGAGCGGTGCAGCAGCGCACTGGAGACAGGACTGCTGCAAACAGGTGGCTCTACGGCGGCCCCATTGTGAGAACACGGCGGTGTGTCGTCAAAAGGACGAGGCCGGGAAGAGCGCTTTTATTTGTGCTGTTGTTGTTTTCCAGCAAGCCTCTTCTCCGGGAATCAGCATCGGCTGCCACTTGGGCCACGTCATCCCATGCCGCAGAGAAGCAACGAAGGCGGGGCGTGACTCCCTCTCCTCGAAGGCGGAGACGACCTTGGGATTGGTCCATATTGTACATAGTATTGTATAAAATAAGGACACAGACGCGTTCGATCAGCTCTCATCATGTAAAATAAATCATCTTCCTTCTTCTCAGTCGTCTTCGGTCTCGGAGTCCGCTCCTTGCAACGGTAACCTCTCCTACGAGTCGGGAGACGCAACGGCACCCCACGAGATCTCAACAAGAGCTATCTACCATTACGTTAGCCCAACGGTCACTAACACACCCGCTTAGGCTGGACTTCCTTGGATTTGAGCGGCCGAGACCAAGTGACGAGGCTGAAAGTCACGACGGCATCTAAACTGTGATCAAAATAATAGGTTCAAGAACATGCTTAGCAGTTATGGATGTTAACAGAAAATGTCCTTTTTACTAATGATCATTACAACCTCATATTACGTACAGACTAAAACCCCTGGTGTGTTAATGCGGATCGTCTCTGGAACTGTAAAACCCTAATTTAAGGAAGATGATGATTGCTCACATTTCATAAATAGAAGAGAGCTTAAGTTTTATTCAGCAAGCGTTTTTAGTTACGTAACAGTTGACTCCCGCGTTTGTAGACGCTGGGCCCGCGAAGATAGGCACAATCTCGGAGCGAACCAAACAAGTGTCGCTGGAAGCGAACAAGTGATCGACGCGGCGCGCAACACAATCAAAGAGCGCTTTCCTCTCCGTGACAAACGGGTCGGCGATGCCGGCGTAGACTCGTCGGAAACGGGCGCCATGTGGAAGCAAATTACGGCTGCCAACGTTATACTATACCACTATAGGTCCGTACACGTCCTATACGTCGTCCCTGAAGCCGTGCGCGCGAGGGGGTACTGAGCAAATTCGTTAGCTGCTAAGGCAGCCAAGACGGCCGCGCGGTCGCTTGACGAATGCGCCGCTCAGACATTAACCCCGGGATTGGACGGCGGCAGTTTCCTCCCCGACCCGGCGCGGCGCCATTCCAATTCGTGGGACAATTAGTCTTGACGCTCGCTGTGCACGCGCGCCGTGCGGTTTTTGGGGCCGAATACACGCAGTGCACCGGTGGTAAGCCCCGTTCGCCATGCCACATACGTCACCAGGCAAATGGCCCGTCTATCTGTGGCCCTGACGCCTTTTATCTTCATCCCTTCCTCTTTTCTCTCTCTCTCTCTTTCCGTGGCAGAAGCGCTGAGTGTGCAAGAACAGCACGTATGGAGGTGAAAAGAAGCAGGACCTAACATTTTAAGTGGATTCATTCGTTCAGCTCATGTACTAAGTTCTCGAGGTCTGTGCAATGGCTACATCTCGAGCACTACATTAAGTAGATTTTACTTTGTTTAGTATATTTCTTTAATTTTCCGTTATGTAAACTCCTTCCTGTAACAAAGGCTTTTCTTTTCTCCTTTCTCGTAGTCGTACTCATGAATAAGCTTATTCGAGACGTGCCGCGACGACTAATTATATGTTCTTGTTCACGATCAGTCACACTTACTTCGAAGAGCCAAATTCAAGAACAGCAAAAGCTTCCTTTTTTTATCAAATCTGGGTCATGTTTGGTTAATTAATAAGCAGATTAGTACATAGAACTGAAAAGGATTATATTGTTTATTGTTTTCGCTGGTTGTGTGACACAAGAAAGAAACGGTTCCACCTTAAAGGCACTCACGCCATACTCGTAGCAAGCGAAAAAAAAAAAGAAAGCTTCCCCTTTCATGCTTGCATATGATTGTCCTCGTCAAAGCATTTTTAAAGCAAAGCACGACCAATTTTTGTAAAGTTCAGCAGCAAAAATCTCGTAAATACTTCTTAAGCGAAACTGACAACCGAAAACCCGCGCGCGTCCGTAGCCCCCAGGCAGGCACGCTCTGAAGAAAATAAGGATCGGGGAGAACGAGTGCAGTATACCGCAACCCGAAAGGCGCGGGATTTAGGCGAGTGGGCCGAATGAGGGACGCGGAGCCCATTTCGGCGGCGCCCAGGGATTGAGCAAATAGCATTAGTAGGGAAGCCCGGCCCTGCGGCCGTTCGGGCAACTGCTTCCGTCACGCGATACGGAGCTCGGATAAGTGCGGCGCGCGATGAGGTGGGGGCCACTGCGGAAAGAAGCGCCGCGTCAGCTGCGTTGCCACCTCAGCAGACGTGCATCTCCGTGCCGCGTCGATGACTCAGGGAGCACGCGTGGCACAGCCCGAGTTAACGGTTGCTCGCACTCTGCTGTCACTGTACACTACATTGCTCGCCCTGCCTCCCGACTCCATTTGGCGCACACCACAGTTCATTTCGCGCAACATGCGTGCAGCGGTGTAAGGATGCTGCGATGGCACAGTTGCATCTCAAGAGGAACGAGAGAAAGAAAAGGGAGAGAGAACCGGTCGATCACTCGCGAACGCGGAATCGACGTGTCTGATGATGTGCCTTGAGATCGGCCGTAAATGACATCTGTAATCGAGTAGATATAATGTTTGGCGAATAACCATAGTTCGGTGCGTCGTATTTACGCTAGCGCAAAAGTTATACACTAAAAAAAAAGTAAAAACACACCGCTCATGCCACATTTATTATGAAAGCGCGATTTGTTTTGTGCTAAATGCACCTACGTGTATTTATATATGGGGAATAAGAAACTTTCCTTGCTTCTTTACCATGGTGTTATTCAACACGTTGTAGCGTGGAACATTCTTTTACGGCTAGTAGGCAGTGGTGACTGCCAGGTTGATATCCACTCTAAGAAACGCCACCTGAGTCGCCTATATATAATAGGCAGAAATATGTAGAACAGACATATATATCCAACTAATTACCGCCATCCGTCAGTGCAAGTGACATTGGCTAAAAACAAGCTTACTTCACGAACTCTACCACGTGACAGTTGGCAATAAACGACGCCTAAATTACAGCTCTGTGACAGCAAGCGTAGGTCACACGAAAGAAGTACTCACGCCTCTTCCGAGACAAGATACCCGTTCAACCAGTGTTCGCAAAGGTGGGGATAACGCCCATAGAACATAGAAGGTGCGTGAGAGTCGCCGTTCTGAGCAGCGCTGCATAGAATCATCGAGACATAGCGCATGTAGGCGGCGCGACCCCTCGACCTCGAACCGTTCACGTGGTTGGCCCACGACAGGAAGGGAGCCCAGTTCGGCGGAAACCATTCGTTCCGACTTGTGGGAAGTGGAATTAGTTGCGGTTGGTCGGGCTCATTTGGTCGGCTCCAGCGTCACGTGATCGACACGAAGCATCAGTCGTGTTTCGTCATCGCAACTTTGCTCTGTAGCCTGCGGCTGGTCCTCTCGTGGTCGTTGTAGACGGTTGTCGACTACGAACATGCTACGCAGGCTCGAAACTTTTGATACGCCGAAAGTGTGGTAATGTTCGTTTAAGAATTCGGTCATCACTTGTGGGGTTTACTACCAACGGCGAACTCGCCGCCAGCAACCCCGTGCCGTGTTTCGAGCACTTGACGAGCGTAGAATGGGGCTGTCGCATCCGCGCGCTCGCTCATCTCGCTCATTGAGTGGTAAGAAAGAGTGGAAATAGAATAACGTAGATTGAAAAATAAAAACTAAAAAAAAAATAAAATTCGAACCAAGGACCTCCGGGTTCTGCAAGAGCACTACGTTAACTAGTTCAGCCCCTTACTGTTCATTGCACGCGTCCTTTAAAACGGGGTTTCATGCGCGTGAAGTATAGACGCCCGTAACACGCGTACGCTCGGCAAACGATGAAAGATGGAAGGAAACATAGTTGTAAGCAAGGACAAAAGGCATGATAGAAAGAACGAAATGAACAAACGAAAGAGAAAGAAAGATGGAAATGTAGACAGCAAGAGTGAAAGAAAGAAAATCACGCACACGCCAAGCTTTTTCTGCCCCCGTTTTGCCAATAGAAGAACGGCTCCTAATTTCTTATTTGTACTTTCGCAGACATTTTTTCTCGTACGTAGATGAATAGATTCCTTGAAAGGCATGGAGGTTCCCTAGACATTTATTATATGCAAACGTGGGCAATCAAAACGTTTTATCTCTACGCTGGTGTGCTTATCTTCGCACATGAATACAACAATAAAAAACATATAATAGCGGTATTCTTAGTGACCTTGAGAGACCGGGCATGGCACGCACAGCCAAGATAAGACTAACGAATACAAAGAAGTGCCGATTGCCGAGATGAACATCGGCAAGTTTATGTAAATACAACAGACCCGCAGGAGTGCATATATGTTAATAAATACAGAATGCAATGCCTTACCGTAAATAAAGTTTACTAACTTTGATTACAAGCACAGAAAGATTAGAACTAGGCAAAATATGTTGGTAAGGGAAGTGTAGTTCAAACCTAAAAGCTGTTAAGACGAAAAATTTTGAGCTTGAATAACTAATTCTTGATCTATCTATCTATCTATCTATCTATCTATCTATCTATCTATCTATCTATCTATCTATCTATCTATCTATCTATCTATCTATCTATCTATCTATGTCTGTCTGTCTGTCTGTCTGTCTGTCTGTCTGTCTGTCTGTCTGAAGACTACGAGAATACAACACGGGAAAAACAACCCTCTTTCTCTTTGGCCTCCTTTTCCACGCTGCTGCCTTTCCCTCCTTATTTGGATAATATTTCCTTTTCATAAGTCGCCTCGCTTACCACGAATGATTCTGAAGAACTGATTTCACTTACAGAAATATCCAACCGGAAAAACACGGGTGCAAGGTATCATCCCCTAACCAGGGAGAGGATCCTTTGTATAACACCGAAAACCTTATATTTCCCAGAAACCCGTACGAGCTTGATTGGAACCTTAAAGACGCTGTCACGTTGATTTCGAATCGTTCACGTCAAGCTAATGTTTTCATCCGCCGACAGATTGTTTCGTTCTTCGTTTCTATAAATACGCTTCTCTCTATTTCACCGACAAATAGCTCAACGATCATTTTAAACTCTTTTTGTCGGCTTGAATGGTGTTAAAAGATATCTAGACTATTTGAGGACCGAGCACACAAAGCTGGCGCTTTCTCGTTCCATTTCTCACTGACAATAGACGCGCGCGGACATTTGTTTTCTTTTCCTTATTTCCTCACACAACGGACGACTTGCCTCCCTTCCGTCCGTCGTTGGCTGGAGACACCTGTTTAGTCGCATCCCTGCACCTTCGCGGAACACAAGAAAGCTCTTAGCGGCAGCAAAACGGCGCTGAAAATACTGATTATACGACACGTCCGTTGAGGCAGTTCGCCAAATCAGCACGCGGAGACAACGGCTTGCACAGCAACGGAGGAGACTTGCGCAAAAATAAATAAATGATAATGGCCCAAGAACGCCAAGGTGGAAAGAAAAGGCGTGGATGAAGTTAAGGCATAGAACCTTGAGGCAATGGAAAAAAAAAAAAGGAGCGAAGAATTTCAGCTAAAGCTTGGGATGGCGCGCTAGCGCGCCAGCCAGTTTGCTTGCCCCAGGCACGATCAGGCATGGAAACAGCGAAAGCAGATGCTTCCGTTTTGTGCCAGCGAAATCAGCGAGCGACAGCGAAGGATCAACAACGGATGTATAGGAGAGAATGCTTAAGATTTAAAGAAAAAATATAATGAGACGTAACGCAAAGATCGGGAGCATGGGCACAGAAGAAAGGTATAGGTAGCGAACAGCGACTAGATCCTACCGGAGAACAAATATTAGCGTCATAAGGTGCAAAACAAACAAGCGACTTCCTTCTCTCCCGGGGCGATTCCCTCAAAGTGTGCTGGGGAAAAGTGGGGAAAACGGGGGCGTGGTTGCACGTGCCTTCGGGATGTGGTTAAGGAAAAACGCGATCACCGTTCCGTAAAAGGGAGGAAAAGAAGAGCGCGTAATTGAAACGGCGACACATTTGCCAAGCCTCTAGCGCCGTCGCTTTTTATACGCGCCAAAGGCATCTGTGCTTGCTCTTGTCGCGAACGCGACGGCGTATGCACACGCTTGATCTCGCAGCGACAACTTCCGATGTGATACGGCGAGTGCGTCGCACGATGGGAGCGGAAGTGTTAAGCTGCGATTCCTCCGCGAAGTGTGAGAGAAAAGTTGTCCTAGAGTTTGTGAGGCCGATTTCTAGGGTAAATAATTAGAAAAAACGAAAGACAAAGATAGTGTAACAAACGCTAATGTAGCAAGAGTATAAAGGAAGTCGGAGGGCATACGAGGAGTTCCGCACGCGCCAATGAACTCGCTTAGTTGTTGTTTGCGCATCCGGCTGCGTGTTTCCGAAGCAACCCGTGGCAAGAAAAAAAAAAAGAAAAGAAAATGTAGATGAGTAGAAACCGTGGCTTCACAGTAAAAGGCACCATGCAGCGAGCAACAAGGCAAACAGAGCGTGAAAAAACTATCAGAAACCGAATGCTGATGAGATCCTTTTCAAAAAGAAGTTAGGGACTCCAAACTTTTTGTTTTCAGAAGCAAAACTCCTCATTGCGAAATCTTAAATTTTTTTCTTTTTATTTATAACTACGGTTAAGCGGCCCATATCGCGATATCACTACGTCGTTTTCAACCCTTTTCATCCATCCTATTGAAACAGGCCCAAACAAAAGGACGTAGGGCAAAGCTTTTTTTTTTTTGGTGAAAAGCATGGAAAACAAAAGAAAGAAGAGAGAGAAAGAATTGGAGGGAAGTAGGCGCGAAGCGGCGTGATAAAATAAGAACGGAAGGGTAGACAGTGAGAACCGGGCGTACCGGAGCTGCGTAGAGTGAGAGGGAGAGTTTGCGAGACATATATGTCTCCTGTCGGGCGTACGTCCCCGAAACTCCCGTCGTGTGTGCAAACACATTTATGCGAGCGCCGGAGAGAAAGGGGTTTTGTTGGCAAAGGCCGGAAGAGTCCCTGGCGACGAAGAAAGAGAGGACGAAGGGAGAAAGATCGAGCGGGCGGATGAGAGAAGAATAAAAAAAAAAAGGCGAGAGGAGCAAGAAAGTTGAAACAGAGGAAGGAACGAGAGCTGTTCTACCGGCTTGGATACAGCCATGCATGAAAGCAACGGAAAAGAGTTGTGACACCGGCCAAGGAGTAGGAAGAGATCTGTGAAGAAGAGGAAGAAAAAAAAAAAAGGAAGAGTACGGTAGCAGTAGGCATCGGCGCCGTTTTGCGCGCCTCGGTGACGTCCCCTACCTTCGGTCGCGAGGAATTAATGCGTCGCAAGGCGCCCACTCTCAGCTTTAATCGCCGTGTCAGGCCACCTCCGAGCTGGGATGCCTCCTCCAGTTCGTCGCCCCTTTCTCCCCAAACACATCCCCTCCTCCCCACCCGTAGACCTTCCTATCCCTATCCTCTTCCTCCTGCTACGTCGTGTGTGTCACCTCCCACCAACCACTTCCTTTCAAGGCACACCCTTCTCCGCATCTAAGCTTTCCTTTTCTTTTTTTTTTTGACTCTCGCTGTTCTCTTGCTCCGCGGCACACGGCGAGAACCGTAGTCCTCGAACGTTGTAAGACTTTTTAAAACCTCGTTCCCGAGTTGGCACTTTGAAAAGTTTGCCTGCCCCGGTTGCGTGCTATGCACGCACGACTGTTTGCCTCCGAAAGAAAAAAACGTTGTCGATACCCCGATTTCTTCCCGTAATGTATAAGGGAAGTAAAAAAACAAGTGTTTCTTCCAGTATCCGCCTTTTCAGCATGTAAGTCACCCTTCAAAGGGTTGCTTTCAAGAGTGTCACAATGAATCTTTAAAAATCGGCGTTTTCTTGTTTTTTTTTTCTTTTTTCTCTTCAGTACGCGACCTTTTTTTATTTCTTTCGTTGCAGTAGTCTCCGCGCATAGAGCAAGTTTTTTTTTTTTTTTCAGATGCACATGCAGTACGCTTGTTAAAAGAACGAGCCTCCTGTAAGAGCAGACAAAGCTTGTACCGACAGCGAATGATGAACTTAGTAGTACCGAATTGGAATAGGTAAACTACGCACAACAAAGAAGACGCGATGTGAACTATAGGCACGCTTATTACGCACGCGAAATCAGAATGTTGCTATTAATACATATTTGTGGTAGGAAACACTTCCAGGGGCACATCAGTTACGTCCTCAAATTGGGAATTACAGATATTGCGGCTAATCTTATGTGTCCTGTTCGTTTCGTGCAACACAGTCATGCACCATAAACCGTACTCGAGGAGAGGT
Source organism: Hyalomma asiaticum (assembly GCA_013339685.2). Classification (NCBI taxonomy): domain Eukaryota; kingdom Metazoa; phylum Arthropoda; class Arachnida; order Ixodida; family Ixodidae; genus Hyalomma; species Hyalomma asiaticum. The sequence continues at coordinate 11,311,932 of CM023483.1, read as the reverse complement.
TGCTATTTTGTTTTTATGGCGTTGGCACCTAGGGTAGCGAGCGATCTTTTGCGTCTTGCTCGGCACCTCCGCTTCCCGCCCATATGCTGGTTGTTACGAAAAAAGAAAACCTCCGGAAAATAAAATCACATATAAAAAACATCATGCTTAGAGCTGTATCAGGGAGTTGTGATATCGGAGCATGTGTGTGGTGCAGGCTAAGGTCAGCTATCCACTATCGTACTTAAGGAAATTCACTAAATGACTGTAGGTGCGCGCAGCATTGAATATTAGGGTATGGGCCACACTGTAGAAAGAAAGAAAGAAAGAAAGAAAGAAAGAAAGAAAGAAAGAAAGAAAGAAAGAAAGAAAGAAAGAAAGAAAGAAAGAAAGAAAGAAGGAAAGAACCGCAAAGCGCATGCGTTATTTGGTGTAACACATACTACTTCACCACAAAATTTCATTCAATAACGACCAAGCCTAAAACAAGCGTACGAACCCCGTAATTGAAGACAAGGCGCTCCTGCTAACACGTGACACTATATGTTCAATTTTCCTGCCCAAAATAACTACTGCGCAGGCTGTGGCGGGGAGGGATGTCGGGTGCGACGTCACTAGCATTTCACATATAGAAGAGCCGGCGCAGCAACTAATGTTACTGCTGGAGAAGCACCACTGCTATGGTTAGGCAATCTATACTTAGAACTTCCAAGGAGTCGCGCCGCCGATACGAAGGGTCATTCTGATTCCCATCACTCCACAGCAATAAGGCATTACATACAGCCCCCCCTCCCCCTACTACTACCACCACCACCTTCCTCCTCTCATCTCTTTAGCAGCTGTAGCGGTGGTTTTGACTGCTTCGCCGAATATACACCTTCCCATGTCAATTTCGTTTCTTCCGCTTTTGACTTGAATGACGTCGTCGGGACGTGCGGCGGTGTAAGGTGGTGTTTTTAAGTTTCTTTTTTAAATACCACTTCGTTTTTCTTTATCGCATGAATACAACTACACGTCAGTAATGCCATCTGTGGACTCCCTGAGTTCATTTTCTGTTGGATGTAATCCGTTCGCTTCGTCATCTGTCGAATGCTGCCAACAAAAACTAGCCCCCCCCCCCCTCCCTTCCCTATTGATATCCCTTCCTTCGTACAGTCATAGTCATAAAAAAAGGTCACTGTAATATCTTATACATATGACTTGTGACACACATAACCTCATAATGGACTGAGAAACTCGCATTGTCTGTTGTTCTATTATGTCCTTGCATAAGTACTCTTTCTCTCTCATTTGGTGAAGATCGACAAAGGAAACGTAACGCGAGACTACGTATGCCAGCGAAATAAGCTCATATATATCTGGTTTAAGTTAATAAAATTTAACTGTTGTTATAAGGCATCATCAATGGAGTTATGGTTTAAAGTTTCATGTCATGCAATAGCCAAGAGCCACGCATAGGAAATGTTGAAAATGTGAGATCGTTCCACAGCCAGGACAAAGCTACAAAATGCAAAAAGGGTGCGCAGGTATTGAACTATACTAGCGCATTGTAATTGCGGCGTCTTTGTGCATCCTTTGTAGAACGGCAATGCTAATTTAAAACCAAGCTTTGTTAAACCTTGCTTTGTTAAACCTTGGCCAACAGGAGGGCCATCCTAGAAAATACCGTGCTTTTGTCATGAGTGAATTTCGTGAAAGAGGACAATGCTGTTCACTTCAGCCACACGAACGTTCACCGGTACCAACAAAAACTATCTTCACTGGTTTTCTATTAGGGAAACCCAATCCTTCGCTTGCTATGCCAACAGGGTTCTATTATCATATGCCGCTAACGGCACTGTTATTAAAATCCGATTCCATTATTTGTGTGAAGAGAACAATGAGGCTTCACAAAAGGGCTTCAGATATGCAGGTTCATGTAATCCATCTCTCCTTGTGTATTGGTCATAACCGCAGAAGTTAATCACATATGCCAGCATATATGGAAATGATGAAAATGTTGTTCTATTACTTATTTGGTTGAATTACTCAGCAATAATAATGGTGTTAACCAGATCAGCCCTTCTTGAAGAAACTACGCATGATGCAATTTCTCCAGATGAAACAGGAAGCACAATAACAGCAGTGACAGCAGCAATAACAACGACAACATGTTACATCAAGCTGCATTGTGCACTCAAGAATATTTTACTTTGACTCTTCACAAGTTTCGTTCCCTGTCTTAATGAGAACAATCCACAAACAAGTTATAGTTAATCACTGAATCTCTTAATGGCCATATCAATATCTTAAGAATGAGAATACGACTACTGTTGAAGCTGAGAGAATTGCAAAACATTCTCAGCATTAAGCAATACGAGAATTTTTTTTGCATTTGATTTCGCTAAAAAAGAAAAAGGGAGAAGAAACGTAACTTACTGACGCATCAATAAACATTGTTCTTTTTTGTCCTCCTTGCTTCGCTTGCAATGTCCATTTTTATCACATTTCTTTTGTCTCTTGAAGGATTGATGAGGAAAGTTTTTGCTTGAATATATACATTACAGCATAGATGCAACAAAAATACCTGCTTTGTTTTAAATGAACTAACAAACTCAATAAGTTCGTGGTATCTTATCCGATACCTTACTGGGTTTTTTAGCCTGTATCGAAATACCGTTTTTCGTTATAAAAGAAAGGAAGTAAGCGGGGGGATAAAGACAACAATAAGAAGGCAGCAGTAAGAAAGGAAGAAAAACAGATTCGTCAGCATCGTCTATTAGTCACGAGGAGCGATTAGGAAGACGTCGACAAACGGCGCGAAATCGCGAGGCACAACGGAGCTCTGCGCGCGGGTCTTCAGTCAGTACCAATGATCGCTCGGAGACACTGCGGGTGCTGGTGAAGAAAACAGATTAGCAGGAGAATAAAATAAGAGAAAGGTGAAGGCAGAAGAGAAGATAAGAATTAAGAGAAGCCAGGAGAAGCGACCGAAGAGGGATCACGAGACCACAACGCGGCACACCGCCGGGCCATTTAACCAGCGGGCGGCAATCATTTAGCAACGCTGAAAAGTCCCGGTAGAACACCATTCGTTACGAAAAGCGGCGTCAGGGAGAAACAGATGGTGTACGGGGCACGGCTAGTGTAGTACTGTACGTGCGAGACAATTGTGATCTTGGTCGGGGGGGGGAGCAGGAACCGCACACGAGCTCGCTGGCTCACATACATACAAACACACGTACAACCACGAAGGTCTTGCTGGCGCGGCGATAAAAACGTCCCTGTCGCACAGTCGGAGGCAACACAGCGAGAGAAACCGGAGTCGTGCAACGGGGAAACGAGTCTGCAGGCGAGAACCGCAGTGCGGCGAGACGTGAACGCTAGGGCATCTTTCGTCTTGCACGCGTCAGCGGAGGATGCCGCGGTCGTCTTGGAAGGAGAAGGAGGAGGAAGGGAATGAGTTGTTACGGCGTGAGTCGGGCAACTGTCTCTGTTACGAAGACGCTGGAAACGGTGGGACGCTGTCTTTGACTCACCGGGAACAGATAAGGGAGCACATACGCGGAGACAAGTTCTGAGGCAAGATGTATTGCTACATGGTGGCGACGAGTGCGAAATAAAAGAGGAGAACGACCAAGATATTACGGTGCGGTGGTTCACGGCCCACAGTTATACTTCGCGACGAACCAGGAATCGTCGTAATAATAAATTGAGGGGAAGCGAGTGAATAGGCAACGACGTATCGTACTGTGCTGGCAACGATTGATTTATAGTGTGTTTCTCCTATCACCGAAGGCTGATCTTGAGTGCCGCTGAGGACAAGGCGCGGGCTTTTTATATGCTGCTCCCTGATATAAACATTAGATGAAAATTAATCGATGGACGCTAGTACATGGCTGCTTTTTTTTTTTTTCTTGAGGCCTGGTTTGCATTCCTTTTCAGACTGAGGCCACTCCACGGCGAGTACCTTTGAAACGTACCAACGTGCCAAAATTTCAGTCTTACGGACGCTTTACTCTGTTGCAAAACAACAAATTGTCTGTATTGTTCCGTAGTAGTCATAAGCAGTGTGTTGTGCAAGAAAGAAGCTTTGTGTGGTGGCATGCTTCCTTGCCTACAGCTGTAGTCATTCTTTCTACACAAATGGATGTCCGGTTGAAGTAATTAAGGCAATGGGCTAACTAACAAGCAGTGAAAAATGCCTTTATTTATACAATATTTCCGTCATCCCACTTCTCAGTGATCATTCAATATCGACATTTGATAAACGTGAGATTCATATAGTCCTGCATTTGCACTACGGTCGAAAAACAACATGTGGTTCTTGAGTTGCTCGCGATGTAAGTTGTAGTAATATGGCAAAGATTTTCAACCAGCAAAAACACTCGCAGATTAAAGCTTTGAAACTTTTCTTCCCTTTGTACGGCGAAAAAAAAAACTGAAAGAAAATGGAAGTGTACAGAGCGGAAAGCTCCGCAACAGCAGCTTGCGAAGGTTGCTCGCCTCTTTGACAACCGTTTGACAGCAAGCAGTTTACACTTTCTGTAACCTGATTGACAAATAGAAGAGCATATAGTTTACAGAGGTATTATAAATGTCTGCATTATGTACACTTCTATAACCACATCTATGCATATTCACATCCATACATGTGCGGAAGCAATCTACACAAATATGTATACGCGGAAATGCGAGGCATAAAGCGAATATAATCAACGTTCATCCGCGTTAAAATGTCAGGCCGCTTTACTTTAACGCTATTAATTGTAACCAATTTACTTTGTTCTGAATCAGAACTAGATGATGCCAATTTCTTAACTAATATAAATCTTTTATCGGCGGTTCTGAATGACGTCAGCCGAAAACATAGCGCATACAAATAAATACATGTTGGACGGTGCAATCTGATACAGTCTACCTACACGCCTGCTTCGTTCCACTGGAAACGTGGAAACAAAAATACCCAGCGCGACGAAAGAACAACTAGAAGATGCATTCTCAAAAGGCTTTCTCGTCGACATCCATTCCACCTCTTAGTTTGCGCCTGACAGTGTGTCCTTCCAGCTAAAGCTCTCAATGAAGAGCTTCCGGTTGAGTAGTGTCCGTCTCAATGAATACGGGCGTAACACCAATAAAAGGTAATTCCGGGGAATCTCCTGGACGTCGCCGGGCAACGAAGTAGATTGGTTCCGTTCTTCGGCGGCACACAAACAACCATTCATGCATAATGGTGCGCTCTATATACGACAGAAGACGCGTGCAATAAAAGAAAAAAGAAAGGCAAGCCAGGGTGCATATAGACGGCAGTGAAAAGAGACTCCCATGCTCGTTCTCAATAGCGCTGTCTGCTCGTGCTCGATGCAAAGTGGCAGAGACGCGCGGCCGATTGTGCTCCCAAGTTGCTGCGCGGCTTCTGCCGGCCTGTCACTTCTCCGGCATCAGGTCGCAATTTCGTGCCTCCCCCTCCAGCCACTCCTCCCACCACCCCCTCTCCACATTTCTCTTCACCCTCAGTGTGCTCGACAATGTTGAAAGGATCTCAGCACACAAAGTGAAGTCGTTCTCCTCTTTATTTTCAGTCTCCTTGTTACGTCTTTTCTTCGTACGAGCTCGCGTACTGTGACTCAATTAGAATAACTGAATTACTCCGTATACTTCGCAATGCGCCTTTCCTTGCGCGGTTGTGTAGAGTTTCTTTCGTTTCGTTGTACTTTGCAACTAACCGGACAGGCTTCGACGTGTAAATTGGAGCCGCGGAAAAGAAAGAGAGAGAGTGAGAGAATCTAAAGGATAACAGTTGAACCGACCATCTCCTTTGTTTAATTTTTCTCTCCTTTTCTCTCCTTTGCAAACGCAAGCATAACATGAATGCACTGAAAGGTGACATCAAGACTAACCGCTGTGTCAAGCTACTCCGCCGAAAAACGAAAGGGAAGGGGTAAAGGGCTCGTTCTTTATTTGTTAGAAACAACTTAACGAGCAAACATACAATGAAGCCTAGGAAAGCATAGGGGAAGCTACTTGTGGTATTGTAATTGTGGAGAAAGTAGAAAGGAATTAAAGTGGACGAAAAGACAAACCTTGCCTTCGGTGGGAACCGAACCCACGACCTTCGGATGTCGCGTCCGATGCTCTACCAACTGAGCTACGAAGGCGGTCGTCCCCCCGTCCACTTTATTCTACCAACTGAGCTACGAAGGGACGACCGCCTTCGTAGCTCAGTTGGTAGAGCATCGGACGCGACATCCGAAGGTCGTGGGTTCGGTTCCCACCGAAGGCAAGGTTTGTCTTTTTGTCCACTTTAATTCCTTTCTACTTTCTCCACAATTACAATACCACAAGTAACTTCCCCTATGCTTGCCTAGGGTTCATTGTCTGTTTGTTCATTCAGCTGAAAAACGGAACACGAAGGAATAAACGTTGTTTTATGCCCGATGAACATCATTGTGGTGTGACTCACAGATGTTGCCGGCTTGACGCTGTTGCAGAGGTCATGCATTTAAAATAACAGTATTTTCACGAAAGATTGTAATATCCGGCACAACTTACTGTTGAGCGAGAGGGTCGGCAGTATGCTAGAGAGAGTCTGACCATTATTATTTTCCAAGTTATCTGTGTATCGTCCTCAAAAGCGAACGCCGTATTTTTCTGTGCGTTTTTTTTTGGGCCAAATCTTCAGTATGTGACTGAGTCTTTCGACTAAATGTCCTAGAACGAGGCGCAATGTTTTGTGAGAGAAGGCTCGACCGAACATCTCACACACACACACACACACACACACACACACACACACACACACACACACACACACACACACACACACACACACACACACACACACACACACACACACACACACACACACACACACACGACCGACGAACGGCGGCATCATGGGTCTGGAAAAAGTTTTGGCTGCATGAGAAGCTGACGTTCTACCGACGACGAGTGTGCTGTCGGTGCTGTCGATGGTACACTTCGTCGACTAAAGCGGACTGACCCTAGTAGCGAATACACAAACGCGAGTTGAGCTCCCTACGCAGGCACCAATTGATACATTGGTCAGTAGGGAACTACTAATTTTAATCTTCTCTCGAGATTATTCGCATCATTGCGCTGTAGCCAAGCGTGCGCTGCCGCGCGCGATAGCTTACTATGTCTGTACGGCTAATCCACACGTAGCTCAGCTAACGGGTACTTCGATGGTAGCACCAAGATACTTGTCTTTGGGCCTTCTACTTGTGCGCGCGCGCGCGTGTTTGTGTTTGTGTGTGTGTGTGTCTTGTCTCTTTTATTGTGCGTTTCCTCTTTGTTTATTTACCTCTCCTAGTTTATCAGTAAAATGCTTTCTATGTTGCATCTCCGAAACACATTATACGTGTTAGACCTTTAGTGCATCCCTACTCTTCGACATCACGTCACGTGCTTTCAGCAATGGTCCGACAAATATTTCAGCAATGGTCGGCAAATATTTCAGCAATGGTCGACAAATGGTCGTCAAACAAATTTGACATTGACCGTTTCGTGACGTGTACCACTTCGTGGCAACGAAGGCAACTGTCGGGACGCCTTCGTTATACAGCAGGCCTCACTACGCGTGTGCCAGAAACACAGGCAGCGCGATGGTGCGGATCATGACGAGCATGTGGATCTCGGGTGGGATGAGATACTTTCCCAAGTGTCGTTGGAGAAGATATGAAGGGCAGTTGCGGAGCGTAGTCGCGCAGACAACGTTCATTTTGAACAGCGGAATGACAGCCTGCCCACAAAATGCCGACGCCGGCCGTACGATCCGTATTCACCATAAATTCACCTCGGTTGTCTAGAATTAGCCTGCATATCGAAGTAAACTACGAAACTATTTCCGTGATTCGTCATATTATTGTGGCGCTGTTTCACAATCATTAAATAAATAAATAAATAAATAAATAAATAAATAAATAAATAAATAAATAAATGATTATGAGACTATGAATACTGCTAGTGAAAACTATGATCATGAATACAATTTTGCTGCATTTACTTTGTTTGACCACAGTGGCTCGAAGGTATTGCATAGGGTGGGGGAGGGAGGCCTGCTGAGGCGTCAATATCAATTTCTTTATTAAATTGTGCGCAAACGTAATGAATGACAGTATGTAAAACAGTTAAATAGTCATGAAAGAAATGAATGCTAGAGTTTTGGCTGAACTTGCGAAGAAACCTGCGATAACAGTGAGCCCCTATTTACAGAGGTCTCTTACACTAGAAATGGTCATCAGTGAAAATTCCAGCCAGTCGGGACGCTGGCCACACAATTACTGAACGTGGCCATCCCGTGGGAAACGGTACTTCCGAGTGGCAACATTTGTAAAATCGGCACATGAATTGTGAGCGACTACTACATCGATGAGTGAAAAAGAACAGCAAATAGCGGCAGCGCGTAGTATGCGATACATGCTTCGGTGACTTTTTAGTAAAACTACTACTAAAACGTTTTGCGTTTTACATGCGGTTACGCTACATGTTGCGATAATGAATTAGTCTGATTACTGCGAAGCGCAAATTTTCATTACACTGAAGAAACCACTTAGACACCGAGAAATTGCGTAGTCAAGAAGTTGTTCCAAAGCAGCATTTAGAAAAAGAATAACAGCTCTAACTATTGCTCGTACACGGTAGCTCTTCGAAAAAGCGCCCCTTGGCCACGCGAAGTCGCGCTGCTTCGTTCAGTGCTTGCGCCTAAAAATTGTGGCTTGCACATACTTTTCGTTTTCTTCTCTCGCCCACTATAATGTATTACGGTGGGTAGCACGCATTTCGCGGGTGCTGCTATCTCCAATGAAGCGTAGTGTGAGGTCGCGCGGCGCCCGGGAAGGGGCTATCGCTTCCCGATGCTCCCGAAGAGTAGTGTCGACCGAAAGCTGAGTGCAGTGTGACACTTTGTCCTTATCAGCGCATTTTCTTTACCCCGAAGGCAAGGTGAAACTACCACGATAAACTACTTCGGGGTAACGGAGGTCACGTGGTAGCTCTGGCGTCAACAGAAATCCTTGGAAGTTGTACGCAGTACTGTGAGGGATGTCACTTGCAGACGCACACGCGTCATTATTATTCTTAATGTTGGTGTTATTATTACTGCATTCTTATTGCTCCTTTTCTGGAAGGTCGCACACGTTTGTGCAGAGTGATAAGCAGCAAGGTGCTCGTAGAGTTTCAAACTTCAGAATATATATAATATATATATATATATATATATATATATATATATATATATATATATATATATATATATATATACATATATATATATATATATCGATAATTAGATTTAATATACCTTTATTATATAAGGCCATGTGTGTGAGGTGTTTGGTAGGAACTTGTTATTTTAAAACACCTCCACAAAATCGCATACAGGAGAGGACGCAAGGATGATTGTTGTGGTTATCGTTGTGTCATTTCTCATTGGGTGTATTTTGTAGCGCTGCTTAAAAATGGCACGTTCCTGCTTTAGCTTATATAATGAAGCTATCAAGTTTTGTTCATGGAATATTTTTTTTTTTGAATTTTGAAACTGTAGGACCACTGCTCTGTCCGTCACCCGCAGGCATAAACGACCAGATTTGTTGTTTTTTTTTTACCAGAGCGTACTTTCGGCAGAGGAATCAGACATTGAGAGGCAATTAACGGCCATGGGCTGTGTGTCGCTGTTCGAGGTTACAAAAATTAAGAAAAGATATTAGAATTGGCGGCAGATTTTTCGTAAGCAAGTCATAATACAGTTTCCGTAATTATTGTTAAAAAAACACGCATTTGTCGTCATCGTGGCTTGGTTTCCTTCAATGAAAATGGCCAACGTTCCAATTCAAGTTCAAGAAATTTCAAAAGTGAACTCGTGAAGACACTCCGGGTTTCCAGGAGCCCCACACTCGGGTATGAAAAAGCACTGGAAGGCAATAAAGACAGTAATTAAGCGTCATGTAACTGCCTTGTAAGCGTACTATACAACAGTGCTCACACATGAACATCTTTCTTTCTTTCTTTCTTTCTTTCTTTCTTTCTTTCTTTCTTTCTTTCTTTCTTTCTTTCTTTCTTTCTTCTCTTTCTTTCTTTCTTTCTTTCTTTCTTTCTTTCTTTCTTTCTTTCTTTCTTTCTTTCTTTCTTTCTTTCTATTGCGTACTAGCATGCGTAGTGCATACTCTGTTTCATGGACACCCTGAGGACACCCCGACACCCCGAGTAAGAAGAGCCAATCGATCAACGGTAGATGATCGTCATCCTTCCGTTAAGGCAATTGGGAGAGCTCAAAGATGACTGCCCCCTCACCGAATCTGCTCCCCACGAGCATCTAGTCGACACAAGTTACCGGATCCCCGGTCGAATTCGGTGCGTTCCGCTGCGGGGCACAGCCGCATGTAACCGTGTAAGCTGATTTGCTACGAGCTTCGCGACATTGGTCTACTGTGCAGCGCTAAAAAATCTTATTGCGCCATTTTTATGTCATTTCTCGCATTGATGCGATCGAGACTGCGAGACTTCGTTCAGGTATTTTCTGGTGGAACAGATTAGTACAATGTTCATGGAATGTTTTGGTGATACTTATTTAACGTGATTTTAATGCTATATATTCGGTAAGATTGCTCGGTCGCGCTGTGTAATGTTGGCGCTATTACAGCGTATCGTGCGTACCATTATGGCGCATTATGTGATCTACTCAGTAATCGGCAACCTTAAAAAGATGTTCCGGTTGTCAGCATATACTGTGCGCAGGAACATGCTGTGTTCAAGTTTATGCGTTTGCTTCGCAATATATTAGTGTCCAGTTATCAGGCCGCGGACTGAAATTCACAAAGCTTCGTGACTGTAAGTAATCCTTGTCGCTTGGAGGCTATTTCGCCTGGTAATATAAACAGCGTTTGGATTAAATAAAGATTGTTCCTTACATGCTTCTTCTAGAGTAAGAGCTCCCTCTATAAATATGGCGCTCGTTACTAGTCCCCTGTTGGTGGCTGTATTCCGTGTGCTTGTTTATTGGCTATGTTCCAAATGAATTAACTACATAAACTGGCAGAATTTGAAGCCTACTACGAAAAGTGTATTTATTTACCATTAGGGCACAACCACAAGCATTTAGGAATGAAAATGCTTTTCCGCGCGTTCATATCGCTTGTACAAATATACTTTACTGTGCAGTAGCAACACAAAAATACAAAGTCATAAGTTAATTGACTCCCATGAGAGTTTGGCCGCAGCGTAATAAAGGCTGTAGAGATTGAGGAAAATTCATAGCTCAGCAAGAAAAAGGAAAGAAGGAGGAAAGGAGAGCGTACTCTTGTGTACGCGCTTATTTGCCTTGTTGCTTTTGTGCATTCGTTCTTTTGCCTAAAATACGTGCCCCTTCAGCACAGATCTCGTCCACTCGACGTTCTTGCACAGCGGACTGTTCTTGAACGCCGTGGAAACGGTACATTTTTTTTTCTCGTCTATACCGAAACCAGCTCTCCTCCACGCTGAAGTTTTCCTAATCCCAAAGATTCGCTCATCAAGCAGTTTGCTTTTGCGCGTGCATAACGCGCTCACACTCGCCCGAGTTGGAAGGGGATTGAGGAACAAATTAAACGCTCTTGGCATACGCTGTACGAACTACTCCACTCGCCGAACCGTCTTCAAAACTTTCGAATCCGTCATCGCTATTCAAAATCGAGCAAGCAAAAGACGTGGAGCGAGCCACTTCCCGCGTTCCCGGTCTAGTTAATATCTTAAGCCCACTGTCGCGCGCGTCGATTCTTTTGCGACGCTATCGTATACGTATAGAGACTGCGGCGGGAGGCAGGAAAGAGTTGGCCCCGAACAAACTCGAGAAGTGTCCTGCCCAAACGGAGGGAAGAAAATAAGACGTGAACGATTTCTCTCGCATTCAAAAGGGTACGACGCTTATGCATCTGTATGTATGCGTACAGAATGCGTGAGTTTGAACGTGCCGCCGACTGAAGAAGCCTCGCAGTACCGTCGTTCAGGGAGAGGGTTGCGGCGGTAGTGAAGGAAGGGGAAGGAGGGGGAATCATGGAGAGATGGGACAATCTCTTAAGCAGTGCCCCCACGCGCGGCAACATCAACAGTTCTTTCAACAGTTCGAAATAAGCGCGAATATTCAAACACGACCGTTGCAGAAAACCCGAGTCCTTCCCATCACTTCCGTCTCCCTCCTTGCGCCGAGATAATCCAATTAAAACAGACCGAATCCTGTTCTCTGAATTCACTTATTTATCTTTTCTCCCTCACGAGATTTCTTACCAAGGAAAGAGGAAAGGGTTGGAAGGCTGGAAAGGCGCGAAGGGGCCTGCAAGCAGGCAAACAAATGTAGGGAAGGCAGGGACACGCACAGGGGATGCATGCGTCGGCCGGGAGTACGATTGCGTTAGAACAAAGACAAGGCAGCAAAAGCACGTTCCGACGTGCATATTAACCCTAGCCAGCCATCGAGTTCGCCAGCGAGCTAGTCGCCGGCGAGCCCTCTGAAGATCGGTGGGTATTCCCATCGCGTTTCAAACTATTGACCATTCTCTTTCGCGAGGCTCGCATAACATATACGGTAAAGCAGGCGCAGAGCGAAGCCGATTCTGTCCCCAACGGGCCGCTCGGACTCGCCGAGTACGGAGCGGGAAGAAGAATCAAACAGACAGAGAGACATAGAGAGAAGTGGATGGAAAGGGATTTCTTTTTTTTTTTTTTTGTACTCGCAGAAGCAAATGTACACTGAAGACCCTCCTCTCGAACTTTCCGTGGTTTCCCTCGCATTCGTTACACTTCCCACACTGCCTCCAAAGTTCAACCCTATCCGCACCACACTACGAAGCGAAATCGTGAGAAACTCCGATGTTTGCCGGAATCCCCTCCCCAATCACACCCGATCCTGACCTTTTTTCTAACGCAATCCTCTGTCCCTGTGTTAACTTTTTTTAGCCACCTTTCTTCTTTTTTTTCCTCCTGCAGTTTTCAAACTCGCAGGCTTCTCATGCCTTCTTAGAAGTGTGTCGTTTGCGAGTACAGATCAGAGGAATTTATTTAGCGGGAACAGGAGAACTTTAACACATGCATACACTCTACTCTTTCTCTTCCTTTATTTTTCTTTAGTTTTTTCTTTCATGTTTTTACCGTCCCCTCAGCCCTCGGAGCTGCCGGAACCCGGAGAGACTTCTTAATCCCGCGGTGACACTGTCAACTGAGCTTAATTAAATTGCAAAGACCGCCAACTTCATCAACTCCTTTTTTTTCCCCTGCCTTGAATGCTGCGCCGAGCGAGTCGTTCTATCCGCGTAGTCTACGCACCGTGATGTGGGAGACACTTTTGATCTTTGGGATCGTTGCCGCACCCCTTGCCGCGACCTGCGTGACCTGGAAGCAAATGTTCCTCTTTTGTCGCCGGCACCGATGAAAGCAATGAAGGAGGAAGGAAAAAGACATTCGAGTGACAAGCGATATATTCACGAAGCGAGTATAGCTCTCCGTATTTTGGTTTTACTAGGGAGCGGTGAAGGGGAGCCGCTTTCTATCTCTCTATCTCGCTGAGAGAGCATGTCACAACTTGACAGGCAATATAGAAGGCCATTTTTAAGACTGTGGCTAGGGGCCGTTAACACACAGCTGGTATTTATCGTTAAAGTATAGCGTACTTTTGAATGGTGGTTGCTAAATTCTATAGCACATTTAGCGAGGTATAGTGTTGGTTTATAAAAGTGCCCCTAATACTTATAATGACACCGCCCACGCTAGGTCTAAAATCATGGCGGAGCAAATTACTGTATTAAATCTTACAGCGCTTCCAACGGTTTCTTTTTACTATAGAGTGTTCTGCCTGTAGTTTTTCTCTACGTTGTCACAGAACGAATTATTTATTGCATGAGCTGAACGCCACCGCCAAAGTTGTGACATCAGAAAAAACGTGGCGGCTGTCGCAGTCATTTGTCCACGTCTCTCTCTCTCTGTCTGTCTCTCTCTCTCTTTGTTTTTGAGGGCGTTGCATTTCCCGTATATGACCCGTCGAAAAGCACGCATACTTAACTCCGCGAATGATCGAGCTCTTCTTAGGTGTCCAATTTTCCTTGGGGTCGGCATCCCTCAGTTCGACGCTCACTCTTTCTCGCGAGTTCATTTAATTCAAACCCACGTACTTCTCCGAACTCGAACGAGGAGGACCGGGTAGCAGGCAGGCAAAGTGCCCTTTTCGCTCTGCGTTAAGGCCTGGCGGCACAGTGGCTTTCGTAAAAAGCCGTGGCTTTCTGCGCGAGCGTCTTCGGCCGTCAACGTCCAAATAGCTGGAGAAACAGCCTCTATACAGTGCCAGCGCCACGTGGCGTAACTGTAAAAAAAAAAAAAAAATAACGCAAAATATCAAGCGTTCCAGACTGCGGGAGGGGAAGGGTACGAACAGTCTACGCGGCACGCGGAGTGCGGAGCAGTGAAGAAAAACAGCGCGCCAAGTAAAGGCCTCCGGAGACCGATCTGACGGTAACATGCCTTTCGAAACCACTTCCAGGTCGCGCGGAGCTACAGCGGAAGCACATTAAAGGAAACGAGCGTATCTTGTAGCGCTTCGACTCGAGGTCCCCCTCCGATCCATCCCGGAGCCGAGCCGGAGCCGAGCCGACGCGAGGGTCTCGCTCGCCGCCAGCGCCGAAGCCGAGGCACCCCCAATTGAGAACGCATGTTGCTGCTCCCCGAGAACAAACGGTCGTCGGAGAGCGGCGGCAGTGAATGCACGTGCCGTACGGGGGTCCACGGATTCTCCGCGAGGAAAAACATCGCGGCCGCCGACGGCGCTATACTTGACGCTCTCGCTCTGCGAATATCCACCGCCCGTCGTCACTCTCGCTGCCTATCTATTTCACTAGCTCGCTCCCTTGCTCGTGCGATGCTTCTTTTAGGGCTGCTGATATTTCTGTAAAGGGCTAGGTATCGGCACACTCTCGTAGAGGCTGCATTACGAACATGCGAGGCAATTTGTATAGTGGATTTTGTTTCGCCCCTCCGCGGTGGTTTAATGGTAATGCGGTACTCGGTTATGCGGTTATGTGGTTAGAGGTACTCGGCTGCGGATCCGAAGGTCGCGGTATCGAATCCCGGCCGCGGCGGCTGCATTTCGATGGATGCGAAATCCTGAGGCCCGTGTGGTGTGCGATGTCGGTGCGCGTTAAAAACCCACAAGTGGTTTAAATTTCCGGAAATCTCCACTACGGCGTCTCTCGTAATCATAGCGTAGTTTAGTAACGTAAAACCCCAGGAATTAATTAGTCATCTTCTGCACTCTCCGTCAACCTTCCGTATCATGTCTACGCGAGCGCCACCTATTTACGCGTGTTCTTACTATTCGCAAATGAAACGGAATCCCTGCGACCGCTTCAGTTTCAGTGTATCCCTTGTCTCACTCAAAAGCGCCTTCGCTCTCCATGACTATAGTAAAGTCTGCGCGATAACTCACGGCACATCTCGCGCTCGAAGCCCAATCTTATCTCAGAGCGACCCCGCCTTGACTTTCTTCATCGAGATGAAAGTTTTAATAGAGCCTTGAAATGGAAAACAAAATCAGAGCAAACAGCACAAGTTACACGGGGCTACGCCCGCGGGCTAGTCCGGCGACTTCCGCAACCACGAGGAACTACGAGCGTGACGGGACATCGTTAAACCGCGGCGATCGTTTCATCGCGACGAGGCGAACCACCTTCGTGCGACACCCTAATTGGGGCAACAGGGCGGAGCCCTTCCCTTATTTTCTATAAGAGGCTGCGGATATGTGGCCAAGTGTTGCGATAGTATATACTACAGGCGAGACACGACAGGACGGCACGTGAGGGTGGGGCATGTCCCCGCGGTCGCTGTTAGTGAATTGCCGACGGCGGCGGCGAGTTATCGACGACGTCTTTCGAAGAGCTGGTCATCTTTCCCTGTGCGCTAAGCCTAAAGTTTTTTTTCTTCTTCTTTCTTCCTTCTGGCTATTGCGTCGCTGTTTCGTGGGAAAGAAGTGAAAATTTTGTTGAAGAAATCGGTCCCTTCGACCAATTCTGTTTATATGTGAGCTAAGTACCCCATAAGTGATAGAACCGCCATATCAGTCTATCATGGGCGTTTCCTCGAGCTTACAGCCGCAATGTTGCCATGGGCACTGACATTACAGGGGTAACTGTAGATTAGGCTTCGCGCCTGGTACGGCCCTACAAGGACGAGTGTGCGAATTCGCGAACGTAGTACCCACGGTAGAAGAGAGCCCTTGTGTTGGGACAAATTAGTTCAACGAGATTTCTGTCATAGTTTTGGCAGCATAGTCTGCCTGCGGTCACTAATGAAGATATAATTGATAATGACTGAGATGAGTATCAGGGAAATCGCCCAGGAAAACAACATGGCACACTATCTAAAGCGCCCCCCGGCAAACTATATACGCAGAGGAAAAGACGTGAGCTTCTATATTACACGATAAGCAATGCAGGCAACACATAGCACCACGATGGTTACAGCGAACGGAAGCGAACGCTGTCGACCAATATTTTTATTGTTCGCGAAGTCAATCTTGTATGGTTGTCGACAGGAGCTCATGGGTCATCCAATTCACCAAACTGTATTGCACTCGTCCTGCACGAAGAAAGTATTAGCGTGCCAAGATTTGTCCGTGAACTCAAAGTAAAAATGCTTGTGCGCACGTAAGCCCTAGCTCATTACATACAGGCACATTGTATATGGTGGATATTACAGTGCTAAAGCTTCTGCTGACGCTAAAATAAAATAACGCATTGTAGCCTCAAAACTGGAGAAAAAAATGATGGAAAGCCCGCGTATTTGCAAGTTATTATGTCCGCATTTATCTTAGCTTGACGCTTAATGACTGACGTATGTAACGGCAACAGAAATGCTCGAACCGTTAACGAAGTACAAAGCTCCAGCGTCACACCAGTACTATAGCTGTATGTAAAACGATTTGATTTTCGTTCCTTGTTGAACTAATTAGAGAGGTCGTCCTTAGTTTAAATGACGAGAATTATACTCATTTATAGACCTACTATGTACCCCTGTTCGCGTGTAAATAAAGGCAAGACTGCCTCTTAGTTCAGTATCAGCGAAGCCCCTGTGGGTCCTGTATAGTGGATGCAGTCGTATAAAGAAACAATGGTAAGCTAGACAGAGAAGAAACGCAGAAACAAAGGGGAACCCATTAGTCAGGATGCTTGGCGTGTTACGTTTCTACAAAACTCGCGAAGTAAGCCATTCAGATGTAGTATAATTCTGCGCGGATTCGGCAAAAATAAATAGACGAGCGAAAACGAAAGACGCTGGCATTAAAAAAAAGGGGGAGGAAGTCTCGTCCCCCCGAGACTGCGAAATCAGGAAGCAGATTTAATAATGACAAACGTGCCGCTTTGGCAAAGAGGGAAGTCATGCAAAGAGAGGCCAAAGCCTACTGAACTCAGCTGTGCCACCAGGGAAAAGAAGGGTTCAGGGCGAAGCAAAGCGTGCTGGAGAGATAGAAGAGAGAAAGAGTGGTAGTAAGGAGTGAGATGCAAATAAGGAAAGCTAGAACACCGAGGGGCCTTTGGGGTGGGAAGGCGAAATCGTTGATCGTCGAATATTATATGGCGGCGGCACAGTTTTTCGCTGAGCGTGTGGAAACTTGAAGACGAATTCGCAATATGGTAATTTCGCGAGTTGAAAGATCAGAGGAATATAAGACTAGCTCTTATGCGCTTACTGTGTTGGACCGTACGATGTGGCAGTCGGCCCCCGTCCTTCATGCGGGAGCGAAAATTTTGTTTAGCCTAACGCTTATCTCATTCTCCAGCTTGTTTGTTTTGTTAGAGAACTGCCGTGAAAAAAAAATTATCCGTTAACACTTTCTGACGCCAGCGAAAGTTTTTTATTTCTTTTTTTCATCGATCTAGAGAATGTCAACGCTAACTTGAACATGCTCTTTTCCTGTGGGCACACACACACACACACACACACACACACACACACACACACACACACACACACACACACACACACACACACACACACACACACACACACACACACACACACACTCACACACACACACACACACACACACACACACACACAACACAAAATCGTGGTTGGTATTACCAGAGGATTACAGCAGTTAAGAACAATTTGCCTACATGTCGGAACCTTTTAGAGGAACTCGTCCAGTACAATCTCAAATTTGCAGAGACTTTAAAAGAGAGGAAAAAAAATTACTACGGCTGCAGTAACTGCTATTGGCCCGACATCTCCTTTTGGCTTCGCAACCTCGTAGTGAACGCTTAATTAAAAACCAAGTGCTCGGCCCTCAATTGGGGCCTCGGCAAGAGGATACCTTAAAAAGCCGGCGCGCGTTTCCCCACTAAGCTTTTATTAAAACATAATTTAGTAGGGGGGAAAGCTGCGCGCGCGATTATTAAGCAATTTCGTACGCCGAAATTAAGCTCTTTATGAATTCTAGGAGTGGGTGGAATAAAATGAAAAACGAACTGAGAGAAAGGAAGGAAAGAAGAAAAGTCGGCCTGTCAGCGCAATATTCGTTCTGTGCGGCTTTCGCTGACCCGTTTGGCGCTGAGTTCGCCGAATGTTATACGTCAATCGATAAATTGGCAGTGAAGACTAATTTTAGAGTCGCAGCCGCTTCGCATGTACTAGTTGGAGCTCGTTCCATCGGTTGCTTTTAATAAGATTCTTGGGCCTCCATACTCGCTGTACATGGTGTACTAGAAAGGCTGCTGCTCCGGTCATTAGGGTAATTGAAGTGTCCAGGACTGCACGTGTCATGATATTATGCTGAGACAAAAAAATTAAGGCTGTACGGTTTGCGGTGCCAGTTTGTGCAACGCCCTTGCTAATCCATGTTTTGGACGATCACTTCCTGGGGAAGTGATAACGTTTCATGAACCGTGGGTAACAATACGTGAAATTAAAAGAAATAGGAGTAGGCTGCCGTGTTCGCCGACAACACGCAGAATGGATAGTTTTGAAAGAGAGAGAACAAGCTTAAAGCGTGACATTTAGTCTACCTATGCGAGAGTCATCAGCAGTTAGGATGACTGCTGTCGAGTGACGCGGCTTTCCCGTATACTGAAATAGAAGAATTTGACGAACTTTACCGAGATGAAAATTCAAGACAAGGCCATGACTGAAGATAACATTTTGCTCACTTTTATTTCTATTAGAAGCTGGTGTACTGAGTGTCTCTGTTGTCATACAGCCCTCGAATTAGGAAAAAACAGGAATTCTTTCGAGGTGAATTAGACCGAGTTCATGTTGCTTACGGTAACGTTGAGAATCCACCAAAGATATTACAACGGCTATCGTAAACGTGTTCATTTTAAACCTATCACACATCTTTCAAATAGCTCTTGTAGTTAACGCGATGCCAGGTAGGTGTTTCAAGGGAATGTGTAAGGCATGCCAAAATGCGATGTTTTCACCTAGCTACACGCCGCATGTCCTCCGCTTTAGGACAAAGACACTTATGGCAAAATATAGATACAATGTGGCTAAACTGACTGCACGTACGTACGGAACAGGAACTTGATCTGAAAGTTCCAGTAAGAAAGCAAACAGTGTGTCGCGGGTCTGAATAATCGCCTGTAGTTTTACTCACCAAAACTGAAATATGCTTGTGACCAAAGTGACCACCGCGGCCTGGATCGGACCTGCGTCTTTGAGGTCAGCAGCCGAAAACCATAACCACTGTATCACTGCAATGTGGCCTAACAAAAACGGTATAGATGTAGATTCTTATGTGAATCCTGTCATCTATCTTTGTGTATGCAGCGTTGATGCCATTTCGCTTGATCTCGTGACCAAGAAGGTGCAAGCTTTGGTTTAGGGTGCTGGTGCTTGTATTATTTGACAATGACTCCTTGCGCTACAGGACCCGTATTCACAGAAACATCTCACACTAAAAACGTCTGTAAGAGATTACATCAGCCAATGCTGATGCTACGCGTATCGTTAGCGAATCCCGCTAATCAAGGGAAAAGTCACGAAAGAAAAGTTCCGAATTTGGCGCCAGAATTATTCGCAAGAGATAATTCCAGTCATTCCTGGTACTGGCCATAAGATTTGCGAAGGTAGTAGCCTGGTAAGTCAATGACAAGGAGCATGAAGGAGAAGCTTCTCCATCGTTGTAAGCGTTGTAAGCTCCGGAAACGACGATTGCTGCTTGACTATAGACACTACTATGCAGGGTGCGAAAACAAGTAAATAAAGGCAAAGCTTCCGGGTGTCGACGTTAGTGTGACCAAACCGCAACGTCCAGGGAAGCAACAATCAAAGTGTTTATGGTACAGAACGCAAAATCTTACAGAAACTATGTACAGGTAAAGCCGCTTATATCGAACTCGCAAAAGGGCGGTAATTACTTCGATATATCGTATAATTCGGTCTGTAATTTAGCGAGGATTCCCTTTTGTTAGGCACGCCATAAGAGAAACGGGTAGCCTCTTATTTATTTTATAAGGACGAAAGTTCATCGGGTGAAGCCATGTGATGGCAAGCGGCAGTTTTGTATTTGTTTTAAAAGGCGCCCCCTAATTGCACCGCCCGCTCCCCCAAATAGATGAGGGAAAGCCCCTTTCCGCGAAGAAATGCCAACTTCTCAGAAAAAGCCAACTTCTTGACGCATTTCACGCTACTCGCTCTTCGATATATGAAGTGTCCCGGCTATTTTTGTTCGATGGAGGCGTAGATTTTTCTGTATATTGCCGTTAAAGCGTTTTCGTGTTCAGCAGTTGCTCGATATAAAAGATAATTCTATATGCGAGTTCGACATAGTCCAGATTGACCGTACGCAACTTTGCATATAATCGGCAACGTGCCATTGCATATGAGATTTCTCGCCTAATTTCCATGGCTCTAGAGTTGGCTTCAGGCTGATATTACAATATTTTTTGGCGGGGGAAGGGAAGGGGTTTTGCGTTGCTTGGCAGAGAAACCGGGAAGCTGTATTTTTTTTTAATCTTCTTCTTACGTTTGGGCTGCGCGTTGGAATGCGATGTTAAACGACACGTTACAGGAGTCATTTTAGAACATCCAGTTATCACCTTTACTTCAGCCCGAATTGCGGTATTAATATATATATATATATATATATATATATATATATATATATATATATATATATATATATATATATATATATATATATATATATATATATGGTATGACTTCGCAAAAAGAATAAAGAAAAGATAAGTCAATAAGAAACTAACATGTATGCACACAGCTAACGCCATCCGAAGCTGATTAGCTCTGCATCCTCTCAGTGATTTCAGAAATGTTATCGTGAAAGCTCAAAGAAGGTATTACACTGAGGGTGGGGTTAGCATAAATACGCCATGTCGCAATTTTTGCACTATATGGTAAACGTAATAGGTAGAGTAAGCGAACTGGCAAAATAAATTATAAGAATGCACTTTATTGCCTAACTGCCACGCTCTCGACTGAGAGTAGCGGTATTGCGAGTCCAAAAATAGGATCATAGTCTACAAGATGCCCGCAGACACTAACAGCATAGGCAGGCAACACAGCTGGGCTCACGCTAGGCATAGATCGTTTCAACGAAAACCTTAAAGCAGTTGCAGTGCTCCCCGAGCTTTTACAACAGCCTCGAGCACGAAGTATGGGTGCGTCCATGCGCGGCGACCATCTTACATCTTGGAGACCCTGTCTAGTGTTTCCTGGGAGAGCAAGAGAAAGCGACCGGATCAGTTGTACGCAGGATCACAAAGGCAAATAATTAAGGCCAGGGATCGCGAGCGGCTTGGTGCCTGCGCGCACAACCAGGAGGGGAGCGGGCGAAGGGGGGGTGCTCCTTCTGCCCAGCGTGTAAGCTGCCACCCCGAGGGTCATTGTGTTGTCTCAATGCGACGCAATTTCGTTGACGCCGCCCGGTCCACCCCACTTGCCGCCCACCTTTTGTCCCTTGCTTTTGTCTTGGCGTCTCCGAGAGGGCCAGCAGGAGCAGCTGAAACAACAGCATTCTCGGAATAAACACGCACTGTACAACCTGCTGTATAAAGCTGGCTCGTTTACCCGAACCCGTGCTGGCGTCACCATCTTTGGACGAGTCTTCTTTGGCGGAACTGCGTGAACGGACTACGCGCTCTTGGGCTAGGAAACCGAGGAGTTTTTGTTCCCTCAATGGTGTCTTATATTAGAGATAATTCTAATCTTTTGCTTCACTGTTCGCAACTGGTTTGTCACGTTCCTCAGATCTACCTGCACCATCAAACTAGACCTGTCCTGATAGCCCAGTGGTGAAGCCGCTCCACTACGCTCTAGGATGTAGGTTTGTGTCCAGGTCAGGCTTCTAGGCTTCATCACCAATTGTTGCAGGATACAGAAGGAGAATGTGGAACGACTGTATCATGGCGTCCCTCGCTGCTCATTAAATGGCCCACCTAGACCTCAGTGCCACCGGTGGTCATTAGGACCAAAATGCTGAATTAATTCTTTGACTTAGATGTGTAGGGTTACGCGAACAGTGATGAATCCCTGCTATTCAATGTTACTTAGAAATTTCTGAATATGACATGCCCTCATCAATCACATAGCAGTTTTTACTTAAAGTTCCGGAAAGCTTTCGTTCCCTTCTTGGAGCTGGTGTAATAGTACTTGCGCATTTCCACACATTCTACATTCCACATTGAACATAAACATAACAAGTTGCAGGTGCAACACTACTTGTTACTCCAACGAATGGAATGAAGCGTCTGCGGAAAAAAAGCAGAAGCAAAAACTGAATGTGCGTGTGTGATCGAAACATTTTTTTAATCGTGTCCTTAGGAGAAGATTCCGCGAGTGTTTCCGCAGTATAGTCGATACCGCTGATACTCAATATCCCAAGCTTCAAAACACACAACTTCGTACATATGGCACGTATACGACACTGTTCAATGGTAAATTTTATCAATGCCAAACTTTGAGCTGCGGGCAGACAAAAACCAGACGCATAGCTTGAGCATGTGGACAAAAATTGGGTCATGCAGTGCGATACTTTAAGCGCGAAATGTCACCCCTAGTTTTCTAGGAATAATCCTTACATTAATGTGGCTTATCTGGGAATCGACATTTCTGGGAACCTAGAGCGTGAAGATCACAGAAAAAATCAATAATAAATAAATAAATATAAATGAACAATACACGCTGATGGCTCTAGAAGTAACCCATAACCGCATGTGATGACGCAAAAGAAGACAGCTGGTTCTAGCACACCAGTTGTTTAGTCGTCATAATTAATGTTGCTGGTTATGCAGTAGTCGCTTTCCATAATGCATGTGTTCTTTGTGTTAGCAGCGTTCACTCAACTGATTAGGGGTACTTGCGTCGTTTTTAGGCACTGGTGTATGTAGATTGATGTTATTCGGAGGAAAACGAATCTCACAAGAAATGTTCCCTACACGCAGTAACGAACGACGATGGCAATTCCCCAGTGACCCGTTCCTGTATATCACAAGCCAGCGAGAATACAGATCCATCGTTTTGTGTAGTTGCATGGGAACTACGTAGACATAGGAGTCATGGAGGTGGAAACACGTTTTCAAAACTGCCACAGCAACGATTTCATTTCAGGGACAAAAGAAGGGCTAATGGAAAGAAACAGCTGCTTATGGCCTGCACTAGAGGCGTAAAGTAGTGTATGAAGCTGCTGAGATTACAGAGGGGAGATGCTGCATTTTGGGGGGGGGGGGGGATGTTAGACAATCAAGCGTTGGAAACAATGCTTCCAACCGCAATATTTGAAACCCGCAGCTGGAATAGCAACAGTGGGCTCAGAGTGCCAGTAACGGGTGCTCGTTGGGCGGGGAAAAAATAGGGAGACGAAACGAGTTAAAGGGATAAATGAAATGCGGGGAAATGTGGAGGGCCCCAGAAAGGTATGGTGTACGGGAAGTCGCTTCCCTTATGATGCATGACGCTTGAGTCAACTGCTGTTCACGTGTCTCGAGCGGCCGTAATCAACACCGGTCGCCAGAAGAGGGCGTGGCTCGACAAGTTTTGCCCCGCACTCGTAGCCCTGTCGGGGGAAAGGCGAAAGAAAACTTGCTCCGTACGTAGCTCCCCGTTCGGAATGACTGGTCGGTAGTTGCGAGCGCGCGCACGTGCGCACGTGTTGTAAAATTTATTCAAATGAACAGGGGCGCGCGCTTTCGCGCTAATCCCATTTGCGCTCGGACGCTCGCTTTGTCTGAGCAAACAGTGATT
Source organism: Hyalomma asiaticum (assembly GCA_013339685.2). Lineage (NCBI taxonomy): Eukaryota > Metazoa > Arthropoda > Arachnida > Ixodida > Ixodidae > Hyalomma > Hyalomma asiaticum. The sequence continues at coordinate 11,287,737 of CM023483.1, read as the reverse complement.
CCTCTTCAGCGAGAGCGCAGCCGTCGCAGAAAGCGACGCTGCTCGGCGGCTGTTGGTAATAATTTAGTTTTGGAGACAGCGCGGGTTGGCGAGGGGCGTTCGCGAGCCGAGCACGCGGTACTAAGGGAATGAATGATCCCGAGCTCTTCCTGTGTCCTGTGTTAGACTAACAACCGAACGCGAGGGGTTCGCTTGCGCGACGCAGTTTAAGCGCGGTACTCCGCATTGCGAGCGTCGGGTTGTCAGCGAGCGACAGTTGATTCTGGTAGATGACGTAAACGCTGGTGCTTAGTTATTTGCGTGCGTAGGCGCCCGAGTTGTTACTTCAACGTCATGAGATTTAAGCTGGTACACACCACCTGTAACTACGCGTACTTTCCCTGTATTGTGCGTCACAGATATTGTCCCACTGCGCACGTCTACAATCATGTAGGCATATATATTGTCGCGTGCATAACAATTTGTATGGTTTATGTGGTTTTTCACGTATTTAACAGACCACGCGAGCGGTTCTGCAAGGGGCCCTACAAAACACGAAATGACAGAGTGTAAAGGAAAATAAATATGAATATCTCCCTGGTGTGTGCTGGGTCATATATATAGCTTCCTGCAAAAAAAGTAAAGCAGTAATGTTTTTTGGTTTTGTTTTTGTCTGGACGAAGCCACAGTCGCAATAGTGGAACTACAGCCTTTAGCGATAGGACGCGCGTCATTAGGCTGTGGCCTTCACTTTATTGCCAAGAAAGGTTTCCCGCGAGTATAGTGACAGAGCGGGGGATTAAAAAGAGAAAGACTCCACTCGATATGAAGGCAACATTTGAAACAAAAGAACCATATTAAACATGATAGAGCAAGAAGTACTATTCTCAGTGGTCTAAACACGTGGTTCTCTGAAAATAAATGGGCTGTTTCTTTAGAGGTGAAAGTAACAATATCTTAAAATGACCGCGGAGCTTCCGACTAAATATATACACATATCCTGTGACAAAGAACTAAGCTCTTAAAACGACCGCGGAGCTTCCGACTAAATATATACACATATCCTGTGACAAAGAACTGAGCTTATAATCTGCGCGTATTTGCCACCGTGAATGACTCGTTAAACGAAAGAAACTGAATTCCGGCAGCTCCGAGGCAAACAGGACACACAAGGGAAACATAAACTTACAGAAGCGAACAACACGAACGCAGCTAAGAATACGTTCCGCCGGCAGAATCGGCTCTCGAAATGTAGCTCAACTACGCAGTAAATTTAATCAGGGCACATCTTTCATTGGATAGCTCACGCGGCAGGCGATTGTTTTTTTTAGGGCGTCCCATTAATAACCTCGGTCGAGCGCGCGCCAATGTTTATACAATAAAAGTTGGCAATAACGAATTTGCCGCGGATTTCGCCCTTAATGCGGCCCATATTTACATAGTATTCTCCGACAAGGACAGACCGCATAATCTGTTCCATTTTCTCAATCCCCGCCGCACTTTATTTAATATTCTATTACTGACACCGAGCAAGATTTCATTCCCGGCACATAAGCGCACGTGCGCCCATGTATGCGCTGAAAAAAAAAAGGGACTTGAAGTAAATCGAAAAAGAAAGGAAACGTATTCACAGAGAATTGTAGTTCTTCCTCGGGAAGAGCCCCTAGCTTTCTTTTTCCTTTTATTTTTTCCCCCTTTTTTTATAGCGCGTTTAAGATGAAGAGCTTCGAGCGTACGTAAAAGCGCTATCAGTGCGTCGCGATCTTTCCGGAGAAATTGCTCATTGGTTGCATTAAAAAAAAGAAGAATAATAAGACGTCCTCTCTTTTGCCGTCGAATCGCGAGAGTGCCGTAACGCGCGGTCGGCGATAAAGACAAGAGAAACATTTCGAGTTTAATAAAGCGCGCCACCGTTCACACTGTCTCTGCTTAACAGAGACAGGCGGATTGGGTACAAGGAAAAAACAAAAACAAAAAAGTAAAGGCCCTCTTTGCCATTCCGCCATTAATAACTGTCTCCCGCCGAGCGCTACTGGCTCGTAACTGCAAATGAATATTAGCGACTAAGCGCAAGAAGAAAATAAAATTCGCGAGAAATGATAGGGAAACTGTGAGAGAGGGACGCAAATGCGAAACCAGTCGTAGTAATTCATGGAGGAGTAGCAAATATAGTTGACATAAAAGGAACATTAATTCGAGAGTGAGACGAGAGAGAGAGGATGAGAAGGAATAGCGGACCCTCCTTACCCAGCCGTTGACGCATGGTCCCAATTCCCCCGATTTATTATTCCAATCGCATTACAAAGCTGGCGCTGGCGCGCTCGCGAGGACAAAGCAGAGTCGTCGCGATGCGCGCTGCAAGCCGCATTAAAACGCGAGAGACGATTCGTGAGTACACAAACAGAGAGCACAAGATTCTTTCCGGCTATCGTCAAGGGGGGTGAACAAGAAGATGAGAAGAAAGAGAAATAAGAGGATGGGGAGGGGGCACTGGATGTGGGACAAGAAATGAAGAAGGAGAACTTAAAGCAGCGGACGTGAAATATACAAGGAGCAAAGAAACAAAAACGTGCAACAATGACCCGAATATAGAGCTAAGAAGAGCCTATGGGCGGAGGCAGTAATTTTCTATCAAGCCTCGTTTTAGGAAGACATCAACTCGGCGTCGTCGTTCGTACTTCGGGGGGTTTTTAACGCACTCCTTGTAGCCACGCTTTTGGCTGTTCTATTTACATCCTTCTATAGAGACTATAGTTCCGTCACTTTTCTTATCTATCTCTTTCGATCGTTCCTCGGCATCGCCTGCCCACTTTATTTCCTTTGTCCGATTGCCATGCAAAGAGTACTCGTGCCTATGACGGCTTCACTTTGCGTCGTCGCCGTCTTTTCGCTGCCTCATTTTTGGGTTTAAGGAGAAGAGGAACGTTTTGTTAACCGCACTGATTTTTTCATGTCTCCCTTTTGAGTCCAACGCTCCGCGTGTTTCCCTTTTTCTCTTCATTTCTTTGTTACTTATGCATGCCTTTTCGCTCCCAATATCTTAGTCTGCGATGAGGAAAAAGAAAAGAAAGAAAAAAGCGGCGAAGCTCGCCTGTTCATTTCGCCTGAAACTAATTTGGCTCGTGGCTCCGTAAAAAGCGTTTTGAATTCTCTCGAAACGAAACGACGTTTAAATTAATGCCCTGATTTGAAAAATGGGTATCTTTTGCGCAAACAGTCGCCTGGCTTCTTTGGCTCCCTTTGTCGCCGGGAGGGAAGAGCTTGCAGCGGCAGAGAAATGTCAAAGCAGGCAATAATGAAAGTGCAGTTGCAGCTCCCCGAACGTATAATCTGCATGTCGTTTTCAAGAGAACGAGAAAAAAAAAAAGAATGCGAGGAGAAACGGACCAGTAAACTAGCTTTCTGGCCACTGCCGTAATGCTAAGAATTTGTTGCCCTTTCTTCCCGACCACTTCTCCAACCCCTTCCCACCTTTCCCCTTCTCCCTATGTTTTTTTTTTTTGCTTGTTTCCTTGCCGTTTCTTTGAAATGTGGACGCCGATGCACTCCAGAGTACATTCAATGTAATGAAGCTTGGACAGAGCGATAGTTGAGCTAGTTGGTCGGAATGTGTAGCTATACCGTGCGTCGGAATAGACCCTTTCAAAAATGAGCAAGGGCGCTTCCCTGCACTATGCCTATGCCCAAGTAGTGGCAGGTGCCTGTCCGCTTGAAATGTGCGGAGTGATGTAGGTGCGCAGGCTCAGGACTTATTTTTTGTGCAGGTAAATGCCCGAGGGGTGTATCTATCTTTTTCATGTCAAAGCACACGCTATTTGCAGAACTGACGACGATGCCATTAGTTGGGGGTATACTGCATGGCAGCAAAGCTAGCTTCACAATTTTTTCAAGGGCCTACGCCCGTCGCTCGCGCCTGTAGGCGAGCGACGTACGCCGGTGCTCGAGTGCGAACCGAAAGGACGCGAGTTCAAATCCGGCCGGAATGGTCGCGTTTTCAATGCAGGCGAAAATGCTTTGAGGGTCATGTACTGTGCTATGTCAGTGCACAGTGAAGAACTCCAGAGTGAAAATTTCCGCAGGCTTCCACTGCTTTTCTCTCCTTAGGGCTTTCTCATTCCCTTTCCCCTACCCATACGGACGCTGAGCCGTGCTCCCGACATAGGCTGCAGAGAATAGCTTCCTTTCTTCACCCTAACCACAATTAACCGCCGCGGTGGTGTAGTGGTTACGGTACTCGGCTGCCACCCGAAAAACGCGGGTTCGATCCCGGCCGCGGCGGTCGCATTTTCGATGGAGGCGAAAATGCCAGAGGCCCGTGTACTGTGCGTTGTCAGTGCACGTTAAAGAACCCCAGGTGGTCTAAATTTCCGGAGCCCTCCACTACGGCCTTTCTCTCCTATCACTTTCACTCCCTTTCCCCCACCCCCACGGACGCTTAGCCGTGCTCCCTACATGGGCTGCAGAAATTAGCGTCTTTTCCGAACCACAATCAATCAATCAATCAACCACAATTGTTATCACCACAGAGGTAATCCTCCATGCTCAGGCAGCGCCCTCACTCTCTTGGTCTGTGGTTAAAGCGAGCCCTCGTTCTCGGTGTCAATATACATTCGGAGAGATTTACGGTAAAAATAACTTAAGTGCACAGAGACGCACACGAGGGAAAGCAATACTGTCGCGTTTTCTTTTTTTTTTTTTCTATTCCGCGCCTTTTCTTGTGTGTGTGTGTGTGTGTGTGTGTGTGTGTGTGTGTGTGTGTGTGTGTGTGTGTGTGTGTGTGTGAAGGCCTAACTGCTCGTGTTGCGGAGGGTGAGCTTTCCTTTGCATTACCAATTGCTCATGGGTGCTGGCTAACAAAGTACTTCGCAAATGCAGTTACAATTTTTTTTAAAAGAAGGTCTATTACCCGAGTAATAAATGTATTCGGGTGTTTGTGCGATTGGAATGCAGAACTTAAGCTTACCTTATGTTCCCTATCGCTGGGATTTAAGCGCTCACTTCAGGACAGTGGATGGTCTCCGATGTATATTTCATTAAACCGATGGCTTCGGTAAATCGCCACCAATTTGAACACTCACGAGTAATGTTGTGAAATAAGTATTTCAGATCCCGTTAACATGGGATATTTATAACTATTTCAGATCCCATTAACATTGGATTTGAAATACTTATAAATATTGAGACATATTGCCTTCTCGCATTGATACTATATAGTGAGAATGTACAGGAAGTTCTTTTTTTGTTTGTTTGTTTTTTGGTCATTGGTGTCCAGCGCCGTATGTTAAACCTAGAGCACACTTGCTTTCTCTATATATTCCGGTATTTTTAGCGTGCTTCACTTCCATCCTTAAAGTATTATAGATTTTTACATCTATCTTTATTTTTTTTATTTCTTTCGCTGGCGATACTTCAGCGGCTGTGCTTGTACGCACAGCTGCTTACGACGACGCTTTAGGGTATGCTCTCCGGTCGATATCGCTGATCCGGCACATATGTGCGAATAGGTAGCAAAGTATGCTCTCGCTGATATTTTCTGAAGTGCCTTGACTTCTCTTTCCGTTCTATCTAGCGCTACACTTGTCGCTGAATCGAAGCACTGCTCTTATTTTATTCACTCAAGTTCTTCCCGAATACTCCAGGGGTTGAGTTTTCCCCTTCATCAAATCCGTGTAGCTGACTGCTGAAGCAAGCTGGAGTCCACCTATTCACTCCTTGTTCTTGCTTTGCTTGGCTATCCAGTCAGTATTCTGTCGTACTCAGCCATCCTTAGTGGTGCCAAGGATGCTCACATAAACTGTGCCTGCATTCGCAGGTACAGAAACCCGGCGACCCGGGCTGTAGTAAGCTCAGCATGGCAGCAGCAAATGCGTTGGTAACAGGCAACGAGACGTTCACTGCCAAGAAAGAGTTGCGAAATGAATCATTTGTCACTTATAAGCTGTGTGCATCTGCAACAGAAAGAAAAAAAAATTGCAGCATATCCACGGAGTGAATGATGATGAGTGGGCGAAGCTCGGGATGTTCATTGTAGATCGTGCCGAGTTCCGGATAAATTTAGTTAACGCGCACCCATATATATATATATATATATATATATATATATATATATATATATATATATATATATATATATATATATATATATATATATATATATATATATATATATATATATATATATATGGGTTGCCGGTGAACGCTCCTCCAACGCGAGCAGTCGGTATTTCTCAATCAAGAAACTCGCTAGGAGACGCTGCCTGCGCCTGTGTTGTCTCTCGCGGGTGAGGGCGCGTTCTTGCGAGCTGGTACAGCGTTCCTTTAAGAAAGAGCGTTTCCATAGCCAACGCGCGCCTTTCGCTCTCTCTCTGTCTCTCTCTCTCACACACAAGACAGCAGAGGCACGCGCCGGGAGAGAGAGGCACGCGCCGGGAGGCACGCGCCGAGGCGAACGCCTAGGGCGAGCGCGTGCCTTCCAGCACGCGGGTTACGTCTGACGCCTGACGCCTGACGCGTGACAAGGTTAGAGTAAGAGGAGCTTCGCCCCTAAAAGAGACACGCAGGCGTACATAGTCCGCCGCGGTGGTGTAGTGGTTACGGTACTCGGCTGCCACCCAAAATACGCGGGTTCGATCCCGGCCGCGGCGGTCGAATTTTCGATGGAGGCGAAAATGCCAGAGGCCCTTGTACTGTGCGTTGTCAGTGCACGTTAAAGAACCCCAGGTGGTCTAAATTTCCGGAGCCCTCCACTACGGCCTTTCTCTCCTTTCTATCTCTTTCACTCCCTTTCCCCTACCCCTACGGACGCTTAGCCGTGCTCCCTACGTGGGCTGCAGAAATTAGCGTCCTTTCCTAACCAAACCACAATCAATCAATCAATCAATCAAAAGATGATCGTTAAAAAAAACGAAAGTTCTTTTGGTTTTCTTCTTTTGGTAACCGAACAGAGGCGTTACTTACGCATTCTTTCTTCGGTGCACTGTCTTCTTTGGAAAGCCACATCATAAACGACAATGACGACAGATTTGCGCTCTTGCGATTGCGGTGAGTGTATACGGGCACACATGTGCTTGCGATGTCAGGTCGTGATGGTGAGTGAGTGAGTGAGTGAGTGAGTGAGTGAGTGAGTGAGTGAGTGAGTGAGTGAGTGAGTGAGTGAGTAGGTGGGTGGGTTGGTGGGTGAGTGATTGAGTGAGTGAGTGAGTGAGTGAGTGAGTGAGTGAGTGAGTGAGTGAGTGAGTGAGTAGGTGAGTGGGTGGGTGGGTGGGTGGGTGGGTGGGTGAGTGGGTGAGTGAGTGAGTGAGTGATGTGATGTGATGTGATGTGATGTGACGTGACGTGATGTGATGTGATGTGTGTTTGTGTGTGTGTGTCCACCAACGTCAAAACAAAATAATACCACGTTTCGGGATCCATTGTTAACCAGGATCCGTACGGATTCCGAAATGTCATATTATTTTCTTTTGACATTGGTCAGTGACCATACGGAATTCCATCGAACTCGCGACAGCTTTGACTGAAGGCAGAACATCGGCTATGGCTAGTAAGCTGGTGTCCTAGGGCTACAGAAAATGTCAAGAGAAAACGATGTAAGGAAGTATGACAGTACCGCGAGTGCTCCTACGTTGAAAAAAAGAAAAAGAAATCGAAGAGGATCCACCTCACTTTTTGGAAGCGGATAAGCGGATAAGATGTATCACAATGCTGCGGGTTACACAAGTGTACATGCATAACGTGCCCCACGAATCGACAATCCGGCATCGGTCTGTTGAGCGCGGCTGTACCACCAGGTGGTAAAGAAAAACTCACGTGAGGAGGTGACCATGTCGTCTTATGATCACGATGTCGTCTCATGATCACGAAATTTGATGAGGTCATCACGTGACGTCAAGGCAACAGAACGACGTCATGAGACGTTGCCTAGGGACACATTATGATAAAACCGTCGGTCTCGGCGCACAGATCTTGACTGAACGGTCGTGCGCGCGGACTATTATACATTTACCAGACCTCATCCATAAGAAGCTCGGCTGTAAAAAGCCGTCTATTGTTGTTAACGGAAGAACAAAACACTTTTTTCTTTATGAGCATCACCAGCCTCTTCAATCACGTATTAACTGGCTGGGAATTACTGGCGTTCACAGTCTGTACTTAACTAAATAGGTCTGTACTTGTTTTTATTTATATAGTTGTAAATTCCTTTCTCTCACGCAGGCATTCGCTTTCTTTTTTTTCGGATACCAATTGTCACCGGACTGCTGCTGTTATCGTTTCGTGGTTCTATCATGTCAATATTGTTAGAGTAATTGATAACTATCATGATTGCACCAGTCGTCTACAGCTAAGCAAGGGAAGACAGCTCCGCGGCCATGGTAACGTAACTCAAGTAATCATTGTCTGTGATCCCGGACTCTTGTGTGAACAAACGACATTGAATATTAGCTTTAACGACGCTTCGTAAAACAGCACCCTTCTTTAACACGGGTTCTACTTTTCATGCTTGCGAGAGAAGACAAACTATACTGTAATTATCCGAGAAGGCCTTATTTACGAAGCAAGTATCTCCTTTTTGAGAAAGACAATGGCTCCGCGACGAGACGAGAAGAACGTGACGGCGTATATGGTTACGCTAATGGACAGGTATTGATTCACGGTGTACCAGCTAGATCGCATGAAAAGCCATAATTCGCGGCAGTCTTCTACATAAAAGGCGACTACAGAAATAGCACAGACGAAAACAAAGCGAAACTCCCAGGAAGAACACACACGACACACCAAGTCAGCTTTTGTGAAACGAGTCTATTTATTGGTCTAGAGACCTTCTGTTCTTTTTTATATATATATTACAGATGTGAGCTTAATTACAGTGGTACAACGCGGAAGTGCATTTGATTTGTGTTGCTTACCGCAGTGCTTTTCTTTCAGGCAGATAGCACGTGTGCTACGTGCTTCCTGCGATCGAGTGCTCGTTTGACTAGTAGCGGATGTACTGAGGATGTCAAAACAAACTGGCAGTAACAGACTAGCATTTGTTGAGAGCCCGAAACGTACACGAAACAATTTATCTCAGTGTGTAAGGTTGTACAGCAACAATACAGTTCAGAAAAAAAAATTATTTTGTCGCTATAGCGTATTAATCCAACAATAACGTAAAAACAAATTATATGCAGCGTGCGCGTGTTACCTATTTAAATACCGAACTGGGCGGTGGTTACTTCAACGTGGATGTGAACAATAAATAGAACAAGCCTCCAAACAATGTTTCTTCAGTGTTCGTGGTTTTCCTTTCTGTTTCTTGCAAGCGAACTTAACATATTGGGGCCCTTAAAGGTTGTGACGTAATGATTGCTTTAGCCTTATTTTATTCCATTTTTACCATCCACAGATTCCTGGTCCAGTCAATCTTTCATGGCGATGCAGGCGCCCAACAATGCAACAAGAACAAATGCGCGAAGATGAATGGAATAATAAAAGAATTATTCTGATGTTTAGGAGCTTATGCAATCCAGAAAATTCAAGTATTATTTTTTTCAGCGGTTAAGTAGAGTGGCAAAACTATTTTGGGAGGCTGCCTTGTACTTTATGTGACTAAATAAAGGAGATAGAATGCTGGCTTTTCAGAAGGTGTAATGTTCTAGAACATCTTGTGTTCAACTACACAAGGAAGCACGGGCCTCCTTCGCAGTTTTATGTAATTTAGATGGTGATATCAGTAATGAGATTGCGGCACCCTGAATCACTGAATATTCATGACTTTAAGAAAATAGTTATGCGGAGAAATTGAAATAGAAGATCAATATCTGCGGTTTTCTAGAACATCTGGGAAGTAGCAGTAACAATTTTGTGCCAAAGGAGTAGGAGGAAAGGAAATGAAGAAAATGTCAACAAGGCTCATGTCCGTTTTTGTGCCTGATTCGCGACCAACGGGCGTAAGCAATTCGTCAGGAGGATGAACTGAACCATGCGGTGCGACTGTTTGCACACATTTCACATGAATGCTTCGCGCTCTCACTGTGTTCGTGGTATCCTCACGTAAGGGGAAAAATACACCTGTAGCATTCCGTTTGAACGACAGGAAAATTCCGTCCTGAACCCGGTCGACGGCATGAATATACTATAGCAGAACAATTAATTGTTTTTGCAATCGACCATAGGTCACGAGGCAAGTTCGCGCAAGTCATGGTGCTACAAGATTCTAATGCTCGGCTAGGCTGTTTATACCGCACGCCCTTGAAAGTGCCTGTCATAAATGCATGGGTGTACTTTCCATTGACGACAGCAGCACGCCGTCCTATGCTTCAACTTCCTTTTCGCCTAACTAATCTTCACCTCGCTCAGCTTTCGAATGTAAGCTCGGTTTTATTCCTACATTCCTAGATTTTCTTCCTCTTCCTGAAGCTCCACACAGTTTTTGAAGTGCTATCAGCGCTTGCAAATGAAATATAAGATAGCCTATATCTCTTTGTTTATATAGATTTCAGTGGAAGCTATAGCTGCGGCTGAAATAATTCTCGCACATATCCGAATAAAACACCGTTAACTAATTAAACGGGCCGAGCAGAAAAGCACGTGAACTAAATCTACGCGATCAGCACTGTTGGACAGATCCTATTCACCAATGATACAGCAAGAGAAACCGAAAGCTACCTCGTATAGAAAGTGCTACTGAAGCGTATGTGTGCCAAAAAAGTCGCCATGAGCTTGCTTTCTTTCTGTTTTTCAGGAGCAAGGGTATGGGGGTGTGAGGGAAGAGGGGGGGGGGGGGGCTCCATATGTACCTTTGTCTCTGATCACAGAGGAAATGTCATATAGGTTAGGTTGCGTGTATACAAGGAGCACAATCTAAGTTTCGCGATTGCTAATTTGCGAATAGCATTCGAAAGTTGGTACTATTTCATTCCTTTGGATGTCGACACAAAAGAAGCCGATGTGTTTAACATAGTTCTGAATGGAGCATATCATCCAAAAAGAAAAAAAAATACGGGGGGTTTGAATCAAGCACACAGAGAGAATTCCACGTTAGGTAACATCAATATTTTCTTCCACAAGAAAGGTCTAAAGAGACAAATATGAAAACGGCTGCTCGAATGCATTTGGCGAAAATTGTGCAGACACAGGTGACGCTAAGTTGATTACTACCAGAACAGCACCATTTCCGAAAATAAATCAGGTAGTGGACATATTGTTTGGCAACGCATGCACGAAAAGCGTACGACAAAGACCAAAGTATTAACAGCATTTATTTTGAGCCACGTTACTAGTAAGCAATACAAATAAATTCCAAAGCAGCGCGCAAATTGATTGTGATGAGTGCCTAACGTACTTGTATATAATTATTGAAAGTAAAACAGGCAACTTCCAGCGATAGATGTCATGTGACGTTTTGCACATCAATTAACACAAGTCGACAACTACCTTTGCAGTAGATGGACTGTGTTTACTTTTGTTCCTTGTCGTAGTATTTAGCAGAGTTCATAGTCTGCCACATGCGTGAAAAATGTAAACCCTTCTGATAGCGAACGCCCTATTTTTTCATACAAAAAGAAGCCAAATAAAGGCAAACATGGTGATCTTGACAAAAAGGAGTTTTCCCACAAGCATTTTTCTTTTTGTTTTTTTTTATCTCGTTTAGCCTAGACACGTAAGATCTGTCTTTTTTCTTTTTCGTTTTCGTAGCCTGGTCAGGGCCTGCGAGATCAGTCACTCTCATAAATTTGGACATACGGATATGTAGGGTTAAAGGGCACACATTGGTACACTCACTAAGACGCAGTTTCATGTTTAATTGTTTGAGCACTACCACATTTCACCACGTCGGCTGAGCAAATTAACACTGTACACAAGTCGGGCCGCTAATAGTGTCTTGCTGCTCATTCGTAACTGTGTTGACTGGTCTGAAAGGGCTGGAGACACAGAGCCACACACAAACCTACCCCGTTTCACCCTACAGTGCGGCTGACTCAGTACCAAAACAACAAGGCTGTAGTTGCACGCAGGATTACTGTTTCACTGTCGCTTGTTTAGCGCGTGAAAGCATGCAGTACGGCGCCTGCTGCACGCTTAATCGTAACACTCGCCTCTAAATCTGCCGGAGGAATGTCATGATGCCGTCTGATGTCTTCGCATCTTATAGTCTAAGCGTCTTCGGAGGTGTATCGCGTAACAAGACGTACTATCGTGCTCCAAAGATAGTTGCAACGCGCGTGTCATGGCCGGAGCACTGTCCACGGCCGAGCTGGTAAGGACAAAGCCCGCAGCTGATGAGAAAGAAATGGACGTGATATCATTATTCCAGCAATACGCAGACCCGATAACCCCTCTTCCTGCTTTTAGTCGCCTGTTCATTCTTCTTGTTCTCGAAGTGATAATATTGCGCTGATGCACCGAGCAGCACAGCTTTCTTCACTTCTAATGCGTCCTGTATCCCCATGGCGCACAACTGCTTTGTATTCGTGTTTATTATTTGTCTGCTTCTTCCAGTGGAGCATGAGCAATGTTAGAGCAAAGTAATATGTGACTTAGTGATAGGTACATGTTTTCTAATCTGTAATACCCACGAGGATAGCAGTGCGTGCTCGTTGGTTGATCATCAGGAACGCCTTCTTCGTGCGCTTTCCTTTTGTCCGTGTGTCGTAATCACACTGCAACAAATGCTGCCAGTGGCTGCCCTATTCGACTGTCACTTAACGCCATTGTGTAATGCGCAATGATGCGTAGATTCTCAGTGGATTGAACGTAAGATAATCGATAAATTATCTGCAATCGGGGCACTTGCCGCGCAAGATCGCGCGCAGGACATCATGGTCGATACACACACTCTACCAGCGCAGTGTCGCTTGAAGAAAACAGTAAACGACAGGAAGAGAAGGATTGGCGTTGCCTTCGTCACTTTTCTCCCAATATCCTCGAATGGTGGCGCTGCCTGCTGGATTATGAGCGAGCTCCGTCCATGGTTTACGAGTTGTAAGTAATGTTATACGCGGTAGAACTATCTGGCTGCATGTTTTTGTGCAGACATTGCGTGAATTCGCAACAAAACACTCTCCTGATTTTACAAAAGCACAAGAGGAAGGATAGCCACAAAGGCGATGTTTCATTCCCGGACACTCCATTCTGCAAACTTGTACACTCGCAGTATTAGCGTTCATGGTGCGATGTTCATGGCTAATTCAATGCAACGACCTATTTTTTTTTCTTCATTATCAAGCGTAAGTGATTTTACCCTTCGACAGGGGAATCTAGTGCAGCCTGAACTACGCTTTATTCACATGATCTCTCCCTTACGGTGGCACCGGATGACAAAAATGATAGTTCCGATAAAGGAAACGTTCTGTTACGCCGTCCCGTTCCTATACTATCTTGAGGGACCCAGGCCTCGACAACGACACGATAGTTTGGTTTCACTTGGCTTCCAGCATGGACTCTGTGCCGGGTGGCTGATTCCCATACGGGCCACTAGGGTGCGCCGAAGGGTGTCCCACGGTGTGGACGCCACCCGAGAGATGGTCCGCACCATCCGTCATGTGGTGACCTGCCGTGCCGTTGGGCAGAGATCCCGGAGGCGCCGCTCCAGCGGTTCCGGGCGGCGCTCCCTGTCCACCAGCTCCAGACATCGGGGGTACGGGCACAGGCGGTGTCTGTCCGGGCAACCGCTTGGGCTGGCCCCCGAGGCCGCTCCCCGCGGCCGACGTCATACCGGGCGGCGGTGGTCCGTGGTGGTGGTTGAGGCCCATCGGTCCACCGGTTCCAGGTCCCGGCATCCCTCCGGCACCAGCGCCACCGGCACCGCCGAAGTACGGCATGTTAGCGAAGATCATTCGCTCCTCGTAGTCGTACTCGCAGAGGATGCGATTCTCGTGCAGGTAGAAGCGGTCGCCCACGCAGAACCTGCATGGAGTCGTATGTGTGCTGGTCAGCGGCTGTAGTTACACCATGTGCTCTTGTGTTGGCAAAGGAGCATAACGTTTGCGAGGAACGAATGCGGGATTTGTATCAAATACACGGCAGTGCCATTTATGGAATGAAACTACGAGTACCACCCACGGTGGGCAATGTGATTCCGAGGCCGTCGCGCGTTTCCAATATATGAGCGAAACGCCACTAGAAACACGAACAGCAGCATTATCGTCGATGTCAATATAACGCGTCACACCATGCCATACGGCATGTGTAGACGTTCAGCAGTGGGAGCTACAGAGAAGCTGCGTTTGCCATCATGCGGGTTGCGTAAAGAGGATGCTGTTAAAGTAGATTTAGGCACGTGTGAGTGATTTCGCACTTTTCTGTGTGCACGCAGTATGATCCCGTCATTTCAGGAGGTATTGCTTTCCCTAAGCGGTCTGCGCGTGGACCTTCAGATAAAAGGCCAATCCTCCCATTGAAGAAATGTTCACGCCGCAGTGTGGTGTGCTTCATGTTGTATTCGCTCGTGCCTTGTGTCATGCTTACCTGTGATTGCACTGCTGACAGGCAAAGCACTCCAGGTGATAGACGTTGCCGCGTGCTCTCATGACCATCTCGAAGGCTGGGATGGTCTTGTTGCACGCTGAGCACAACCCAGTAGTGCCGAATAGCCTGCGAAGTACGAGGGTTAGACGCTTAGAGATTGTTGAAAGTGTGGGTAACGGTAACCGCCACATTGCAACCAAAAGTATAGAGGTGGTAGCCGCATCAAAGTTTGTAAAGTCTTTTCAAAGCCCGTCCCACCAATCGCAGGACACTGTAATTAAATTCTTTGAGTGTCTTAGTTTATGCATAGCTCTGCTAATAAAGTAAAGGTGGTGTGGCAACAGCGACGGGAGTTTGCCATTTTTCACCCCTATCTGCGATGTTCAAATGCAGTACCATTGCAGCAGGAATGTATGTAACGTCAATGGTGTTCGTTGGTTGCATAAGCAAGGAGATTTATCGTTATGCGAGAGCGCTAGCTGGTGTAGTTAGAATCGGTGCATCTTGAGCTTAGCGGTCAAACTACAGCATCACAATTTTCACGCGTCTGACGATGCGTTATTTTGCACCTCGGCGTTTATCTCAGACTAAAATTACTTTGCATGCCATTTATATAGTTGCTTCGGTGTCCTTGGCGTATCTTCTTCGAGCGCACTTTCCCACTCTTAGCGGTAGTAAAATCACTAACTGTAGCGATAAAACTGTGTTAAGCAAACTGTTTAACGGGCAAGCTGATACCTCTGTTGTTGCAAACCAGCACGTCTTGAGCATTGCAAGCAGTACAGCAAGAGCTTGAGTGATCAGTGTCCTTAAATAAGTATGGCCCAGGCGTAATAATAATTGGTGCAGCGGCATAGGCTCAGGTCCTGTAAAAACACGTAACTGCGTTATTTTTTTAACGGGATGGCATAATGACTTTGTCATCGCATTATACGTGCCTGGAGTTTAGGTTAGGCTCAAGCATAGCATAAAAAGAAAACGATAGCTACAACTAGCCGACGAGTTATAGGAACAGGCCAATACTAGGTAGAATAGGTTGAGAATTGCGAAAGTGAGGATCTGTTTTGCTGGCTCTCCATTAGCCACTGTGCCCCGTTCCAATGTGTTTGTTCGAGCAAATATTTCGTGGACCTATGGCGTACTTGATTACAAAAACGTCTGGCTTATATCGGCCAGCTCTATCTCTTTAGAAATTGAATATGCTAGGTATTCCATACACTTAGCCGCATGAGCAATGAGAAATCGTGCAGCGTGTAATTGAAAAATATCCAATCTATACATGTAACTTTTCGGAAGGATATCGGCCCCGCAATACTGTTTGGCATAAATAGAACACTAGCGGAACCGAAAGAGAGGAAGGTATTCTGTACTGCGATAAGTGATAGGAGACCAAACGATCGTAACAGCATTCTTGAACAAAGAACTTTCTCTCTCTCTCTCGTCGCCATGCGTCTTCGGTGAAGCTGCACATTTTCTCCACATTATTCTCCGTCGAGCTTATATTCAATCTGAAACATCCGGGCTCGCGGATGTAATGTAAAATAGCCCGTTTCATAATTGCGCGGTCGCCCCGGTCGACGTACTTAAAAAGCGCAGAAGTAATGAGCGCATAGAGCCGGGCCCTCTCACATGAAATCAAACGTGTTAACGGAAGAAACTCGCCACATGGACCGAAGCAAAGAGGCAATAATGAGAATCAAATTATCTCGCGGTTTCTGCGATCGGGTCTGGGACAAAAATGAGATGGTGCTACGTAACCCCCCTCCCTTCCTGAACGTTTTGCCCAAAGCACACAATAAAACGAGAAACGCAAAAAAAAAAAAAAAATCTAGGACGATTCACCGCAGTGCCGCGGGCACGAAACAGGCTCCAAGTATGTATGCAAAACGGCAATAATAAATGAGTGCCCTGTTTAATTAGATTTCGCGATAAGTCGAAATCGTTTCGCTAATGCAAGCCCGGCCGCGGCGTCGTGCCCGCCGCCCGCTCGTTGCTGGTGGGAGTAAGGCATTAAAAAAATTTAAAATAAGAATATATTCGAGCTAGAATTGGTAGAAGAGGAACAAAGAAAAATAATGTAAGGACGGCCCACTCAAGAAGCAAATGAACACGCGTGGCGCCACATTTAATAATTAGGCAGCGAACAAACAAGAAACTTGTTTGATTTGAGAAGAAGAAGAAGCGAAATTATCTGCGGCAGCGCTTTCGAGAGCGTTGTGATGTTTTAAAAAAATTGTAATGGCGGCGTATATTTCTGTCTAAACGCCTCTCTATATCGCGAGCGCGCTCCGTGGGTTCGTCCTTTCTCGTGCGGGGGAAGTGTGGTCTGCGCTGATTTTACTTTGATTAATTTCAGATTATATCCTTTTTCATCATCGATGTTCTTATCAATTTCCTTTTTTCCCCTCTCGAGCACCTCTTTAATTATCATAAGCTGCATGCAACAAATATCTCCAATCTCCGGAGCGCACTCAGGAGGGCCCTTTTTTATTTTGTGAATGCTGTTTGCCTTGCGAAACACCTCTAAAGCACTCGTGGGTCCTTGACCTTTCATGTCTGATTTTCTTTTTTACCTGCTCCAACGTGGCCATAACGTTCGCGATGTTTCGACACGATAAATGCACCCTATGTCTTTTTTTTTTTTTTTCAGATCTTGTTCGGTGAACATTTCGTGTTTTGCTGATCGATGTCTGATCGTTACGTTTCGAGTATGAAAACTAAGTTTTTTTATTTGTACACTGTTTCATTAACTTTATTCCCGGAGTGTTAATGTTTCCTCATTGATTTAAGTGTCATAAGGAAGCTTGAAGAGCACTTGCAATACGTCTCCTGTTCTTTTTTTTTAATCGTTCCGCATGATAAGATACTCAAGCATCGTCGTCGCTACATCGGTGGTCTGTTTGTTTTTTTCTTTGTTCTGAAGCTATTGAACATCCAATACCTTGCATAGAACTAAACTCATGTAACTTAAGTCTCAAGCTGTAAGAGAGTGCTCGCACATAGCCTCAAGCTGAATGGTCTCAGGCGGCCGACTGGAGGCAGCTGCAGACCAGAACTTTTCTCACTCCTGCACATTTTATACGTATGTATCCAGAAATTAATTACCGAGACGACACGTGCAGATTATGCGAAAGCACACAGGGGACTCAAAATACGTTATGGGTTGCGATTTCTACCACACTGAATATGCATTCGTCTCAGAACGAATCGGCAAGCCCGGGAGCCGGCCGGGAGACAATGCCTTCTACCCCTCCCTCCCCTCCCCCCCCCCCCCCCCCCCCCCCCCAGACACACACACCCTAATAGAGGATAAGGACAGGGGGTGAGAAAAAGGAAAGGAAATAAGAAATAAGGAAATTATGAAGACACGGACACAACAAAGCAACACAGGATAAAAAATGACTATAAACAGGAGGTCAAGCCAGTATACTTTAGAAAAGTTAGCGTGGGCTCGGTGGGCCCAGTCGCGTCGAGCAGAGCGCTCCCTAGGCAACAGGCAATCATCTAGGGTGGCACACTGTAGACCAAGATGTCTATATTCCTTAATTAGCGACGCACTGTGCGTGGCAAATAGGGGCACGCTAATATCAGATGCGCAAGTTTCTCACATTAGCTACAAGACATACTTATTGACGAGTTGTTTACAGTGATGCATAGGGCACCGACATCTTGTACAGCTATGACGGTCTGAGAAAGGTGAAGTTCGTTGTACTTCCGATTCCAACTGTTTCTCGTCTCTGGTAATTTTTTTGCTTGAATAGCAATGTCGTTCGCCCGTACAAATGTCTTCGAAAAGTCGGCGGTTACATTTTCGCCCAAGGGGGTGCGTCAACATTTGTTTCGGCGTCCAACAGGAGGAGGAGAAAAAGAAGCAAACAAAGGCAGGAAGGTTAACAGGAAATTGGCTAACCTATGCTGGAGGGAATGGGAAAGCAGAATAGAAAGATGAGAGAGAGAGAGAGAGAGAGAGAGAGAGAGAGAGAGAGAGAGAGAGAGAGAGAGAGAGAGAGAGAGAGATATTGAAGATGGGGTAGAACGACGTTCTAAACATGGCTGATATTGGCAAAGCCTTGAATAGGATCAGTTTTTCTTAGAACTATTGCGCGTGAATGCGTGGTCGTCGAGATGAAGGAAGGAAGTGATTACGGACGTATTTCGTACAGGAACCTGAGAAAAAATTACGCAATATATCGATACCGATTGGAGGCTATATGCTCTTTTCCGAATTTTCAATATTGATGATAGTACGCTCACACTATTACCAGGCGTACTGCTGTCTGACCGTCATCACCTCGCAGAAAACCGGTGATTTCTGGGAATAAATTTTTGTATTGCTACTACCACAGGCGTGCTATTTGAACTCCAGTGAGCGCGGTGCTTTTCAGTACCGCCACCGATAGTCAGTAGACGTGCCAAGAATATAACAACAGCAGCATCACTGAAGAATAATATAATACAATAATATCCGAATAAATCGGAACAATGCAACTGCCTTCATCTCTATCAGCTGAAGCACTATGTTTCAATAGCACGTACGCATATTATTACGGCTATTCTCGCAGCCATTTTTTCCCCTTTAATTGAACATCGACGACCGTAGGACCCGCATCAAACTTTTCGGCTGCGCGGCGCCATCAGTGAAATTGCGCAGCGTATTTCAAGAGCCGAACGCCGACCGAATTACGACAGCCTTCGAACCGAGCCACTAATGAGCGACGAACGGTATTATAAAACCAAATAAGATGAGGCGCGCGCAAAACAGAGGCAAAGCGCATGGGACCGCGGTACAAGCAGCGGCAGCACAGCAGGCAGCTTGAGGCAACAGGGGTTTGATTAGCGAAATTAACCGAAGCTAGGAGGCCCCGCGAGAAACGCTATAGCACGCGGCCCGTGTCTGCTGCGGGCCACACAATTTGAGCCGACCTTTATCGCGGACCGCTTTCGTCGTGAGAGGACTGAGAAGGGAGAGAGAGTGTGTGGAGGGTTCGGTCTCACCCGGCGGCACTGCCGGCCACCTTTTCTCCTTTTCTCGTAGTAGGGAACAGATCACCGCACTCCATTACGTTAACAGCCTAATTTGTGGAAATCCCGAGCGCAGAGAGGAGATTGCCGGCGACCGATATCGACTGGAGCCAATCGCCGTCGCCAGCCATGCCAACGCCGGGCGTCTGTGCGCGCGCCCGGTGTCACGTTTCGGGAGGCCCGAGTTCGCGCACAATGGTGCCGGTGGTAGCACCAAATGCCCACCCACCCCTCTATCGAGCTGTGTATATATATCTATCTGTGCGGAGGAGGCCAAAAGCGCTAACTGTATGGGAAACGTTTCGCCACGCGGTCTCCCTTGCTGTGTACATGCCGCGGCGCGTACAGGCCCACAAATCTTGCCCTGGGAATAAAACGTGCACAGTACCGCCGGATCCTTTTCGAGCGGAGTTGTTTTATGGGAGTCCTTTCTCCGCTCATGCTATTATTTTTTTTTCTTTTTGTTTATTTTACGCACGCTGTACTAGAAACAGAAGGAGAGAGAGAGGAATGGCACAGGAAGCAGATTGGCTCATTGACAAAGACGGCTGCTCCGAGCCCTGTTATCGAGATTGCGCCCTCACTTCTACAAATTCCGTTTGTTTCTTTGTTTACCTCCGGTCCGCCGCTTTTTCAGCGAGAAAAGGGGAAACGCAACCGCGGTAAATAATGACGGTGCTTATTGTTAGATGGCGACAAAAGCAGATTGTGGCAACACCATAGGAAGTGACTGCACCGTGCACTGTGCGGCCCACTTTTGAGTGTGAGAGCGGCGACTACAAATTGGTTCACTTGAAGCAAATTGCGAAATGAAACTTCGTGAGTGTTTATGGCTATGTGTAATTGGGTGGGTTAGTGTGGGATCGGAGGAGTTCGTTCGTATGAATTCGCAGGCACAAACTAAGTCGGAATCGATGGTGACTCTGTCCTCATGACCACACCCATATTAGCAGGAAGTAACTTCTATAATCATTTGATTCGGTAATGTTGATGTCCATTCTTACTACGTGAAACTATGAGTGTGATGTCTTTATGTAAGCACTTGCAATAGGCGTGCAGGAACATTGAGTATAGTAATTATGCGTCATTAAGTAGTCCGTTGAATTGTAATGACATATTTCGACTCAATTTCAGAGTATGGCTTCCGGTTCTACGTACGAGCGATTGAACCGTGGAGCTGGCAACTGCGGTAATTAAACAAGCCCAACGTTAGTTTCCGCCTCAGGTGAGCCTTTTATAAACGAACCTTCTTAGTACTTTAACAGAAAACTGCAATATATTTCATGAGTGATGTGTTTCATACATCATCGTTGGAGTATACTATACCACAAGATTATGTTTGCGAAGATGCGGCGGCGGTACACGCACAGTCTACACCTTAGAATTTTCTAAGTGGTGCCTAAGCAAATGATCCGTGCAGCTGCGATTAGCGGATGCGAAGCACATTGTGCGGAGTGAGCTCCATCATGACGCTTCCGAGATTTTCCAGCGTGCCGGTCGCAGTACAATGAAATCTCGGTTGTCGCGTCCATACGCTGCTCGGTTTTGTTATGTCCGTTTTCTGGTGCGCGGCAAGTCTCGGTACTAAAGCATCTAATTTCATAAACCTTTTGTGAAGTATTCAAATGCGTTTAAGATGTAAAGTTTTACTCGGAAGTTGTTGGTATACCTACGTGGTTTTTGAAGCTCTATCTATATTTTTTCGTATGCTATAATGGAATTTGTATGTATGATTTAGCCTACTTTAGTCTAATTCCGTCATAATGTTCTGTGTGTAGTATTTTACTGCCTGCCAAGCACTGCCCCTAGAGCCACAAATCGCTTTGGCAGGCCTCAGTAGGTGTACTGTTTTATTAGTGCTGTAACAGGCTATTACCGACCACAGCCAGCCGACTAATTAAGGTGAAAGCTTTACGTGTCCCAAGCGGAGCTGTCCCCGAAAGACCTGGCACTGACTTTTGTCGTCAACCTAATCTCGTCGCGGACGGTAGAAAAACTGTCACGTGACCACATGAGCCCCATAAGCCTGCTATACCAAAAGTGATGCGAACAGGTGGTGACGTCATCACACGACGACGTCAGAACATAAGACTGCTTGTCGCCGTTTTCGCGTGACGTCATTATGACGCGTTAGCAAAGAAAAGTTCCGTTTTTTGTTAAATTTTTGGGAGAGGTTCCTGCAAACAATGCAGATTCGCAGCTTTCAGAAGCAAATTTCGCAGACTGGGCTGGAGATGAACCCAGGTTACCGAGGTGCCAGGCGAGCACGCTACCATACATCTACGGCCACTCCCCTCACCACGGTGGTGTAGTGACTGTAGCACTCGGTTTGTACAGTATGGTGCCTATGCCAGTGTCTCCCTCTTCTAAGTTCTACTTTGTCTTTCTTTCTCTGATTTAGTCCCCCTCCCTCATCCCCCGCACAGGACGGTTGAGGGGTCCTCCTCGACGAGAGACAGTTACTATCCTGTGCTTTTCTCTTCTTTTCAATTAAAGAATCTCTCTCTCTCTCTCTCTCTGCTGATCCGAAGGTCGCGTTATCGAATCCCGGCCGCGGTGGCTGCATTTCAGTGGAGGCGAAATATTGAGGCCCGTGTACTGTGCAATGTAAGTGCTCGTTAAAAAATCCTGGGTGGTCGAATTTCCGGAGCCCTCCACTACGGCGTCTCTCATAATTATATCGTGGTTTTAGGATGTAATACCCCAGAAGTCAAACAAACCCACAGCTGCTATTATTGGGGCTGACCCAACGTGTACCATGTGCGTGCGTGAATGCACGCGACATGTCGCAGCCATACGAGTGATTGCGGATACTTTCGCATTCCAACGCGTCAGCAGTGTAGCTGCTGCCGTGGCTGTCGTAGCTGCTGCCGCTGTTGCTTAGCCCAAATTGTCAGTTTGTGTAAGAGTACACTCCTGCACTCAAGCCAACCTTCTATTAAGCTATCTAAGAACGTTCGTTAACTTCGTGATGAATTGCATCCGCTCTTCAATTGAGCGACCAATGTCATTCTGACACAACTGGAAACAGAAGCCCTTACCAACAGGCTACCAAATTTCATGGTTCGATAAAAACAGTGACTGTTTCTATAAGCATTTCCGACCTTCCTTAAGTGCGGACAATGAGACACGCGCTATGTACGCCTGCATCTGCTGGATCAGCCTGTCCTTGAAGTACCCTGTCATTAACAACGTTGCGAGGTTGAGCATTGCGAGCCAACTGTAGATTTAGAAAGTTTGTTGCTCAACATTTGTAATGTAGTTCTTCCATTTTCATTTTGTTATCGTGAAGAACTTTTAGAAGGAGGTATGACATAATTGGATGGTGGGGGACACAATGGTGAGGAGGATATATTTAGCAGTCATGAAGTATACAAGTCGTCAGTAGCAGGTGACTGTATATCTGGATTGTAAATGCACAGCTGGAGCTTTCATGAACTACATTTTACATTACTGGGTGAAGGCTGTCACGTATGTTCTCTTGGTGCGCCAAACACGACACAAAACAAAGAGAAGTTCCAAATTCCTCGGTCATTTTATGTCTTGCAGTTAGGCTTACCTCTGAACCACCTTGTACTGCTGCAATGGAAATGCGATAGGCGCGGAATGAAAAAGCGTAATAGGGGTTCATCATGAATGTTTTCTTCAGCGCGCACACAAGAGAGACACGGACACAGGGAAGAATACACACAGCGCTTGTATGTGTTCTTTCCTGTGTCTGTGTCTTTTTTGTGGGCGCTGAAGTAAGCATTCGTACCATGATGAATTCGTACCAACTCGCCCAATTTTAAGTTCTTTTGCTTAATAGGGGGTCGACGAAAAATCAGTTGATCAACTAGAACATTGTGGGATATCATTGCCTGGTCGGCTGCAACATGTAAACTTTCTTGTTTTAATTCCTATAATTGTGAAATAAACAGCTTGCATTACGCGCGCACGCGCCTAATAACTTGGGGCCGGATTCACAAAGCTTTCTCTTACGGGCGATATTCTTAGCTACGAAATCTCTTAATGACAAGGCATGCGATAGGAAGGGTGCGCATTTAACATATTCGACACTATTGAGGGCAAGGAGGAAACGTGAAAGCAGACGGAACGACAACAAAAGAAAGATGTGTGGTCACATGATAGCCTCGCAGCACTCAAAGCGTCTGGTGTCGAGTTTATGTTATAATCGCGAATCGATCCTCGCTGCACCTCATCTTCCTGTTCCGGGCGTCTGCTACAGTGTCTATGCACATCGCGCTGCAGCAGACGCCCGCGTGGTCAGCGTGAACCCGTGCGCTAGCGCTTTATCAACGACGATAGCTCGAAGAAGAAAAAAAAAAAAAAGAATGACGCCCTTGGTGACACCGGCAGGTGCTGCCGAACAACACGACCGGAATCATGAAGCCGCAATTAAGGTAAAATATTAAAGGTGGGCAGATGTCACTCAAGGTTTGCTCCTTTCACTGTCATTTCAGATGCATTTTGATGAATATGCACTGCCTCGCAATTGATTCGGGTCGTTCGTACGCAGTACTCTTATTTACATGATAATGTCTTGTAGCTCGACGTAAATTGTTGTTTCGCTAAAAAATCTTAGAACAAACATCGATGCAGCTTTTGAGGCCATATAAAAGCTGTTCGGCTTGACAAACAAGTTCCAAAAATGCATCCTCCACGTGATGTGTGAAATTGAAGCCATGGATGGATTTCAATAAATCCGACATACCGAAAGATACATATGTTTATAAATAGGCCCACTTTGAATAAATTAGTTATCAGATTTTTGAATACTACAGCTATTTCATGACTCACTGAGAAAATTCGGTAATTTAGGTAGTGTTTGTATCTTTAATACGTTAGTAAGTGCTGCTTTTGTAAATGACGGCGTATGCAGTTAAGAAGTAACAAAAAGGAGTCCAAGGCCCCGCCACGGTGGTCTAGTGGATATGGTATTCGGCTGCTGATCCGAGGGTCGCGGGATCGAATCCCGTCCGCGGCTGCTGCATTTCGATGGAGGCGAAATGTTGAGGCCCGTGTGCGGTGCGATGTCAGAGCACGTTAAAGAACCCCAGGTGGTCAAAATTTCCGGAGACCTCCACTACGGCGTCTATCATAATCCTTGAGTGGTTTTCGGAGGTTAAGCCCCAGAAATCATGAAAGGGAGACGTCACCTCCCCCCCTCCCCTTCTTTTTCGTGCGCACGCGCAGAAAGAGCCTTCCATAGCTTCTTTCGTTGCACAAGTTAATTTACTTCTTTTTTATTACGTTATGCCGGACATTGAGTGCTAAGCGCCTTAAGAGGGAGAGAGCGTTTATCGCCAGCGACGTGAGAGCATTGGCCAACTGCTATTGTAAGCTCCTCAATAGCCGAAACGAAATTTTCCGTGTGTGCGCGAACTTCAGACGCCTCTGACATACCCGATTGCTGTTTAGCCATCGCCATGCCGAAAGCGCTGAAGCCGAATTTTTCCGCCACCGAAATCTTTGCGCTTTTGACAGTGTCACAAAATAAACCGTGGATGCTTCGTCGTACCTAAGTCATGCGACAACTGAGGTAAACCTTGTAGCATATAAGACTAGAATATTGCCATTGCTGGAATACGCATGTCCGATATGGAAACAACAGACACGCAGAAACATTACTAAATGTGAACGCGTTCAAAATAGGGCTTTGCAATTTGTTTTTAACTCATTCAAACGAACGCAGTCGGTAACGGCGTTGAAAGAGCTGCGCAAGCATCGATTCCTAATGTGCAGGAAATAATGCGCTTCAACAGCCTGAATGTTTCCTTTCCAGATATTGTATGGGAAATATGAAACCGAAATAGCCAAAACATTAATTATTGACACATCACTTTCACGCAGTGGCCCCAGACATTACGTACAGCCTTTGAGACACAACACACATTCTTTTAAAAACTTCTTTATTGTGTAGGCTATTGATGCGTGCAGCAGGTTACCGCACGATGTTGCAACGTTCAATGAGGTTAAAATCCTTGAAAGGGCTTTGCTGAGCGATTTTACCGATTGTACTTAATGTCGTTTAATAGTGTCGGAATAGCAATTTATATATTCGAAAGCATTGTCTTGTTGAGTGTTCTGCTGAACAAGTTGATATGTGTGTCGTTAAATAGCACCTCGTGCACTTATTTCATTAAGTTTCTTTCTGAATTTTTATGGTTTCTTTAAGTTCCGTGAAAGAAACTACAATCTCTTTGCATTTTTTATTAACAACTGCATTTGTCCTAATATTGAAACTCCTGTTTTGGCCTGTACGCCATAGAGTGTCAATAAATAAAATAAATAAAATAAAAAATGCACAACAGAACGTATCCGTGTGTTATTTCAGGTTCCGCACATTAGCCGCTAACGCAAGCAAAGTGACGGTGTGGAAGGGCACAAAGGCAAAGCGTAGCGCAGTCGACAATTATGTTACCTGTTGCACTGCTTCCACATGGTCTCTGCCTCTTCAAAAGACTTCGAAGTGTCAACACAGCACCTACGCACACGCCTAGGTCGTATCTTTCTAAACACGGAGTTATCCTTGAAGTAACGCGCCCAAACACAGTCGATGCGAAACGGCGAACGCCACAAAAACAAACGACCACAAAGCAAGGCAAACGAACTGACCGGTCTTCAAACACACAATGCAGGCTTCCTAAATGTGAGTCCACGGCGGCACACTGACCGCGGTTCCCTGTTCACGAGCACAAAGGCAGAGGCTTCAACAGTGTTCACCGCTCAAATAGACACACTGGCGATGGTTTTCACAAAACTTTCACGCACCGGAAAAGCGACGGCATTAACAACACATCCCATGGAATCGTAGAGGAGCTCAAGCAAGAAACGTTACCACGAAACAACACCCACATACTGTGTTTACGTCGCCATGATGCTCTTTTCGCCTTAAGAGAGCTCTTAAAGAATACTTCCGTGTTCTTTGCGGTGATATGAAAAATTCTCTTATGTACGAGGGGGATAATGTGACGACCACCACAGAAGTGCGCGGTGAAAGAAGTGAGTGACATCATTTTAGTGACGTCATAAAATGGCCTGCTGTAGAGAGTTGCCTCGTTCTAACCAATCACATGCTTGGCCTCTCGCTCAAACCGTCGTCCGCTGTCGTCGTCTGCTACGATATTCATGATGCCTGGCGTAGGCTTGGATGTGATGCACGGCATATCACTACGCGATAACTTCGGTTAGGTTAACATTCCAGCCACAATACGCACCTCAAGGGACGAAGCGGCCTTTTGCTGAGACTCTGACGTCGAATTAAAAAGAAACTAATTGTCAAATGCGCGAGTGCAGTCGAGGTGACATTGCACTGCATTAGCACAGGCTTTCGCGTGCATTTTAGGCGCTTGCATTCCGTCCTAAGTATTTGCCATAGCGAAACCTTTTCATTTTCTTTTACGGACAGTGAATGTCTATTAAACTCAATTTATTTCTCAGTTTATGCGCAAAATCACACATATCTTGTATGTGCGGATATGTTGAAGCAATATGTGTTCAGTAAATCAGCCTATAATGTACAGCGGAAGCTGCATTTGGGTGAGCGTTCCTATTGGGAAATAATAAAGACCACTGCAGCTGGAGAAGCTGTAAACGACATAAGGAGTTCGTGAATGGCTGACTGGAGCCTACTGTTCAACTTCCATTCCAATAGTGTGCGACAGAATTTTGTCCGTTCCCTTATGGTGGTACATGTGCGACCAATGCTGCAACGGCAACACAGCTTGTACGCCTTATTGGGAGACGCAACAAAAACAAGCTAAAAAATATTGACCATACACCGCACCGATTTTGGCATCAAGCACCATTCACGCAACTCTTCATTCTTCATCCAATCGCAAGCATTTGCATGCATAAGTTATTTTGCTGCAAATACCCAATAGGTACCTCCAATAACTCCAACAACAAGCTTACTGGACAAGTGCTAGTGGCAAGATTGTCCAATGCGTAGAAGAGAATTGGAACAGCAACCTCAAGGCTGTGAGCCTTGTACATACGCGAAAATCATCAGCCAGCTTACATGGCCATAATTTCTTTTTTTAGTATCACCTACGTAACCCAAATACCCGCCGCGGTTGCCCGTTCCAACGCCACCATGTTGCTCGTAAGAGTGCTCCGGACCACTCTTAGGATTTCCGCTTAGCTACGCTGTTTTGGCGACCATTTTTGCTTCGTGAATCCACTTACGAGCCTTTTTCGCCTACGTCGCAAATGCATCACTATCGCTGATATATTAATCGGCAACCCCAGCACTCGCTATAGCAGCGGCCGATGTGGGAACCACGTCCTCTTACGACGTTTTCTTCGCTTCGTGAACGTCAAGGGAAAGAGCTTTTGCTTTCTGCGTGACGGCTCCGCTGTCAACTGTGAACGCCGCTCCCCAGGGATCAACGCCGACCTTAAGCAGCTGTGCTATTAATATGCAACGAGACACGCGAGCGCGTTGTGAGAAGCTAACGTATCTTGAACAATACTTCAACAGTCCTGAATCCTATGTTATAATCATGCTTGAAACGATGGAGCACCAACTATTATTTATCAGTGCTGAAGGAACCTCGCCCACGTGACACGCACTCTTATGCGCGACCTTGTAAGACTGCATTCTTGAGCATTTGTTTAAGTGTTCGTGACTTCATCGAATACTCTATAACACTGCTCGCCCTTATTACGGTCATAAATGAAACACGGAACGAAATTAAACGCACATAAATGAAACAGACCCGTGCCCTCGCTTCCTCCAAGATGCTGTTCGCAAGAAATCTTTCGTAATCGCTGTGCCCATCAACCTTCGTCCGCGCGAGCGAGCGAGCACCGGCGCATTCATTAAAGGAAGGGCGTTATAGTATGGCACTGACATTTGGCCCTGATCATCTTTCTACTCGGCGACGCTAGTCGAACACAAGCCAAGAACCAGCAGCAGTTCACGAGAATTGAAAAAAAAAAAAAAAAACAGAGAGAAAGAGCGGGAGACTCGTAGCAGTTTCTTAAATTACCCGAATTCGATCTCTGGCTCGTTGTACTTGTCGCTCAGACATTCCCCCCGATCCACCTTCGCCGGTCCACCTCGTCCCGCGCATTCTGGCACGACCAGCACCCAGGCGGAACGCTAATAAAGCCCTAAATTACGCGCCGGGTGTGTGCCTGGAGCACTTTATGCAAACGAGCTCGTTCTTATATACGTGCGCGGCCACGGAGAGCGCGCGCGCACGTCGATCGCGCGAGAGACGACCCCAGGACCGTTACCTCCCCCTTTCCCGTCTCGGTCTGCACAAAAACTCGGGAGCGCCACGGTGTCCAAACTTCCGCCACCGCTTCATTCCTATCTCGACTCTTGCTTCTCGGGGCACGGACAGGACATTAAGCGCTCCGTCGTTAGGACAAGAAGAGAGGGCGATCCTTTGTCTAAGAGGGGAGCCGGAGAAATGAATAAAAACGAATGAAAGTAAAAGGTGCTGCTGGATATGCGTTGCGTACGGTGCTATTGCAGTATACCGTGCGGCAGTGCCATACGCACTTCGAGAAAAAGAGTGCCAAGAAAGGAAGCGCGACTCGGTATATGTACTTATTTTTATTTTTTTAGGTTTTCTCGGTAAACGGCGAACCTCGTCCTCAGAACTGTCCTCCGTTCATACCATTTTTCTTTCTTTCCTTTTTTTATTTTCAATTTACATAGTTTCCAACATCCCCGCTCTGTCTTTATAGTGCACTACTTGGCGTATCGGTTTTTCTGACCGCCCCAACGACGACCCTCTTTTGTATGTGTGCGCGTGTGTGCGCTTAATGTTTATAGCTAATACACATTTCTCACTTTCTTTGATGATATATATACTTAAACGCGACGGCAGTGGCCAGTGTCGCAATGACGGGGTTTCCAGAACAGGGCTCAGCTCGTCCGCGATGAACGAATTCAATCAGAGAGACTGAACAGCATATACCGAGACATTATTACAAATGACGTATTTCGTACGCACGAACCGCGCTTTCTTCTAACCCTGCACATTTTGGGGGATGGCCTGGTATTTTGCCTTCTAGAAATAAAGAAAGAAAAAAGATAATAAATATCTATCTATTACTTTTCTTTGCTCTTCCTTGTGACACTTTCTCCCATCCCCTCCATTCGTTCTTTTTTATCTACTTTTCCTTTTTCCTTCACTCGCGATGCCTGTCTCCTCATCGACTCCTGAGGGGACACTCCGACGTTCTCCGAAGAAGCAGTACACGTAACAGCGCGCGTAGCAGCCGCGTTGCACACGAGGGAGCACGAGAAAGATTTCTCGAACGTGGTCTGAAATAATAAGGCGTCGTTAAGAAGGGGTAATTTGCCTGGCAGTTTGGTCTGCCCGGTGTACCGACGCGACGGCGAAGGAGGGGCTGTATATATGAAGGCGGCGATGCTTGGCGGCACGCCGCTCTCTCGGCTATTAAGCGACGGCCTGTTCCCTCGAACGCTGTATAGTATCGTTCGCTATACCTTGTCTTCATTTTTTATATGACACATTCGTTCTGATCGTCTCCCGTGAAGGTGCTATCACTTTTGCTGTGTAAACTAATCGCGAGTCGGGCTTTTTTTTTTCTCCTTTATGGGACATTTTATTTCCGCGTGGCCGGAGTCTTTCCTTCGTTACATCCTGGAGAGACGTAGGTCTTGGTTGCTGTCTTCTCCTTTCTTTTTCCCTTTTTGTTTGCTATTTCATTTTTATGTCTGTGTGGCGAGTGTAATTTATCCTGCCAGTTATTAGAGCTTTTCTCAATTGCCCCCGTGGGAGTGCTGACAGCGTTCTGTGACGGGTCGCGGAATTAGGGTTGGCCTGGGAGTAGTTCAGCCGAGAAAGATGGATGAACACAAAGAGCTAGTGTCGAGGGCGGTCGCAATTATGAGCTCGCGTGTGTAGTTGAGGGGCGAATTGATCCATCAGTTATGTGGAGGGTCAGTCTTTTGTCGTCATTATTCCTATGCCAGCTGATGTGTACTAGCATTTTACAGGGCGTACATCTTCGGAGAAGTTGTTCGATAAACTAATTCGCAATAATGTTTTCCAGTGATATTGAGTAGCGCAACTACAATAAATAGTAAAACTGCGCTTTACCTAATTCAATCAATGTCAATGTCAATGAACTTTATTTCCCTTCGTACAAAAGGAGGAAGCCGGGGCTAAAGGCTGGAATGCCTGACGAAGGCCTCGGCTCCATTGTAGAGTCTGGCATCAATAGACATGCATATAACTGAAAATATAACTATAAAGTAACAATATAAATAAAGTAACATAAACAATATACCATTATAAACAATATAAACAACAATATAAATAAAGCATCAATTTAAATGCGAAATTAGCTGCACTTGCAGGTGTCACATGTGAAAAACGGTGTTACACATAACAAAAACCAGAAGCTATTAAATATTCCTTTGTTTCCTTTTTTAAAGATTTTCAATGAAACATCAAACTGAACATTCGGAGACATTTTACTAATAGCCGCAGTTACCTGATAGTTGCCCCGCCACGGTGGTCTAGTGGCTAAGGTACTCGGCTGCTGATCCGAGGGTCGCGGGATCGAATCCCGGCCGCGGCGGCTGCATTTCGATGGAGGCGAAATGTTGAGGCCCGTGTGCTGTGCGATGTCAGTGCACGTTAAAGAACCCCAGGTGGTCGAAATTTCCGGAGACCTCCACTACGGCGTCTCTCATAATCAGAACTGGTTTTGGGACGTAAAACCCCACGAAACAACAAACAACAACCTGATAGTTTAATTTTTGTTTGCCATAGTTCGTACGCGTCAAAGGTAGCCGGTGGATTTGTTTACGAAAATGGTGTGTGGTATTGAATAAAGTATTGTTCTGAGTGTGTAATTTATTGACTTTAATGTGCTGGAGCTAACGAAAAACGTAGATTTGGTTCACCTGAAGCAAATCGTAACTGTGAAACAGTGGCAACGTAGAAAAATCTCTTGGTCTGCCATCGAAACCGTGGATACATCGCAAAGCTCTCTTTTGAAGGACTGGTAGTTTCTAGTAGTTAGTAGCCGTAATTGCTCCCCATACTAGGATACAATAGGTTAATTTCGAGTATACAAGCGCGTAGTACATACATACACCAATACCCGACATTCGTAGCTGCATTAACATAATCTGCCTATCTATATGTACACAGGACATTTCTTTGCGCCGAGCAACCTCCGACACGCACCTCGACTCAGTCGCTGCGTCGCTTCTTGAAATTCCTTAGGATGCATGCTTAGTGCAAGACCTGTTACGGACACGAAATGCCTGAGCGTCCCCTTCAAAATATGTCACCGACAATCCTTGGACTCTTACTTCCATTGCAACTCCAGTGCTTACGGTCACAGTAATCTTTTTTTCTCTCTAAATCCACCTATCGTGATTTCTACAGTTCTCGACGTTTCTAATCCGTGGTCCTTGAACGTCTTGTCGAAGCAGCACCGGTATCGGCGGGCTTTACTTCTCTACGTTCTTTATCGCTGCATACATTCACAACACTCGGCTCCGCTACCCTCAAAGATCCTAGCGGATTCCAGCGGACTCTGGCGCCTTTTCCGTTCAATCGCTGTTAGCAACAGCGAGAAGATACAGGCAAACTGGTGCAAGAAGAGGATCAGTAGCTTGTCTCATCAGCATTGCTTACGTATCCTGCATAAACGAGGCGGTAAGAAAGAAGAACGAGCCACAGGAATGCAAGAAGAATCTGGCTACAAGATCGCAGCCTTTTCTCCTGCCCATATCTCTCGGTCTTCTTTTCCTTTTCTCTCTGTTCGGTCGCCCGCGAGAACTGGTTTCGGTGGCAAACCAACGATCAGAGGGGAGTATAGCGGGGGGATGGAAAGGAGGTGGGGGGAGGGGGTGCAAAGAATGGTTTTCCGATAAGCGAGGATCGATGCCGGAGCCGCGCCGATTCCGGTGGCTGCCAGAGGCACTCATCCCTCAAGGGCTGCTACGCGAATATGGCACTCCGGCTTGTACCTAGCACGAGCCAGATAGCCGCGATACGGCCGCCCAAAGAGTGATGGCGGAACGGGAAGGGGAGAGCAGCGTCGGCGTTGCCATTGAAGAGCTCGCTGAGCACTCCTCATTAAGATATCGCCGGGCAAGTCGATCGCTTCCTTCTTCCTCCCATCTGTGGTTCCAGCGTGGCATGCATGTCCACGGCTTTTTCTCTCTTTCGTCGCTCTCGTTGCTGGAGCGTCTGGTAACGTTGAGTGACTTGCGGGCCGTTTGTGTTCGCTTCTATTACGATGAATGAATGAATGAATGAATGAATGAATGAATGAATGAATGAATGAATGAGACGGCCAGTTGCCGATGTCCTAACTATTGGGCGGCATAAAATAAGGTATCTAACATTTTCGTGGACTTT
The DNA here is from genome assembly GCA_013339685.2 of Hyalomma asiaticum. Lineage (NCBI taxonomy): Eukaryota > Metazoa > Arthropoda > Arachnida > Ixodida > Ixodidae > Hyalomma > Hyalomma asiaticum. Next base: position 11,254,918 of record CM023483.1, on the reverse strand, counting down.
AAAGGGCTGGCCTGTCATTCTAACGCTGAAGAATTAAAACTTAGTATTAATTCCCCCTTTTCAAAACGGGACATACGTCATAACTAATATGTAGTCTTCTCATCGCATGAAAGTTAATTAGTATGTGACAGTCAACGCGTTTCCTTATTCCATTTATTATGTAATGTACCTGCAACAAGGTAACTACAGTGCTATATTTGAAAGCTAAGTTCGTTCCTTCAATACTTTTCTCCGATTTCATGAAATCGTTACTGTCCAGCGTATCAGGAGTTTGTGGAGCGGCGTTCCTGTCGTGAGACTTGTGTTAGCACGTTTTACAAGCCTTGGAAACTGTAGAGACACGTTATAAATTTTGAAATTGGCGTTATTTGTCGGCGGTTTGTCGGCGTGAAAGCTCTCATAACTACATAATTAAGAGAACCGTTAGTGGAAAAATCGTTTTTCCCTTTAAGCGCGGTAACGTTGAGAACAGCTGTGTTTGTACAAAATGATCGCGTATTACGAACAAACACTTCTCTTAAATATTACTTCAAATACTTGTAGTCAAATGTAGAGAGGTTTCAGTGAAAAGAATAAGGCGGAGCATAGCTAATTTATACACTAAATGCAATCTTTATCCGCACGTCTGGCTGAACGAACGAGTTTCGAGCAACACAATGAAATAAGCTGTGAATACAACCGCTAAAAAAACAAGTAATACCATGTTCCACGCGAACATGCGTTTGCACAAATACGTCACGATAGTAGCGAGGGCTTACTTCTCTTTTGTTTTTCAGTCTCATCAAGTGCTAAAGTTATTTTTCTTTTGTTTATTAGGAGTGTTGAGCTGTGTAATTTTAGTTCAGTTGCAGTAACTTTTAACCGATGGCCTTTTCCTGAAGCTTTCCATACGTTGCAGTCTCTCTCTCTCTTTTTTAGTGATGCGACATAATTTTCTGGACCGAAGTCAGTCAGTCATTAACTAAGGAAGCCAGTAAGCTAATTAGTTAGTAATTAGTTAGTAAGTCAGTCAGTCAGTTAGATAGTTCGTCAATCATCCAGTTAGTTGGTTAGTTAGTTAGTCCCTAAGTTTGTTAATTAGTCAGTTAGCTAGTTAGTTAGGCAATCAGCCAGTTGGTTAGTTGGTCAGGTAATTAGTCAGCAGTTAGTTAGTTAGTTAGTTAGTTAGTTAGTTAGTTAGTTAGTTAGTTAGTTAGTTAGTTGGAAGCCTCATCCTGATTTATGGTGCTATTGAGACTTTTTTATACGTCAGTCTGAGAACCTTTCTCAAAGCGTGGATTAACTTATACTGCACAGCGAAAGTGGCATGGGAGACTGTATAAGTTCTTGCGCAATCTCGATAACCTTTCTGTTTTAATCGTCGCTTTCAAAATACTGTTAGCTTTATGCTGCCACATTGAAGCTCGTATCCATTTTTTCTCATATATTGATCACACTGGTAGGCAATATAACCACCTTATAAGGCATTTAAAAGCTAAAGTCATTAAGCCATTACTGCCTGTTTATGTAACCAATTACGCAAACGTTTCATGGCACTAAAATCACATTGTCACGTTTCAGCTATGGCAAAAGCAGCCTCTCACGTTTTTCTAGCAATTTTTGTTTTCGTCATTTTAGAATATGCTCTCTATTTCTTGTTTCCTTGGCCATCGCAGACACTGTGCTGCAAGAGCTCGGGGTGTGAGAATAAATCCTCTCATTTCCTTCTATAGGGCCGCGCGCCTCGATTCTGACCACGCGCCTAGGCAATATTTTTTTTTTCTAATCACCACTCTGTGAAGTACCGCAGAGCCGATACAATAGCGCCGTTACGTTGTATATCTATGCCGTTCTTTCCCTAATCCGGGACTCTTATTGTTCTGGTGGCTTCCTTCCTGGCGTTTCTTTCAGGCTAGACGTGCACATGCCGCGAAGCCATAAGGCAATGCTGCCTCTTGTTATATTATGTTTCGGGGCATATTTATGTATATATGTTTAAGAACAAAAGACGGTTCAAAAGAACGGTTGAGCCCCTTATATACGCGGATATGTGTACGAAGAGCGAGTGCGCACACCGCTGCTCGTGTATGTATGTATGTATGTATGTATGTATGTATGTATGTATGTATGTATGTATGTATGTATGTATGTATGTATGTATGTATGTATGTATGTATGTATGTACGTCGTAGTGCATTCGCTCATGTGAAGATGCGTGCCTGTGGTTGCGCGCGCATCGTGCGTTTATTACCAGTATATCCTGATTGTTTACGCCCGATATCACATCCATTGGTCAATGGAACATATTTGCCAGGCACATCGGCGCTGACTACCGCAAAGACTAGACGATGTAGGCTGCTGTATTTTTGGTTCAGTACAGCATTACAATTAAGTCGTTCGGGAAACGTGAATTTTTGCAATGTAAGACTCTTTTAGTTAATATTTGTTCTTTGAATTTGATAACGCGTCTATGCGACCAGCCGTACACGATGCACAGTTATGCTTGGATCCTGCTTCACTTAAATACCATACGGAACACTGCAAGCCGCTGCTAATGGTCACAACATTCAAAAAGCAAGAAGAAATGAGAAAAGAACAGATAAAAACTCCTGAAAGGCACTGATAAACAGCGCCAGCGTTACGAGGCAGGAATAGCCGAGTCGTATACAGCAGCTGCGGCTCAAATGAAGAGGCGGGAAATGCTATGCGTGTTTGGCTTCTTTCTTTCTTTGCACGTACTGGATTATGTGCGGCCATTTCAGGAGACAGACGGGCGTCCGTGAAGCCGCTTCTTAATTGACGCATTATACGCGCCCTTTATGCCCCGAGCACGGAGAGCAGCCGATCGGCTTCCCGCGGCTCGTAACGGCGTTTCTCTTCCTACATAAGCTCTCGCGCGTGAGGTGGCTATCTAGCACCCCGATCCGAGGGCGCAACGCGTGATTTCTGAGCTGGATCTGGAGGCTTACCGCGGCGTGAGGAACGGGTTGGATCGCAAGTCGGCTGTGATGCCGACGGGGCTTTGACCGGGAGTTTCGGAAGTGTACGCTGAAGGCGCTCCGAGAACGGCGCTTTAATATAGTCGGCAATAATCACCCGTGCTTGCTGATATCATCACCGAGATTTACTTGGCAAGGAAGGCCGTGAACTTAACTGCTGCTTGGGACGTGTGCTGAACTTTAGTCTGTACGATTTCTTTTAGTGTTGATGCATGACGCTCCAGTGCTGACAACAGCTACAATGTTGCTGCGACATGCGTCTCAACGGTTGCATACTTTCAGTCTTTTCAGCCGGGAAGAGCCATGTTAAGACTGCGGAATCGATTGGAGTTGCTGTGCTCTAGTATGCCCCCTTGCTATACTGTGGTGTATACGAGTATGCTATGTTCTACTGTTCCCCTCCCCCCCCCTCCGTTCTTTCCTCCTCACCTCACTTCTCTTACCCGTCACCTTGCTATACCATACAATGCAAGAGCTGCTTGGCACACACCCACTTTCTGTGGGTGTGTGCCTTTCCCTCTCTATTTTTTCCTTCCTTCCTTCCTTCTGTGGCACATAAACTGTACTATGCAAGGCTGTGCCGTTCTTTACCCTCTCCCCTTCTCTTTTTTTTTCATCCTCACACTCAGGTCACTTCTCCTCACTTCCCTCTCCCGCCCCCTCGCTGTACTAAACTATGCACGGCTATGCTGTTAGGAGCTGCTTGGCACATACGTGCTTTCTATGCTGCATACCCGCCTTTATTTATTAGTGGGCTGAAGGCATGAGCGCAAGACAAGAAGTGCGCGCGAAAATGTCGCACATTGGGCATCTTATAGAATAAGTGCGGGAGCACTTATTTCGTCTTAATGATGATGATGATGATGATGATAACTTCCTGCCCGCGCTCCACGGCCCAACCAAAAGCTTAAGCAACCTCCGCTGTTAAAATTAATTTGGACCGTGAATTAACTTCAGCATCGCGTTCCAGGCAATAAGTGATAGCAGCAAGGCAATGAGTGATATTATTTGAAAAATATTCTTGCACTCATGTTGATGGTGCCGTTTTTCTCGCTTTTATTCTCTGTACATCTCCTTTTCGCACGCCCGTAAGTAAAGTAGAAAGCTCTAACAAGTAGCCTATTGTCGTGCGCGTGAATAATGTAGCTCGTATGAAGACCAAACAGTACTCCCGATTCCGGAAAGATTCCAACCTACAGGCTTTCGTAACACCAAGATCCTAGGATCGAACGATTTCTTAGTTCCAGTTTTTTTCATGCGGTAATACAAATTTGTGAAAGTATAGAAGAATGCTAACAGAACTGCAGGAATCTCATTTTTAAGGGGAAAAAATAGAAAAAGTTAACCCGTCACTACAGTGCTACTTGGGCTGGCTGGTGCTTGTCCAAGGAAACAAAAACAAACAGTAACAACGCGTGTGAATCAGCGCCTCGTCCGTATCTATCCTGTCTCTTTGCTCGAGCTGTTATTAACTTCTTTTCTTTTTTCTTTTTTTCTTCATCGTGGCCATGAGAGACTGCAGGTGCAGCGAGTCCTCAGAAAACTGCCGCTGATCGCATCCTCCAGTCAAACACCGCGCGATGACGTCATTAAGATAAAGATCGCGTGATGACGCTATCGTGCCCAAAGGTACTTTACGTGCTTACATCATTGTAAAGTTATAATAGCATATGATTGCGTAACGTGATGACGTCACTGCGTCGAACGTGACGTCACATGAAGATACTATCATCAAGTGAGGATGCCACCACCCTAGCACGTCGCGTAATGCCTCGTGGAAAATTAAGCAGCACACTGTGTGCTTCCTGTCTCTTTGCACTGCCTTCGAGACTGGCTCACGCTGTGGTGTGCGCACGCCACAAAAAAATGTCGACCAAGCGGGGGCTAGCAGCTTCTGCGTAAATGCGTTGGTGATCAGTCTTTCTCATGGCCTCATATGAGAAATCTGTTCTAGCTCAGGACAAAGAAAGCCAACCGAACTGCTTTGACGAGCGAATGCTTTAAACGAAAGAACGTTTCAAAAGGCATCAGAGTAACACCCAGAAGCACAACTCCTGCGTTGTTCTCTTGCAACAGGACCCTCAAAATGACACTCGAAAAGCAAGGAAAGAAAGAAAGAAAGAAAGAAAGAAAGAAAGAAAGAAAGAAAGAAAGAAAGAAAGAAAGAAAGAAAGAAAGAAAGAAAGAAAGAAAGAAAGAAAGAAAGAAAGAAAGAAAGAAAACTTCGCTCATTTATGTTATGCTAATACATCGTAATTCGAAGCTTCTTTGCGCTTCACACATTGCACGAAATTCCACACGACTGGACAGTCATCCGTCATGCCACTCGACTCCAGGCGGTTAAAATTACGACGTGTGCACCGTGCGCCCGGCGGAAAAACGTCTAGCGTTCGTCACTCGGTACTCGGATGAGTCAACAGCAACTCACAGTTACGACGAACCGGGAAGGAGATATGGGAGCGTGTCAAGCTCACGGGACAGCGTGATGTATTAGCTAAGTATGTAAAATACTGTATGATGGCAGCCGCAATGGCTGCCCACCTATCGACGAACCAATCTTCGCATCTCATATTTCACAAAATTTAGTAACTTAAGTCTCTGGCTGCCTCGTAGGTCAACGTAATTCATTTTTACTGATTATGAACTATGCTAGCCCCACCAGACGCCATTAAAATAAACGGCCTAACGAGTTGTATCGCCGCCTGTGCTTACTTTGCTTACTTCTTGCGTGTTCTGTCGCGTATAAAGCGTCTTTGCGCAGTGAGAGTTGTGCCTTTAGTATTTTGAACGGGCAGTTTACCAACACGAGGAAACCCTCTCATTTTAGCGTCCTTGTACTAAACACTGCATACCTGGTAATAAAAGCCATATCGCACTAGGCGTGCCAGCAGTCACGATGACATGCGAGTGGGTGTGAACTGTTATGGAGTATAATAACGTTGTTAAGGAGTAAACCATTGCGTGAAAAAATAAGTAACGCTCCACTTGAAAACGTGCAGAAGCTTTCTTTGTTTCCTTTTTTTTTACTAACGCAATTGTAGCGCAAAGGAACACACGGACAGACAAAGAGCACAGGACCAGCTCTAGTCCTGTGCTCTTGAGCGTATTCTCTGGGAGTGGAAAGGGCTGACGGGTAGGAGCGGAGAGACAGACGTATAGCGAAAGCATCAGCACGCGTTGGTGTGCTGTGCTGATCAGTAATTGATTCCCTTTTGGTGTGCTGTGCTGACAGTAATTGATTCTCTTTTTTTCTTTCCTTTTTCGCTCGAATAAATCGCAGTCCGCCAAATATGCTATCACTGTAATTGTCTCGACTGTACTTCTGTGGCGGTCAAGCAGTGTCAGGCGACGTAATATGTGCTGAGGTCTTGTGAAGTGAATTAACCTAATGTCATATTTTGCTCATAAGCAGTCTCATACCTGTCATTCTAAGAGTACGATGAAACAAAAAGAAAATGTTTTGCAATAGGTTATATACGCAAAGTGCCATGCACTGTGTTCAAGGATTTTCACATACATCATACACTGAATTAGTATAAAGCAGACAAATGCACCACTCGAGAGCAGGAGCCGAAGCGAATTATAAGAGGCATAGTAAAGACCATTAGTACAAGAAATAATGCACCGAAAGAAACATCGAGAGACGCCACGCACGCCGGGAGGGACGTGTATGAGAGAGCTGTAAGTTTATAAAGCGTCCCAAGTAAGCACATTGGCAAGACGTTATCCTTGTGCAAAATAACTACTACTGGAGAAAAGGGCGCTTGTTACGTACTTCTAGAAGCGGCCTTTGCAGGAGGCCGCCTCTCTTTACGGAGCAGTGTAGAGCAAATTTTGCTTAAGTTGAATAACACGCCACTATTGTTGGGTGCTCATAGCTAGAGCACAGGTGAGGTAGAATCAGTATTGTCGGTGGTATCTTACAGCGAAGACGCAGTGTCTCTGCTGCGTTCAGTTTCCACGTCCACCTCCTCGCTGATCGAGCTTCGGGCACCAGCCGCCACGGCACGTGCAGCCGGGGTGGAGCGCTTCCGCTGCACACGCATGTAAGCCTTTTGTCTCTTCAGTTCCGCGTGAAGCAGCGCCGTCAAGATGCAGCCGATCACAAGCATTCCAGAGACCACGAGGTTACAGGCGACGTTGCCAAATTCGGCGCGTACGAGACTGCATATCGGTGTCAGGACCAGACTCGTACCCTGCGCAGACATGCTCAGTAGACTGGCCGGCAACGCTTCGTTTAAAGGATACGTGATTTCGGCGCCAAGTTGGACGCCAAGAGGCATGTAGCCCGTCATGAAGAAGCCCAGCAATAGGCACGCCGCCATGGTCAGTGAGTGCGAGCGCATGCGAAGCACGAACGTGTGCAACAGCATCGCCATCGCCGAGAAAATGTAAGCGACGAGAGTGACTTCTTTGAACCTCGCCGTCTTGTCGACCACGACGCCGCATACCCAGGATCCTAGCAGACCACAGAATGTCAATGACAGCCCGAGAATGCCAGCGAAGCCCTCTTCTCCGGGGAAATAGTTTGTGATCACAGGGTTCAGCATCGTCGAAATTGAATAGAGACTGCCGGTGTTTAGTCCGTAGGAAAGCAGCAACAGGATGAAGTTGCGGTCTTTTATCAACTTGTGCATGCCTTCTCCGAACGAAGTTCTGGTGTCGGCGTAGCGATTAAGCATCTCAGAAAAGCTTGGTGGGTGTGTAGGCTTTTCTTCGAAGAACGCAATAACTACAAGAAACGCTAGCGAGCTCGCGATCGCGACTCCGATACAAAGCGATCTGAGAGATTCTTGTACATCACCCTTGTCGAGCACGTGTGGTGGCACGAGGAATCCCCGTGATGGCAGGCTTAGAGGTGACCTCACCGGGAAAACTGCTCACTGAAGTGTCCCGCGGTGTGTCCTGACTTTCAGTACTTGCGGGTGAGTAGCTGCTCGCGCTGTCCAGTTCGTACAGCGGTGACCAGTCGTCGAACCGTCGAGGCGTGGTGCGCGGCGGGTTTCCTTGGGGAGCATTGCGAACCGCACCATCTGGAGCCTGACGGTTGCTGGAAGAGTTGACCACATCGCGAGACGACACGCCATCAGTATTACCTGGTTTTGCGGATAAATGCGATGGCTGCATCGCACTGTTCGTAGGGGATAGAGCCTTGCCAAACAAGTGACAGTCACTGCCGCCTCTGGGACAGGAGAGAGAAGAAGGTTAACGTGAAGTCTAAGCAGGGGAGTGGCACGTTCATAGACTGAATATCATTTCTTCTTCACCTTCTTCTTGCGTTCTCGCGCCCTCGATCATTACGACGACGATGATGATGATGAAGATAAAGGAAGTGGAACCTACACATTAAGGTAATTGCCCCGCCACGGTGATCTAGCGGCTATGGTACTCCGCTGCTGATCTGAAGGTCGCGTTATAGCATCCCGGCCGCGGTGTCTGCATCTTGATGAAGGCGAAGCGTTGAGGACCGTGTACTGTGCGACATCACTGCACGTTAAAGAACCCCGGGTGGTCGAAATTTTCGGAGTCCTCCACTACGGCGTCTGTCATAATCGTAGCTGGTTTTGGGACGTAAAGCCCTTGATATCAGTAAATTAAAGGAATTTATTTCTTAACATTTGCGTGAGTGACATACTTTCATTCCACTTCCTTTTTATTCCAGCCGACAAAATCCCCCATTAAACACGTTACGCTCTAGTGCATAGATCGTTCAATTCAACCACCCACCCAAGGCAATTGTAACGCGCTGCCTGCCAATTTATAACACAATTTATAGATGTTGCCTCTTCATATCTTTCAAAACAGAGCTGGTGGCATTGATTACTCTGATGATTGATTTCTGGAGTTTTACGTCCCAAAACCACGATATGTATATGATAGGCGCCGTAGTGTAGGGCTCCGGAAACTTCGACCGCCATGTATTTCTTATGGTGCATTGACATCGCACAGTACACGGGCCTACACATTTCGCCTCCATCAAAATGCAGCAGCCGCGGCCGGGATTCGATGCCACGACCTTCGGATCAGCAGCAGAGTGGCATAGCCGCTAGATCACCGTGGCGGGGCGATTGATTACTGTATTATCAATATTGTAGGAATAGATTTCATTTATATTTATGAATTTGTTGTAAGATAGAGCCCCTGTCATGGACAATAGCTCATGGTGAGTTTTCCGTTACCGTCGTATAGACGCATGGTGAAAAGGTGGCACCTCAATTAGTCCGATGATGATTATGGCGACGCCCATACCACGGCGTATATATTCAGTGCAGCATCAGCTAGAAAGTTGCCAGCGCACATAAAATAGCAAATGTAAAATGATAATTTAGTAAATAGAAGACAACAAAGTTTATTTGTTGACCTGTATAACTATAATAATTTATTCGGTTTATGTCAACTACTAAACTGTCGATTTTCTTTACGCAGTGACACAAGCGTTGTAGTTTCTTCTCAGTGTATTATCATGTTTTCTTTAATTATTACAGTGTAATATCTCAAGGTAGGACCTGAAAGTTGAATCCTGATATTCTTGGCTAATGCCCCAATGTGGGTGCGAGCCGTATGTTTTGGAAATATCATCATCATTGTCGCCGTCGTCGAGTTTGGCAGTGAGCTCATTCTGTTACTAGCGGCTATGACAGAATGAAACAAGAAAACTGCTAGAACTGATTTTTCTGCTGAGATTATTTTAGAGCGTTGGACATAAAAGCTCGGTTTAATGGGCGCGGAATACAAACAATAGCACACTATAAAGAGAAGGGGTGCGAGGAAATAAAATAGTCACTGAATCGTTGGCTGTAGAAAATTAAGCCGTTCTAATTAGATGATAAAGTTTTCGCTCGTGCTCGATAATGAAAAAAAAAAGATGAAGAAAAACGGCCATTACGGTGAGTAAATGTTTGCTGCAAATTCTCAACGGCCGCTCAGGGACGACGTCCGCCAATCACATGCGTGTGTTTGCTTTCGTTTTATTTTTCCCTTTATCTCTCCTTTTGTCAACGGAGCTGTTTAAGCCGGAGGTTGGCAGTTTGGTGTACACAAAAACTATCATCATAAAGATATAAGTGTGCACGCATCCTTCCATGAAATGGCTAGTGTGCCGCATTTGCACGCGCACCTCTTTCTTCTCTAAACGCGGGGACGTTTCATCAGACTTTTTTCTTCCCTTGTGCGCACGGCTTCAGCCCACAACTATTTAAAGGCAGAGGCGTTTCATCAGACGCTGTAACAGAATAGCAGCGCCGTAGCTATGCCTCACCTCGCCGAGTCGTGGTGCTGATGACTGCCGCGCAGTATCTAGGGGCCATACCGCGCAGAATATCGCCACGGCTGTAGATGCGAAAGTGACGTCACCGTAATCCGCGCCGCCGGGGCGGGGATGGAAAGCCCCGCTTCGCCGGAAAAGTGCGTTGCTCGCGACGAAGAGGAAGCGCGGCGCAAAAGCCGCTACTCGAGACTGTATGAGACGACTTCGGACCAACCCCGGGTGTCGCAGCGGTGAAGCGCCAGCGATGCGCACATACGGAGTTACGAGCCTGTCAAAACGAGCTAAATCGTTTGCATACGCAGAGGCGTCATCAGCCTCGATTCGGTCTTGCTTGTCGTGCCATCGGATGACTACGAAGGGGATGACTGACGCCCTGCGAACACTGTGCATACTTTAATGTCTCAGTGTTCTTTGCGGTTGTTGGTGGTGCTGTGCAAGAACCTTGCGAGAACATAGCCAAACCGAGATGATAAAGCTAGGTGGAACCGTCAGTTCACTCCTCTTGTCACAATCTTCGCATCGCAGAGTGAAGCCGTCCCCGATTGTTTACGTCTCTCCGTTCAATTTTACCGTAATATACTCTTTGTTCGTTACCTGCTGGGTGATCACGACTGCCGCGAGCCTATATCTATGGAATAATGGGCCATTTGTTGAGAGTGCAATCGCAGCAATGATTTATTCACCACCTACACTTGCTTGCTCGAGGGTTTCATTCGTGTATACAACCTACTAACTCTCCCGGGAGGTGTCCATTCATATTTACATTGGAAGCCAGGTTTCTGTCGTTTGGATTATTTTAGCGTTCATTTATTATGTTGACTAAACGTCATGTATGACGTTACATATTCTGACGTATAAAAGAAATCTGTATATACAGTCACTAAATTCGGTGTCTTGCTCAAAAATACCGATTCAATACTCAGATAAACATCATAAGCTAAATAATTTTGCTAGAGAATACTTCAGCTAAGCCTGACGCTGGACAAGCAATTAGCGAAGCCGTGAGCCAGTGAAAAATAAAACGGAAGCAAGTTCCACGCCGTGAACGCCTTCGGAACAGCGAAGCTTTTCTTTTATCGTTAACCATGGCGTAATTGGCGAAGGTGTCAAGTTGTCGACGTCATGACGTATCATTTAGGTTAGTCATAACGCAATTCATCATTATCTACTGACCGTACTTGATCGTTCACAATGCACTCATGCACTTCTTTCTTTCTTTCTTTTTATTTCTTTCTTTCTTTCTTCCTATGTACCGCTATGGAAATGCAGCTGCCGCTGAGGGGATCGAACCCGCAACTTCGAGTCAAACCATTTGTAACATAATCGTACATCGGTCTTTGCATAATCAATATCGCTCAAAAGGACAGAAAGTTGAGCGAGTTGGTAATACAATACAACGTAATACAATTTACGTAATACAATACAACGTAATACAATTTTTAGATATCTCGTTGTCATTTCAGCGGAATCACGTGTGTTGGCAGTATTCCCCTAGAGCATCTAATCCGTTGCTAAATTTTGACTCCAAGCATTCGAAAGTAGTAAAAAACGGAATAGCCTTGTCCTGTTTAAAGTCAGCCCTATCGAAGTCGTGCGTGCACCGTTTGACCATTAGCTTTAATGCGCAGGTTGAGCGCCTCTTAGATGCAGGTTACCCTAGACTAGCCATAGCCACAGTAGCTGAGCGTCTTAAGAAGTCGATTTCGACCGGAACAAAAGCGGTAGCAGAGAGTAACATTAACAAGAAAAAGGTCGTGAGTATTCCATACATCCACGCAGTTTCGCACCGGCTTAAGAAAGTGGGAAGTAAATATGGGGTTAATGTTGTGTTTACGGCTCCCAATAAGGTTAGGAAGGGTTTGTGCTGCAGTGCATAGAAGAATTGAGCAGAAGGAAGGTAAGAAGCGAACCGATATCTGTCCGGTTAAGCACCTAGCCAAGAACAATTTCACCGACTGCCGCATGGGTGTAGTTTATAAGATTCCTTTTAGCTGCGGACGGTTTTATGTAGGGCAAACTGCGCGTTGTATTAATCAAAGATTAATTGAACACAGGAGGTCGCTATCAGGTGGGACGCCGTCCAATCTATCCTTGCACTGCCAGGTCTGTAGCTGCATGCCCGAGTTAGATAATACCGAGATCCTGTACACGCATAAGAACGAAGATACGCTTTTATTGGTTGAGGCCTGGTATATCAGTATTAGTGGAAGTGCATGCGTGAGTCAACCGTCGATTAGCTTAAACAGGGAGGAGATAGAATGCCTTGGGAGTTGTCTATCGCGTAGGCGGGCACGTGTAACCGATTGACAGGTGGCGCTACCATTCCGAGCATGCGCAGATAAGCTGTGTGTCTTCTTTCTTTTTCGCCTCTGTGCTGTGCATCAGTTGCTAGTCGGCGTTCGTGGTGTTCACTTCTCTTCTTGTGTCCGTGTCCTGCACGCCTCTTCTTTTGATTATCAATATCGCGTAGCACGGGTCGGAGGGCAAGAAGGGGTCGAGAGTGGCAGTGGCTAGGGGGTCGATTGCGAAAGCAGGTCCGTGTTTCCTCTCTGCTCGACAACGAGGTCATCCGACGCACGGCACAGCCTCGACGTCGCATATCTCCGCCGTGAAAATGTAATACGCGAAGGAGAATCAGCGTACTAAAGTGAAGTCAAGTAGGCCCCTGATTTATAACATTGTAGCGGTTGTATTTATTGTTTTTGAGCTGTATGTGGGTGCTGTCATGTGATAGAAAACTAGCCTTGAAGATTCTAACTTTCGTGGAACCACAGCAAGAGAGAGAGAGAGGGAGAGGGAGAGAGAAACTATAGTGCCCCCGCGGGCTAAAGCATAGTTCAACTGCCGCGTACTACTGGATGCAAGCAAGTCTTCGAATGACGAGTGTGTGGTAAGTTAGCGTTTCTCAGGCTAATGTTTGTAACTGAGCTGTGATAAGTGTAGCAGACAGGCCTTCATTGAGAAGCTTTATGTACTAGAAGCGACTCATACGGATGAGCAGAATCAATACATGTCTGAAGGGATTCGCACGTACAATAAGGAATAATAAAACGCACGGATGCATTATTTTGTGAATATACACAGATATAATCAGCCATAACATTTTATTTTATTTACGAGGTGTGGATCCACGCAGCCTAATATCTACAAGACAATGAAGCGAAATTAAAAATACTTTTTGAGCACAAATTCTCATTTTAAAAGAGTCCACACACAGTAGCCTGACTGTGGAAATATGAGTGCCAATACAAAGATCAATGTAGAGCTCGTATTACCTATGGATATCCTCACGTTGGGGCATTGCGCGGGTCCTGCGGTGAACATAGTGAGCCAGAAAGGTCAATCACTAATTATCCTATAGGGCTCCCATTAACTCGAGTCACGTTTGCGGGAGACGGCTCTAAGTCGTCATTACTATGGGGCTTGCTGAGAGTGGGGCTGCTGGCAGATTGAAGCATAAGCTGGTCTTCCGGTGAAGACGTCAGAACGTCTGCAGGCTTTTCCGCCAAAGAGGGTCTTGCAATCGAGGAACGCCTCCTAGCTTCCAGCCTATAGGCCTCCTGCCTCCTAAGTGTTGCCTTCGTCTGTACTGTCATGATGCATCCCACGACCAGCGATGCGCATAGGCAGATGTTAGCAACGACGTCACCGTAGGCATCCTGGATCATGGATGACACCAGAATCATGACGAAACCGATAGCTTGGGCAGACATGTTCATTGTGTTGGAGCTTATTCCTTCGGGCGTCGGATAAGTTATCTCCGCTGCCAGTTGCAGACCGATAGGGATGTAGCCAGTCATAAAAAATCCGAGGAAGAGGCAGCCCAGCAGGGCCAACCAGTGAGACCGCAGCGAGAGAATGAACGTATAGACGAAGATCCCCGCGGTCGCAAGCACGTAAGTCAGCAACGTCACCTCCTTGTACTTTCCCGTCCGATCCAGTGCGAGGCCGCAGAGCCACGAGCCGAGGAGACCGGATACGACCAACGCCAATCCCAGCCAGCCGGCGAACGTCTCCTCGCCTGGAAAGTAGACAAGGATCACCGGGTTCAGCAGCGTCGAAATTGAGTAGAACGCTCCAGTGTTGAGACCGTAGGACAGAAGCAAGAGCCAGAAATTGCCGTCCGTGAACAAAGTGCCGAACGCCGGCTGAGAAGGACGGTCTCTTCTCCCTGCGGCGATTCAGCATTTCCGAAAAGCTGGGCGGTTTCTTAGGCTTGTCGTCGAAGGCGAATAGTATGATGACAAAGCACGCGCAGCTTGCTAGCCCCACACAGCCGCACAAGTACAGAAGAGATGTTTCCACATCCTCGACGTGGACGACATTTGGCGGTATGACGAAACCCAAGGCTATGCCCAGATTGTTTCCGAGCACACCCATAGAGCAAGCCGTCGAAAGTTCCTCGTACTTGAACCAAGCTGAGGAAAGACGCGGAGGCACACCCAGTATGAATGCTTGGGCGAACGCTGGGAAAGCTTGACCGATAAGGACTAGGGTGAACTGTCCAGGTTTCACGGCGAACGTCTTTATGCACGCTCCGATGGCAGTTCCAAGTGCCCCAATGAGCACCGTTACCCGAAGGCCCATGTTGTCCAGAATCCAGGCCGATGGAAAGGCCAAGACCATGAAACCGATGAGGTACAGCAAGGACGTCCAGGATATTACTGTGTCGCTGACGCCGTAATGGTCTTTTATCACGCTGGCTATGATTGAATACTGTATCCACTGGAACGCATTGAGCATAGATAGAGTGCAAAATGTGAGCAGGATCCAGAACCGCCGTGGCGTCGCCTCTACTGTGGCATCGCTCAGTACGGTTGGCAAAGTTTGCGTTACCTTGGAAGTGAGGGATTGCCCTGAGTTGTCTTTCAGTGGCTGCACGCTACTACCGGTTGACGCCGACTGCACAGCGCCTGCGCTTGTCTGGTTGTCTGACGGAGAAAGTGGATGGGAAGCTGCTGGCGTCTTCTGCAAGGGTTCTTCGATCTGGTCTTCGTCGAAGTTAAGCACAGATTTAGAATTGTACAGAGGCGAGTAAATTTCCAAAGCAACGTTTACGGCATCTGCGCTGGAACTGCGTTTTATGTCCATCGATTTCCTGTGCACAGCCCCCTCAGTGATGACAGAACTAGCGGCGTGATCTGACGTATCAGCTTCATCAACATGGCAACCGGCAACCGAGCTGAAGTTATGCCCTGCTGGCGTCGCTTTTGATGGTGTAGCATCTTCGGTTTCATACAGTGGTTCCCAAAAAGCTGGTTTCTCGTTTTTATGTGCCGTTTTCGGCACAATAAGCGAACTCTCACTCTTGGCAGGTGGAACTGCTGTATGCTCGACCAGCTCCAGCATCTTCGCATTCAAGAAGGCAGTGCTCAATTGATCTGGAATCATCTGCGATTCGTGCTTCGGCCAGTCCTTGTAATGGGGCTCAGTATGGTACCCCTCCTTTCCTTTCGGTGGAGTACTCGCGGCTTGACCTTTACTGTTTAACTCGTTTTCTTTTCCACCAGTTGAATTCATCAGCAGGCTCTGGGAACTAGGAGGTGGTTTCCCTGAGGTCGGCGTTTTCATAACAAATAGCCTCGTATTGTCAGCAGCTGGTTGAGCTTTTTCCGGTGGGCTCCGCTTCGAAGTCTTCTCAGCGTCTTGATTTGTCTGCTCAGCAAGCGAAACCTTGGTCGCTTCTCGAGACTTCCACGAAAACAATTCGGTCTCCACCGCCTTCACCGTGGTTTCACGGTGAGGGTCTATTTTCTTTTGAGTTGGTTTGGAGGACTCGTTTTGCAGCATCACATACCAGGGGCCTCTCACAGCACCTAGCTCTTGCGCCGTCTGGAAGACACTGGAGCGTTCTGAAACGCTGGGATTGACTGACTTTGGCGCGCACTCGGCCGTGACGTAGCTACCTGCTTCTGACACGTTAGCGTTCGCCGGGACTTGACTGGTGCTGCCAGCGCTGCTAGTCGCGGTGGAATGCTGCGAAGCACTTCGTGGTAGCAATTCTTGTCCAGCTCCAGGTGCAGCAGCGTTCTCGCTGGCTTTCTGCTGCGGTGGCGTTGTCCATGTTTCGAGAAGGGGTTTTCCTGGAGAAATGGTCTGCTGGGTTCCCTCCTTCGCAACCTGATGGCCACCTTCCTCCCGGTAGCCTCCTTGTGCAGCTTCTGCAGTGAAAACTTCAAGTCCTTCCTTGGCACCAGCCGGCACCGATACATCGGGGCTAGCTAGTGCAGTGGTACCTGGTACAGACGCTGTGCTGCTTCCATTCTTCTTTGAAGAAGCTGGAGGATCGCTTGAGCTCATCGTTGAGTAGCTGAAGCTTTCCAGTAAAGGAACGTTGGGCGCTGCGTGATTCGGTTTCTAGCAGTGGCAATCTAGGGGCGGAAAGCACGATCTTCCTCTTTCTTCTTCGTCTTCGAAAGCTACTAGTTTACTGTGGTAAAACCGCTGTGCTGCACAATATGCCAGGTGTATGGTACATACCCACAGCGATGTACAAAAGGCTATAGTATTGCCACATCCAGTCTCCACGCACAAAAGAAGAAGAAGATCACGGGAACTTAGAAGAAGAAGACGAGATCCCTGCGTGATCACTCAGTGTTCTTTTCGATTAAAGTGACCAGCTCTGTGTTCGTGATTCCTGCTGCTGATTTGTGCTATTCCTGCATCGCGACACTGGTGGAGGTGCTGGGTAAATGTTCGGAACACCTCTTCGCAGCACCGTATCCAGTCCAGAGCGAGTTCCGCGTGTTGAAACGCCAGTTCACCGCGCCAGCCGCCGCCTGTTAGGCCTGAGCCCAGAGTCGGTCCGCTACCAGAGGTTGCAACTGTGTCCGAGAGGAGTACCCAAGCCATGGCAAACCCAGGCCCGACACAGGTGACTGTTTCGAATCCTCGATCGCCTCCGCCCTTTCACGGCAACGCCTATGAAGACGCCGAGGACTGGCTCGAGGAGTTCGAGCGCGTGGCCAGTGTGAATGGCTGGAGCGCCAACGCCGGTCAAAAGTTGGCTCACGTGTACTTCTCTCTTCTGGACGGCGCCCGAACGTGGTTCACAAACCGTGAGGGAAACTGGTCATCTTGCGAAGAATTCACCCGGAAGTTTCTAGACACGTTCGGAAGCAGCGAAAGGCGAGAGCAAGCTCAACGACTACTCGAATGTCGCGTTCAGAAGCCCAACGGAACAGTGGCCATGTTTGTTGAGGACATGACCCGTCTATTTCGTCGAGCAGACCCGGATATGTCCGAGGGGAAGAAGCTCAGTCACCTCATGCGCGGTGTGAAGGAGCAGCTGTTTGCCGGTCTTGTGCGAAACCCGCCAACAAATGTTGACCAATTTTTGAAGGAGTCGACGGCCATCGAACGTGCACTACAGCTACGGTACCGTCAGTATGACCGTGTCAACAGCAGTGTATCAACCAGCGCCGCAGCCGTGCCGGCGGTTCCAGCAACTGACGAGGGTTTGCGCCAGCTCATACGAGACATAGTCCGTGAAGAGGTGAAGAAGCTCCTCGCTACGCCGAGTGAACGCACGGTAGCGTCCGTCTCCGAAGTTGTGCGCCAGGAGGTAAGGCAAGCGCTTTCACCTCCCGAACAACCCATCGAAACGCGTAATCCCAGCTACGCAGAAATTGTCTGTCGACCGCCGCCTATTGCGCCGACACTGCAGTACTACCAGCAGCAACCGCCGCCTATTGCGCCGACACCGCAGTATTACCAGCAGCAACCGCCGACAGTACCTTGGTACTACAGGGGAGCTCCAACGCGACCACCGCTCCGAAAAACTGACATTTGGCGCACTCCGGACTACAGGCCCCTGTGCTTCCATTGTGGAGAAGCAGGCCACGTTTGTCGCCATTGCCCTTATCGAGTCGCAGGGCAAGGATTTCCATCCGCTGCTCCTCGTCGCTCGAACAGCCGACCCAACGTCGACGCGAATGCGTCAAGCTGGCGCGACGATTCCCCTGTTTTCAGGCCGCGCTCCCCCTCTCCTGGACGTTCTTCTTCTCCGCTAACTCGACGAAGTGCCGCTGACGTTGCCAGAGGGCGACCTCCCAGCCCCCGCCGGGGAAACTAAAAGCAGCGACCTTTGGGGGGGAGGTTGCCGCTCGTCGAAAATCTGAAAATCCCCATTGCGAATGAAGGAAGAGCCGACAAAGTCCGACGATTTGACGAGCGCCGAAATTGTAAGCGCCGAAATACGAGTTACAGTCGACGGTTACGAAGTGACGGCTCTGGTAGACACTGGTGCGGACTTTTCAATTATGAGTGAGAGTTTGGCGCATAAACTAAGGAAAGTTAGAACAGAGTGGACGGGGCCGCAGATTAGGGGAGCTGGTGGCCGGCTACTGACACCCATTGGAAAGTGCACAGCAAGGATCGGCATAGAGGAATCGTCATACGTCGCAACTTTTGTTATTCTTCCCGAGTGTTGCAAACAGGCCATCTTGGGTATGGATTTCCTGCGCGAATACGGTGCAATCATCAATATACCAGAAGGTCTGCTGACATTTTCGAAGGATGAAACTGCACAACTACAGCGAAAGCCCTTGTGCCTCCTTGAGGACGTGACCGTGCCGCCGTTATCTTGTCGCCTCGTCCCCGTCAGGTGCACCACGCAGCATAATGGAGACGGCGTCGCTGAGCAAGTCCCTGCACTTCTGCTCACTCGAGGTGTTGCTGTAGCCAGAAGTCTCATCAGTGTGGTGCATGGGCAAGCCGATATTCTTCTGACGAACTTTTGCAAGGAACGGCGCCACATTACCGAAGGCACTGCAGTTGCTTACCTCGACGGAATTGCAGAGTACCGCGAATGCTTTGCAGTACAGCAGGGCGAGCAGGACACTTCTATAGCGCCACCTGTTCTTGATGTGAACGCTAGTTTACCGCCGTCGGAGAGGCAGCGTCTTCTTGACCTTTTGAACCAGTTTCAAGGCTGTTTCTCGTCGGTTTCACGGGTCAATCAAACGCCACTCACAAAGCACCGTATTATAACGGAGGAGACGGCACGACCCATCAGGCAGAACCCTTATCGTGTCTCACCTAAAGAACGCGAGGCTATCCAACAACAAGTGAAGCAGATGCTTGACGATGACGTCATCCAGCCGTCAAAAAGTCCTTGGGCATCGCGGGTTGTACTAGTTCAAAAGAAGGACGGTAGCCTACGCTTCTGTGTGGACTACCGCAAACTGAACCGGGTCACAAAGAAAGACGTGTACCCATTACCCCGTATCGATGACTCCGTGGACCGGCTGAGGCATGCACGCTACTTGTCATCGATGGATTTAAATAGCGGTTATTGGCAAATTGAGGTCGACGAACGAGACAGAGAGAAGACCGCTTTCGTGACGCCTGACGGACTTTATGAATTCAAGGTCTTACCCTTTGGATTGTGCTCTGCTCCGGCAACGTTTCAAAGGCTGATGGACACAGTTCTGTCTGGCCTAAAGTGGCAGACGTGTTTAGTGTATCTAGACGACGTCATCGTCATTTCAGAAACGTTTGAGGAGCACCTAAGAAGGCTTCTGTCGGTGTTTCAAGCAATTCGGTCCGCCGGACTAACACTGAAAGCGGAGAAATGTCATTTCGGTTTCGAAGAACTTCAATTCCTAGGCCATGTTGTGAGCCACAAAGGTGTTCTTCCTGACCCCGACAAGCTTGCGGCCGTTGCAAAATTTCCAGTACCAACGGATAAGAAAGCAGTTAGGCGTTTTCTAGGCCTCTGCGCATACTACCGACGATTTATAGCCAACTTCTCGCACCTCGCTGCGCCGTTAACACGCCTGACAAAGGACGACGTCGCATTTGTATGGGGAGAAGAAGAACAAGCGGCATTTGATCATCTCCGACAGCGCCTACAGACACCTCCTGTGCTAGCCCACTTTGACGAAGACGCTCCTACCATGATTCACACGGATGCCAGCAACGTAGGTCTTGGGGCTGTACTCGTCCAGTGGCAAGACTCGGCGGAACGAGTAATTGCATACGCAAGTAGAACGCTCTCGCGTGCTGAATCTAACTACTCTACGACCGAAAAGGAATGTCTTGCTGTCGTCTGGGCGGTTATGAAGTTTCGGCCATACCTATATGGCCGTTCCTTTCAAGTAGTAAGCGACCATCACTCCCTTTGCTGGCTGACCAACTTGAAGGACCCATGTGGTCGGCTAGCACGGTGGAGTTTACGGCTTCAAGAATTTGACATGACGGTGGTCTATAAATCCGGACGACAACACTCCGACGCTGACTGCCTCTCAAGGTCACCGATAGAGCACCAAGACACAGATGATGACGACATGGCTTTCGTAGGGGTTGTCGACACGGTTACCATTTCGCGTCAGCAACGTGAAGACACCGACCTGCTTCCACTCATTAATTTTCTGGAAGGACGGACCACTAGCGTGCCTCGGCCATTCGCAAGAAACCTACCATCCTTCTGCTTGCGTGACGACGTGCTCTACAAAAAGAACTTTTCATCTAACGGAAGCACCTATCTGCTCGTCGTCCCGACGTCTATGCGTGACGAAGTACTGGGAGCCTGCCACGATGAGCCGACGTCTGGTCACCTCGGATACACACGCACAGTGGCCAGAATCAAGCAGAAATACTATTGGCCGCGGCTTACGGCGATTGTGAAACATTACGTGCGCACGTGCCTCGAATGTCAACGACGGAAGTCGCCACCCTTAAAACCAGCTGGGTTATTGCAACCAGTTCAAGTGCCCCCGGTGCCTTTTGCCCAAATAGGGATGGACCTTCTGGGACCATTTCCAAATTCGTCTTCAGGCAACAAGTGGGTCATAGTAGCTACAGACTATCTAACACGCTACGCAGAGACGAAAGCTTTACCAAGCGGCACGGCAGTCGAAGCAGCACGGTTTTTCATTGAAAACGTCGTTCTGAGGCACGGAGCTCCTACAGTAATAATAACAGACCGAGGTACTGCCTTCACGTCTACACTGCTCAAGACCGTACTTGATCTCAGCAGCACAGCTCACAGAAAGACGACGGCCTACCACCCGCAGACTAACGGTCTCACGGAACGCCTGAACAAGACTATGGCGGATATGCTCAGTATGTACGTTGACGTCGACCACAAAAATTGGGACGACATTCTACCGTACGTTACATTCGCCTATAACACCGCACAGCAAGAAATGACGCGAAGGACGCCATTCAGCCTTCTTTATGGCCGAGAGGTGACGACTATGCTTGACGCAATGTTACTGCATGACTGTGACGACATGGATACGGACGCCGATGTTTTCACTCAGCGTGCAGAGGAAGCGCGCCAGCTCGCGCGCGTCCGTATCACCAGGCAACAAAATTCTGACGCAAAACGTTATAACCTGCGGCACCGATTTGTGACCTATCAACCCGGCGAGAAAGTGTGGGTTTGGACTCCTGTTCGTCGACGCGGACTTTCGGAAAAACTAATGAAGCGGTACTTCGGTCCGTATGAGGTTGTGCGACGCCTCAGCGATGTGAACTATGAAGTCATACCTCATAGCTCCTCAAGAACGCCTCCTCCTAAACCGGATGTTGTACACATTGTGCGTATGAAGCCCTACTGCTCTGAATAATGTGTGCCACACTACATTTCTGCTGCGGCGTATTGCAGTCCAGCATCGGGACGATGCTGTCTCCATGGAGGGAGGCAAATGCCACATCCAGTCTCCACGCACAAAAGAAGAAGAAGATCACGGGAACTTAGAAGAAGAAGACGAGATCCCTGCGTGATCACTCAGTGTTCTTTTCGATTAAAGTGACCAGCTCTGTGTTCGTGATTCCTGCTGCTGATTTGTGCTATTCCTGCATCGCGACAGTATTAAGGATATCTACTGTCTTCACCTGCTTCTCCCATGTTGTTGCCACTTGCCGTTCTTGCTATATATATATATATATATATATATATATATATATATATATATATATATATAAACACTTCGAAGCGGAGGACGTGCGAAACGAAAACTTTTTATTTTTCCAACGTTTCAGCCGGGGACCGGCCTTCATCAGGGTTTTTCCCTGATGAAGGCCGGTCCCCGGCTGAAACGTTGGAAAAATAAGTATTCGTTTCGCACGTCCTCCGCTTCGAAGTGTTTTGATTCTGCTGGATCCAAGGACACTTCCTTCTGCATATATATATATATATATATATATATATATATATATATATATATATGCAGAAGAAGGAGAGCGATTATTTTACTACGGCAGAGACATAGCGTTTGCCTTTAGCTCTGGCCTGCTGTAAAGATCTAAAAGCGCAAGAAAATTAATTGGACTGATATTTTAGCTACAGAACTATGGAAACAATGAGGCATTTTCTTTTTCGATAGGGAAATCTCATTGTATAACCATATTTTAGTCCATCCATCACTACTGTGTTTCATTGCCCAGCTGGCCGCGCACGAAGCCACTTCACATATTCCGCTTGGCAGACGCAGTTTCTTACGAACCAACTCTAGCTTGCTAACTGCTTCGCGCATTGAAGAGCGCGGTGCCCCGCAAGGTCTCGGTGCTCATCTGGCAGCCGCTCAATGCCACCCGTCGGCAGCTGCACGTACGACATTCCGGATGATGATGCAGAATCAATGGCGAGGTGCAATTGTGTTGATCGAAGAGACTCGTCTTTGACGTGCTCGGTCAGCGGTATACGTACACGACGCAGCAGTAGCAGCGCTGTAGTGTATGAGCAGCGGCAGAGCGAGCCGACCGTTGCAGCGGCTAGAACCGCAGGCATTGATTCGCATCGTTCGGCGGCTGCTGCTGGCATCGATTCTCGATTAAGACGACACGCCCCGTAATACAACCGTGTTACCTTCGTGCCACTGACGCCCCAGTACGTGGCATCGGTGCCGCGTCGGATTCGGCTGAACCCGGCGTGACCACAACCAGTTGTGCCCTGCCCCCGAGGCTCTGACCCCGCGGGGTCGTTCCATCTCCAGGCCTGCCAACCGCTTCCTTTCTTTTGGGTACTGTTTGGGCTTTAACGTTTGCCCATAAAAGTGAGGCGCTGCACTGGCGAGCTGTAGTCAGTCCGCGGACTACTTTATGGAAGCTTAGAACGGGATAAATTTGAGCCGGTAAACTTACCTTTGGGAGTAATTTGCGAGCACATGCAATGTGGTGCGATTGTGGACAGTGCACGTTTACGCTTTTAAGTTAAAACAATTAAATGCAATAACTTGTAATAGAACTGTACGCACACAAAAGGTCATTGCAATGCGTTAGGAGTTCGGCGTGTTATACTGACGGCACTGCGCCCGGATCTGACAAGTTGTCCGTGTAACAAATCAAGATAATTCTAACACACCTATAATTCCAAGACAATCTCATTTAAACGGGGAGTTAAAATATGTCTATCACTCTCTGGCTGGCGAACGTGAGATGTTGTAAGCCGGCTGGACCGAGCAGGCGCGATTGTGTATTGTTTTCCCGTTCGCGATAAAGAAAGGAAGAAAAACTAGCCCGACACAGTCGTTTACGAGGTGCGACTCGCACGCCGAGTTGGGAGCAGGGTAGCAAGAACGTCGAAATTCATTGACGTTTTCCTTTCTTTTTTCCAACATGGCGCTATTAACAAAACTTACAACAATGTCACTACTTCACAGGTGTGTCGTGAGATACCACTGAACATGCCAGCCTATTTGCCGGCTGTCCTATTTTGATCTAGACTTAGTATGCTCTATCTTTAGACTATAAAGTCTCTACGCTTGCCGCTGCAGGCCGCGGTTAAACGGATATGACACCCTGTTCTTGAGCGCAAGAATGTAATACATACATGCAGAGACTTGACTCGGTTGTCTCCTTGAAACCAAGAAAGGTAACCGTGCACTCACATTTTATCTTAAGTTCAAATATCAGGTCATCTGAACGAATTCTCCACTCTCATTTTGCATAGCGGGGCTCCAACACAGATCTATGGAAACGAACGCCCATGATGATCTTTATGTTTTCACTGTACAGTCTGCAGCTGCACTTTATGTAAGTTACATCATGTATTGGTGGTATGGCACGGCGTACGATGAAACTCGTGCTTCTAAAGGAACATGGGACTGGTGACCTGTAGACTGACATCTATACCGGGAAGCCAGTATGTTTTCAAAAGCCTTGGGTGTATGAAAGTGGCCTTGAATGTTATTTTGTCATGTTATGTGTTTCAAGCGAGGTCCTAAGGCGTCTGTCTGTGTCAGGGAACACCGGTGTTAATGGCCTACGGTACCCCTGTGCGCGTGCCGCGCTCGCCTTCTCCATATTTTCATCTTTCCAGTCCCCATTCACTTATCCCCAGTGCAAGGTAGCTAACCGGACGCTTGTTTGTTAACCTCCCTGCTTTTCTTCACTATTCTTTCTCTTTTTCTAAAGCTTCTGTCGTACAGCAGCTTTAGTCAGTTTGCTTTAGAGGTACAACTTTTGAGTCTGTTCAGAAAAGTACGGAACACGACCACGTAATCGACAGTTTAGTAGATACAGCTTCAGCATTACGGTTCCCAAGCGAACATGTACTGTTGCACCGTCGGTGGAAGTGTTAGAGCTTTTGGTAAAGTTACATACACCTCAGGTAGCTTTAGCTTCAAGAGTACGTTTACAGGCGAAGTACGGGGACAGACGGCACCATTCTGCGGTGCGCTGCTTTCCCGAGCTATGGCTCAGCTCATCGCTTTGAAAAGGTGGAGGGGAAAAAAATGAAAACCTCGCGCTTCATGCGAATTTGCATTGTGCGCCGTCGATTCGAAGGACCAGGCTCCCAATTAAGAAAACAACCCGCGAGGAAAAGCTCGTTGCGATCGCAGTTAACGTGGCGCTTGTTCTTTCATTGTACGCAACGCAGAAGCAAGAAGTGCCGAATCACGCTTTCTGGTGCGATTTCGCGTAACGACCTTGCTCCATAACACTCGTCGGCTGGAGCTGTTCAAGTTCTTCCCCGCTTCTTTCGCGTATACGCGTTTTCCCGCCACTGTAACTGGTCGTCGTCCTACCAGAGCTCGAGACGACCAATTCGGCGCCGTTAAAGCAAGTGGGCCGGAAGTTTCTACCCAGCGCGCTCGCGCGCTATACGGTCATGTACTCGAGCCCGAAATGTTTCCGGCGTAAAGTTCGTCTTCTCGTTTCGAGCCACTTCGCTCACGGGTGATGCCTTCCTGCTTTGCTTAGCAGCCAGCTATACGGTGGTCGAAAGTAGATGGAGCAGCGTGGTGCGATGGTCGAGGGAGAGGCAGTAATGGCGGAGATTCGTATAGCGGCCCCTAATGGCCGAAGACCACTGCCGCGAGCGTTCGAGCTAGCTACCCGGTCCGGCGAAGTGCGTACGCCTTAACGTCCAAACGCGCGCGTGCGCTCGGTCTCCTCCAAGCTCGCACGCAGTTGCGCGCGGGGTGTGATTCCTGAAGCAGAAAGGCGAAAAGGATAGCAGTGGAAAGGAAAAGAAAAAAAGAGTACCGTGGGGCGCGAATAAAAATCGACCAAGATAGCTAAGCGAATGAACCGCGGTATTGACGAGTAGCAGACGGGAGAGGGCTACCGTAGCATTGCTGCCACGTGCCGCACGCCGAAGTGGAGAGGACGAGCATAAGAAGAGAGAGACGAGCCATGAAGAAGAAGAAGAAGAAGCAGTCGCGGCAGTTTCGCTCAATCCACGGCAGCTGCGGCTATCCAGAGCACGCGTGGGTAATGGCCGAAACGATTTCCCTTGCTGATCACGGTGCATTCCTGGCGCAAGACGGCCGACGGCCAGAACCGCGGTAGAAGAAGCGGCCCACAAAGAAGCATTAAGGGCTCGATGCCGCGAGAGCGCTCGCGCGCGCGGGGGCTAGCGGCACACGCAGCGGTTTGCCGACGCGTACGGCGGCGGCATCAGCGGAAGCGACAGCGGCGGCTTCGAAACCGACTGACTGCCTGCTCTTCTCCGCCACCCTCCCCTTTCTGTTCTAGAAAGCGGTGGCAGATACGCGGCGTCTGTTTCTTGTTATCTTTATGGCCGGTTAGGAGGAGCTCCGGGAGACGTCTCCAATGGTCCATTAATGGCTTCTAACGACTTCTGACCGGTGCTTTCTTCTCTTTCCCAATGCGGCGCTCGCGCGCGAGTGTGTACGACTCCGTAGCGATGTGGTATATACGAAGAGAAAGAGAAAGCAACGAGGGAGACACACGCACGTTCTGTGTGGCGTGGCGAGGACGATTCGCCGCTGCCGCCGCCGTGGTGCTGGTGCGCTAGTGAAGCGTATTACGCCGTCAAGCACCGAGAACTCCTCTGTACGCGCCGTTTGGCTTTGGTCATTTCGAGTCGTTCTTTCTTCTTTGATCCATCCCCACCCGCTGCCTCTCACGATGACTTCTCTGTTTACTCTCAGAACGGCACTTTCTCGTTCCTTAACGCCTTCATGTGTCAGAGATAGCATGGTCCGAAGTGCTCGAAAGTTGCCATTAAGTTTCTGTTCCGGAGGTCCTCGAATTTCTCCGTATAAGCAAGCACGTATTTGCGTTTAGGTGTTCAAGTCAACGAGTACATGCAGGATAATATTAATGTGGTTAATATTAAAGTTCCGTCAAGCCAGCCGTTCGTTATCTCAGTTCTTTACGAAAGCTCAATGTATGAAAAGACCATATTGAAATCGACGGATGAATTTTAACAGAAGTGTTTTTATACGGGATAAACACTCAGCGTTGTCAACGCCATAGCCCAGCTCACCACTATAAAGTGCAATTCTTAGCCTGAATTCCTCAAAACCTGCACGATACTTTACTATGGGCCCGTTGGTCCTCAACGATGCGTGTGCTTGGAGGATAAGCATCTGCAGAACAAGCTCCCATTTGCCACAGCAAAGCCACAGTAAATCGGTATGTAAGCGACGGTGACCAGAACGGAATGAACAGTCGGATGTCTTATACACGTAGTTTTTCAAGACGTACTGTTTCTGGAAAGACCCACGGTAATAAAATAAAAAAAATCATTAAATTATAATTTGCATAATAAAATACGGCCTGTTCCAATCAACGCTCGATGATTGCGTTGCCAGGCGCTACAGCCCACCATTCGCTTCAGTTCACACATTTCAGCGCACTTAGCTGATGCGCCGTTTCAAGCACACGAGTGAATGTAACGACGTCATTTTCTCATAGCCATGGTTATTCAACCCACGTTCCTTTCTCTATTATCCTCTTTGTTTGTTAGTTTGCACTGGCGTAAGAGCGCACCATCTCGTTTCCGTGAAAATCACTTCGATGTTTATTGTTTATTCTCACAACTCGAGCGCCCCCTCCTTTCATTTCTTCCCAAAATTACCTCAAGGCAGTTGCCGCCTCAAATGCACTTGTGTGTTTGCCCTCCAACACAATTAAGATTGCTTCGCTTATATAGAACATTTCTCGGAAGTCATTAACGCCCACCAAATTCCTTCGCAACGGCGGAACGAGGCATGGCAGACGGGTTCTCGGGACGGAGATCGAGAAGGAAGAATGTGGGAGCCATCCCACTTAATGCCCTTAAGGAAAGCGGTAAATAGGGCACCTCCACAAACTCGGCGCATAGGAGCAGCCAATTTCGGTTGCCCCGTTTAAATACCGCGCAGAGCTGCCGCGGGGCGCTGTTCTGAGGGGAGGAAGGGAGGCACTCGGAGACGGTCGCGTCTTGCGGCGCGGTGGAGGCAGGCAGACGACTAATGACGAACGCCGCGCAGCACGGCCGCGAGCTGCAGAGGCGAGCGTACGATCCGGGGGTCTAAACGGCATCACGCACCGAGACACTGGCGAAACTCAATCCCGCGGCCCAGTGACTCGAACGGACGCGCCGCGCGACGACCTCAGCCACGGTCCTAACCACCCGCCCGGCTCCGGCCTCACCTCCTCCGTCTCGCGCTCCTGTATCTTTCAGTGCCGGGCTGTACGGGGTAACCCTTGACAGCGACGCTGCGGCGTCTTTCCGACTACTGGAAAAAGCCATTGGTGGGCTGCCGTGTGCCCAGAGAGGGTTGACTATCCGAGTCGCTCGGAAGGTCGGTGCGGTCCCGCCGCTTACGAGTTAATTCGCCGGGGGCCTATCCCTGGCCGGGCCTGCGTGACCGAAGAGATAACGCGCGCGCTCACGCGCGCAAGCGGGCGATTTCTTTCTCCCTCTTTCTCTCTCTTCGAGACTTTTGTCCGAGCACTGAGCACGCTAAGACGTCGAAGGGAGAGAAGGGGAGCTTCTAGGAGACTGTGGAAGAACGGCGTCGGGAGTCCCTGCGACCATCATAGCCCATTTAACGCGAGCTAACGGGCTCCCCATCCAGATCGCTATCCTCCCCGACCCAACTGTATCACTGTGTATATATACGAACGGATCCGGTCGTGACCGACTCCACGAACGGGTTGCGCTGTTCGATCCGTATGCGCACTATAGAGATCGGTGTGCCGCTGGGAAAGGCCGGAGGCTCGATTGCCCGTGGAATCCATTGTGCCGTCAGTGACTGCTGCCTGGGGGGCGCTATTGGCCTCTTAATTTCCCGGTGTACCCTTTGTACGTGTGTGCGCGCGCGTAATCGTTCGGGTCGCTGTCGGGCGCTCGGCGGAGATAATGCGGGCTGAAGGGGAGAATGATCAGCACGCATTGATGTTTCGCGGGTCGTCTGTGAGCGTCACTTATCAATTGTCCAGCGTCTCTTATCAATCCCTTATCAATCGTCTCACGCTCCGTGCGGCTACTGTTGGAAGTGCGGTATTCTGACAGAGCATTTGTTAGTTCGTGACGTCATTTCGGGGCAGGCTTTTAGTTTCAAATGTCACTGCGCAATCACTATGCACTAGGCATAGGCATAAAACAGCAGAAATGTATCAGAATACGCAGAATGTCATGAAAGCAAAAGAACGAAAGGGAAGGGGTCAAGGGCTTGTTTATTTGTTATAATCAGAACCTGGGTCATTAAGATGAAAGCAAGAGAGTCACTTGGCAAGGTGGCATAAACACAGTAATTCCTCAAGCTCAAAAATGACTAGAAAGAGAGAGGGTGGTGCAAAGTACAAGCTGTTTTGCGACAACTGCAGCATGATGTACTCCTCAGGCCGGGGCCTCTAACGAAAAACTTTTTGCACATGTTCCGCGTATGCTGGAGGGCCACAGTCAATTCAATCAACCAGTGGCACGTTATTAGTGTGTTCACAAGTCACCTGAATGTGGTTGCGTGTCTCTTATGATCTAAGATATATATGCCTTGTTTTTTATTCCTTTTGTAGATGCCTGAGCGACTTTAGCTGTGTTATACAACGCGTTATAATGTATGTATTGATCGATCATCTTGACTGGCTTTCTGATTGTCACTACTACACTTTATTTATTTACTTGACAAACTGTTTATACCACGTTACACTGAAATAGTAAGCTTGCGTAAAGTCAGCGCTGCCTGTGGTCTCCTCCCCTACCGCGTCCTGCCCCGCCACGGTGGTCTAGTGGCTAAGGTACTCGGCTGCTGATCCGAGGGTCGCGGGATCGAATCCCGGCCGCGGCGGCTGCATTTCGATGGAGGCGAAATGTTGAGGCCCGTGTGCTGTGCGATGTCAGTGCACGTTAAAGAACCCCAGGTGGTCGAAATTTCCGGAGCCCTCCACTACGGCGTCTCTCATAATCAGAACTGGTTTTGGGACGTTAAACCCCACAAAACAACAACAACAACAACAACAACAACAACCCCTACCGCGTCCGAGTCATTGCACTGTTCTATCCTTTTTAAAGAATAATCTTTGCATTGACAGTTTTTAGAGAACAAACCCTCAAACTCATCCATAGGAGAATCGCATCTGGAAACTGTGTGTTACGAATCAATATGCCAACAGTTCTTTAGCTGCATGTTCGAATTTCATGAAATTCGAACATTTAGCTTACATGATTTTTTGTTATATTTCAACCAATTATTTATCATCCTTTGGATTCTAGCTATCATGGCTTTTTTCTGCCCCGCATTACTTCTCATGGTAAAACTGCTAACACATTTCGGGCGTTCCGATACTCTATGCGGTTTTTCATGTCCCTGTTTCAAGAGCAATAAGAACAACTGCGATCTGAAATCAGAAGCAATTTGGAGGGAAGGTGCTGTCGAATCACTGACAAAGACAACGCTGGTATCTGTATCTCCTTGAGGATCAGCAAATGAAACGAGATACTCGAAGCGCACTGCTGCTGATGCTTTTTGCGTCATCGCTTTGCGTTGGGGACACCGAGCTGACACGTTGTGGTACTCGATGAAAGCGGGAGACGTTCTGTAGCATTGTTATTGACTTTCATTCTTGTAAAACAAAATACGCCTGTCATCAAGGGGTCCGAGTATCGCTTTTTAATAGCTGAGCACTGTACATTCTCAGTACGGAAGAAGGAAAGCTTATTTCAACGGAAGGTGCAAAAGGAGGGAATTGAGGAGCTTATTTGGCGAGTGGGACCCCAGCCAGAACAGAACTTTGCTCAACCACCATCTTTTGTGCACCTGCCTCTAGGTTATAAAGGCATCAGTGAAAGGACCTCACCTGAGGTAGTCCCTCTTGCAGAGTATGAGATTGGCTTTAGTGAAAAGGGTGGAGCCGACCTCTCCGAGGCGACAGTCACAGCAGGCGCACTTGAGGCAGTCCTCGTGCCACAACTGGTCCAGCGCCTTGAGTAGGAACCGCTCGCGGATGGGCTTCTGACAGCCCGCGCACTCGGGACCCGGCATGGAGCCGGACATGGCTGGGTGGGGTCCGACTCCGGGACCTCCACCCTGGCCAAGGTGGTTGGGGGCGCCGCCGTTGCCACCCGCTCCTCCCCCTCCGCCTCCTCCGCCCCCAGCGGCACCCCGTCGAGACGAGCTGGTTGTCTTCATCTTCTTGGGTCCTGCGAGCATAAGAACAAGGAACATAAAGGCAGGGATAAGCACGCAGCTGTGTTTTCAACCACCTATGTTTCTGAAAGAATAGGTCACCAATTAAAGATACCTGAGATTCATTTCAAGGGTGACGCTTTCCGCTACTCTTTCTTTCTTTACACTATAAGAGATTGGAACTCTTTGTTACCTGAAACTGCGTGCATTTGTTTAAGTGACAATTTTTTCCATGTCTTATGGTCGTGTTTTTGTGTCCTTGATAGTATGTGATCTACCCTCCCTGCTGTAGTGCCTTATGGCGAAACAGGTAGCTAAATAAATAAATAAATAAATAAATAAATAAATAAATAAATAAATAAATAAATAAATGTCATCGCCCCTCCTTACACCAGAGTGTATTATTCGTACACCTGCAGGCCTGTTGATTTGGTATCGTTATTTTTCTTCCTTGTTTGAAATTGATTTATATATTGGCTGACTAGCAGTAAAATAGAGATTGAGCGTAACGGATTGATGTTTCATTTATCACTTGTTATAAATGGTATGAAACGCTGATGCTTAGGAACGAAAGCAACATTTACCCCGCCATCATGTCACAGAGCCGTGGAAAGCTACCTAATGCCCTGAAAGTCAACCAAGCAATATGCACCGCTGACCACCGCGTTTTGTTATGTCCTCCCGTAAATTTAAACATGTGGATACGCAACAAGTCGATATTTTCCTCTTCGCATACTTTAGAGGTAATACTTTCGGCCGTATATTGAAATGAAAGTATCACGTGTGGTTAGATTATCGAAAACTGCCGTGTTGCTATCAGTCGCGACTAAGCCCGAAAAAGAGAACGTTCGCAGAAAAATGGAGGCTTAAAATTATCGGTCGTATCCGAACAAGGAATCTCTCTCGACGTTGTAGAGTCGGCTTCGACCAAATTGCTTACCTGGCTATTGCTAGTCATGTAGACGGAATAAGAGGCATCTACAGCATCTTGCACCAACATGCTACACTTATTACCTTATGCAACATCCAACTTCCAATGTCCGCGAAAGTAGTCACTGACGAGCTCTTACCCACAGCTCTCTTAATAGTCTACCAGATTTGTGTCATTGAGGGAGTACCTATTATGGGCGTTACTCGGCGTAGTAACGCGCACATTTGTGCACTCCCGTGCTCGGCTACAGAGCCGAAGGACGCTTGTTCAATCCAGGCAGCGGCGGTCGCACAGGTGATGGAGCAGAAATGTCTAGGGGCATGTGTGCTGTACGTTATCAGTGCACGTTAAAGAAATCTAGACATTCGAAATTTCAGGAGCCCTTCGTTACTGCGAGCCCCATAATCATGTCGGTGTTTTGACAAATAAAATCGCAGCACTTGTTATTACTTGTGCGCTCTCTCGGACACTCAAGACTATATGTCGTCAGCCCTGTGAGCATCCTCTCTTATGAGCGAATTTCACCTTACTTTTCACGGTATTTAATTAGACTGAGGGACATTTCAGACAGTAAAGTCCTGGCTGCTTTTTTAGCTATGCAATACATGAGGCACATACCTAGGATGCTTTGCGGATAGAACGATTAATGTGAGATGTCTTGGCGGCTAGTTTATTTCCCATATTATCACGGCGCTTTCTCATGTTGTTTACCATACTGATTTAGTAGCCGTTCGGTATTCGACTGCTGCACGTTTACGGCATGCTCATTTTGAGTCCTCGGAAAAATTCTTCGGGTCAATCATCTGCGAGCGCCTTCAGACAGCGTTGCTTCGTCTTCATCGAATCTTACCGGGTCGTTGATGTATAATCATTGTGATGAGGTATCATAAAAATTGCAGAGTATCATCAAACAAACCACACTTCTTCTACGCTTCTCTCCCTGAAAGGCGCATTTGTAAATACACTCAGTAATAAAGTAGGAGTAAGCGTCGTCTGACGTTCCTTGACCGAAGCTTAGGCGCCTCACATTAATCATCAGATAGCAGGGAATGGTTATCGTTTCGCAGTTTCACGCAAAGCTTGCCAGTAGAAATTCTCAACTTTCGCCAAGAAACTTCAGAGATATGGCTTACTTTCAATAGCAGACGGGGGTAGTAGTCTCGCGAGTATTGCTTTCAAGTCTGTGTATTTGTTGTTGACTTTTAGGGTCAAATTCAACCTTGTCGCAGCTTCCGCAATACTTTAGAAGAGAAATGAATAGAATTTGCGGAAAGTGGGCGTGTGCACTGCAGGAAAAGCAAACATGGCTATCAGGGGGAGGCGACGAAAACGACCGAGAAAGCAAGGTGGGCGGGCACGACGTCAACATACCGGAAAGAGCCGGAGGTTGCGAGAGGGAGGGAAAAAGTGCGACGTTATAGGCGTACAACGCTATAGCGAGAACGACGTTAGCCAGGGCGCTAAACATTTTCGGGCACGCTGAGTTCACTTTTATGGGGGTCTCTTCTTTCAGGAGGCACCAATCTATCACTCGTCCGAGTGTGAACAGCGCTGTGGACGAGATAGGGCAGCGCCACCGCTAACGCCACTGCTGTCGCGGCGGCAGCGTCGACGACAAAGTCTGCGAAGCTTGCCTCTCTATCTACACCTTTTTCTTTGTGTGTTGGGAGGCATGATGAAGCGAGCGAGTCGTCTGACCGTGTGCGCCCGTTGCTACGAAGGGCAGGCTACGTTGCTACCGCTTGACGACATTTTCGCGCCCGCGAGTGTGTAGAAAATATTTAAAAAAAAAAATCAAGGGAAAATGGGATAGGAAAGGAAAGATGAGGCGGATGAGGCTCAAAGTGACTTAAAAGCATCCGCTACGCGCTTTCGCTTGCGATTCGCCGCTTACGCTCACCAGATAGGGTGGTATATACAGCGAGAAGCCGGCGCACTCTTGTGTGTACGCCCGGCTTGTATCGGTTGCACCGTTAGACTTCCCTTATCGCGGTTGCGGCGACACGCTAAGGGAGAGAGAGGAGAGGTTGTTGAAGAGGCCGACGTTCGGGAGGTTCATTAAATTTCAACGAGGGGAGGGAGGCGAGTACGCGGTGGAGGAGTGGGAAGAAAGGAGAGCGAACGGTGGTGGGGTTTTGGTCGTTGCGTTTGAGCGTGGGGAAGAAAAGGAAAGAAAGGAAAAGGGAGGAGAGGACACCGAAGTCGAGCGGCGATTCTCCGGAAATGAAGACCAAGAGCGGAGCCCGCTGGCACGATAAGACGGCCGCGGCCGGACCAAGAGCAATCATGAATAAACCGCAGATAGCGTGTGTGTGTGCGCGGGCGGGTAGCACCATTATGGTGGCGCGCGAGCGGCAAGAAGGTTTTTGGGGTCTCGTTGTAAAGACCGGAGTTTTGGGGAGGACCACACCGAACGCGACAGTGAGGGAGGGGCTCGTAATGATGCCGCCGAGACTCAATAGTGGGGTGTCGCAAGAAGAGCGACGGCGCGGGGGTTTCGTACCCTATGGTTTTCTTTTCTCTATTTAGGTACATATATTTTTTCGGTGTTTCTCTATCATCACTCTCTCGGAGCCGGAAGAGACTGACCGACGGGCGATTTCCGCACGCCGCCGCCGCGCTATCAGGCTGATAAGAACTGGCGGTCAGTGGCGCTTGTCGGCACCTGTCTTCGCCAGTGGCATGCCGGACGAAAAGTCCCAGATATAAGACGGACAGTTCCTTTTCTTCTGTCAGTGGTTACGTGCATCCTTGTAGCACCAAACGAAAGAGAGAGAGAGAGAAGAAAGTGGACCCGTCCATGTGGACTTTATCAGCCAGTGGCTTCTCACTTTCTCTGTCAGAATAAAGCCGCTTCTGTTAAGCTCATGAATTCAGGAGTGCTGCCTCTTGATTCGCCGAGTGGACGGAAGAAGAATAAGAGAAACGACGTGCGTGATATTCAGGCCGTATTGCTTCTGGACGAGCAGCCACGGTTATAAACGACTGTTACCGCTTTTGGAGCCTAGATGGTGCGCGACAGGAGCGATAAGCTAATGATGCAACAGCTGGCACGAGGCGTGGAAGATGGTCGGATGACACTGCCACTTTGTTCGCGATGAGTGCCGTTCATTAATGCTTGCATATCGGAATTAAGCTTCGTTATTAAAGATTTTGTAATCATATGTAGGCGCGCCGTATTTGTTTGGCTGTGCACCATATCTCAAAAACAAAGAAAGTACTTTGCCTTATAACTGAAGCACAGAGCTCAGTAATTTCTTAATGCGTAAAGTAAATCAAGAAGATTGTCTTACTTGCTTCAGCTGAATTTACCCTGTAGTCAAATATGCTAAACCGTCAGTAGGTAACCACTGTAAATTGAAGAAATGAGCAGTCACTGATTCCTCTCTTGCAATACTGCCGCAGAAAATTTGAAGGACAGGGGAAATAAATTTCTAGGAGTCCTTAGCTATCACTTCAGCGACGTGAAAGCGAAAAACACATTAGCTTAACCCAAGACCGAGGGGTTCCAACCCAGAACATTTTGGCAGTGGAAAATCTCGTCAATGTAAATTGGTACATTTTGTAAACTTTACCCACGAACGACGTGTGGCTGGTAGCCGGATTAGAAATGCAAGTATAAGCCTTACGTGGTTGTATTATCGTTAATCATGACGTAACTCACGAGGACATGATGCTATTGATGTCAATGCCTATCATTCACGTTAGTCACACATTCGTACCGGTCCACGCTAATTTTACTATATATCAAGTGAGTTCCCCGTATCTTCCTATCTGGTTCGACACCTTGTATCTTCAGCCACGGCTCCTGTGGTAGCAGTGGTGTTTCAACAAACTCGTTAAGGCTTTAGCCATGACATTAGTTTATAGAAAGGAGAATCAGCAACAGAACGAGGAATGTTAATGATAACCGCGCCCGAGGTTTGTGGGCACGTGGATGTAGGTTATATTTGTTTGATACAAACATGAATAAACTTGGTCATGCTGGCAATGCAGTGGATGCAGTAAATAGAGCAAAACAACCCCAGTTAGGCCTGCGCAGATGACGCAGCACAATGGTAGCGTAAGCTAGATTTTGTTGCTTGCTCTGCCAATATTTCCATTCAGTCTTGCTTCATTCACGCTTGTAAAACCGCAGGAATTTTATTCCAAATGTTTGAAACAAATGTAGTAACATTAATAATGACGATTTATGAGAAGCAAAGATCAACAAAAACCGACGAATAATAAATGAAACATGACGCCCGTACGTATCAGCATAGCAAATCAAAGTGCCAGCGCTTCACGTATTCGTTTCATTTGCCCATGCGCGCTTTTACGTCGCTCGTGGTGCCGTTTATCGAGGACCACGAGACTTCTAACGACGGGTCGTCAAGTGCGCAACATTCCGCTTCGCTGCCGAACAGATTGCCGCCGCGCCGCCACTTGAGCGAGAACAGACGTTCGTGAACACACATGCACACAAAAAAAGAAAAAAAAAAACTGCCGACGCCGACGCCTCGCGCCGACGCCTCTATGGCAGCGGCCGTATAACAGTGAACCGCGCCTTTCCCCGTTATGACCGAGCTCTCATAACGGGCCGGCTGCTAAAGACGCCAGGAAAAGGACTAAAACGAAGAACAAAAGAGAACAGGGGAGAAAGAAAGAAAAAGAATCCGACCAGGAAACGGGCGTTCTCGCTTTCCGTTTACGGTCCACAGTCATCTCCGAGCCGGCAAATACACGAGGCGACCTTTTGTGTAACCGTCCGCGAGGGAAGCCCAGGCGGGGGACCACTTAGTGTCTGCCCCAGTCGTTCTCTTGTAACGGCGCAGCACCCGATACCTGACGTCAGCGACACCGCCGAGACGACTCTTTCATGCATAGCCTATTTCGCCAAGTGCGAAGCACCATTCTTTCTGGAGCAGTCACTGCGCAGTTAAAGAGAGTAGGGATACAGGGTCGTCTCTGCGTGTTTTTTATTCGTGTTGGGAAGCGAGGGTGGAGCGGAAGGCAAGCAGTCATCAACGCTGACGTTTCCTCTCTGTCTCCGTCGGTCGACTCAACGACTCAACACGGCAATATTTGGACTCTTCAATGATGGGGACAACAAGCCGCGGCGCCGAGAAACGATCGGTACCAATAGGCGAGAAAAGGAACGAAAGGGAAACACGGACGAACGGGTGGGGAAAACTGAGAGAAACAATAGGGAAGGAAAAAAAACTAAAGGACGTGGCGCAGTGGATTCGAGCGAGAGGAAAGGGGGTTGCGACGGGCTCGGTTTAGGGAGGTACCCCCGCACCCCTCCCTATACGGGAAAAGAGGCAGCAAACGTAAAGCGCGCGCTCCATAGCCGAGGGTCTACGCAATTTCAGAAAAGCTACTTAAGATGATTGCGCCTCGTCGCACCCTCAAGTATGGCGAGACGGCGAGCACGGACCTTCCCTAGCGAGGGTGGCAAAAGAGACGACCGTATAGGCAACAGAGGGACGGGATAAGAAGGCGCATACGGGCAGCAGCGCGAGATATGAAAGGCCTTGTTACACGCCGGCGCGAGCTTGCGCGAGCAAGATCCATCTCCATCTTTTTCATTTTGTTTCATTTCTTCTCCTCCTCTTTTTCATAATTTCCACCCTTCTCCCCCCTCGTCACCCAATAACCACGTTGCATGCTGCTCCTGTGTTCCTTCACGTATCGAGCCGACATATGCAAGGCTCCTTTACTCTGTGCTGCTCACTTCTTAAAAAAAAAAGAAAAGAAATTGAGCGATTGATTTCAAGTGGTCCGACGCCCCCGCCCCCCCCTCCCCCTTCTTTCTCAACCTCATTTTGCGTTTTTCTCAGTCGCAGAAACAGGGCGTTTCGTTCTTTCTTTTCCCATTAACACAATTATCGATTATCGTTTCATACGTACTATGTACTATGTAATGGTTTCTTCAGTAACGGTGTTCCTGACAAGTTATAATTTGTGGAAGAAACAGCCCTTAAGTCCGATTGCGCGAGAGCTAAGTGAGGCGCCTAAGAGAATGAGAGATGCTAGCTTTCGTGGAAATAGGAGAGAGAGCGCGTGTGTGAAAGAGGGTTTGAAATCAAATATAAAAATAAACAACTATGAGAAGGCTGTTTCGGACTATATTAAGACTGGGAAAGGAATGGAGTGCGCCCCCTCTGACGACTACTGTCCCTCTCCGTGGGTTGTTATGTGGGAAAGAAGGAAGAAAGGCAAGTGGCGGGAGAGAGAGATGTGCGTGCTGGTGAGGAGGGTACACGGCAGGCGCGTGCCGGCTGGTTTTAAGCTCACTCTTGGAAATTAACGGCGACTCGGCGAGTGTCGTATATGCCGGCGCCGGTACGGAGTGGGCGGCTTCCCATCGCCGCGACCGCCGCCCGGCCTTCTTGGCAAATGAGAATCGAAGACGAGGCTGGCGCTGCCATAAAGAAAACGCATCGTGCGCGCGCCTGGCCTTGTTTGTGTACGGGCGCAATCGCACCATTAGCCACGCCCGCGGCTCGACTTCGTGCTCTCACGAACGAACCAGCGCCGATGGCTGGACAAGATAGGAGTTGGCTTGCTGAACTGTGTGGCAGGATGGTCGGCAGGCTATGGTTGAGGTAGATGGGGCATAACGAACAGCAGGAAAGAAATTACGCGAAGTACAGTATGGGTCATTTACGAAATTGCGGGGTTTGCTTAGTATGAAATCTCGGAAGCGCTTCTTGTTAGAGTGAATTCTAATATTCCATACAAGCGTGTGTTGGCCAACCTTCGCAATCGGCCTCTGCTTGCATATAGTAAGGAGATGTGGGCATAGAAATGAGCTTATGGGTAGGTAGTCCGCTCCCTTCCCATTTCCAGAAAGTTCTCCTGTGAAGATTACTTTCCGAAAATATTGACCAGCTATCTCATTTTAATGAGTTTTCGTAAACATCAAAGATCTAAAGGTGCATTTATCCCTATTCAAGGAAACGCCGTCTGATTGTAATTATGACTTATTCGGTTCATTAACGGCACCGGTTGCCGTCGCAACTGCCATGTTGCTGATAATGCACCCTTTGTAGCTCTCATCGCCATCCAAGGTGTCGTCGTCGTCGTTGTCGTCATCGTCGTTGTTGTTGTCGCCGTTGTC
The DNA here is from genome assembly GCA_013339685.2 of Hyalomma asiaticum. NCBI lineage: Eukaryota > Metazoa > Arthropoda > Arachnida > Ixodida > Ixodidae > Hyalomma > Hyalomma asiaticum. The sequence goes on along the minus strand of CM023483.1, from coordinate 11,215,821 downwards.
GTCGTCGTCGTCGTCGTCGTCGTTGTTGTTGTTGTTGTTGTTGTTGTTGTTGTTGTTGTTGTTGTTGTTGTTGTTGTTGTGTGCCCGGAGATGAATTGCGGTTCGTTCTTTTTTTTTTCTTTTGTCGCACTGTCCATCATTGAGACATCGAGATCATGCTGTTTTTTTACTTGCCATAACCACGAGACGGTTATGAGGCAAGCCGTATTGGTAGGCTCTGTATTAATTTAGAACACCTGGAGTTCTTTAACGTGGCTCTAAACTGAAGTTCATGAGTGTTCGTGCACTTTGCTCCTATCGAAATACGGCCGCAGTGGTTCTTAATCGAACCAGCGTCCTTGAGCTTAGGAACATAGCACCTTCCAAGCACCTTCCAACCAACCGTGCAATACTCGCGGTATACACCATGCGTATTGCACGGAGAACCAACTAATCCAAGCACGTCTGCGTGTGTTCAGCAGGCTGCCTGTAGTCAATGCCGAGCACTCTCCCCGAGTTGCAGGGAGCACGTCTAGCGAATAAGGCCTACTAAGTGCTAAATTTTCGGTCAAAGATGGAGAATTACCGCTTACTTTTCCTTTGGGATAGAGTTGCAAGCAACAAGCGATCCTCGGCAAATCCTTCTTCTCAAGGAGCAATAGTGAAGTCGACAATTCCCCGACAACTTTTCCGAGAGTCTGGTGTAAAGTGGACTTCATCCGAACGCATGTGCACCTGAAGCCGCCACCGCCATTCTGTAGTAACGTTTGTTTACAGCTAGTTGCAGAGCCTAGATTGGACCACAATTAAGCTGTTCGGGACTGACATGTTCCCCTCCCTAGCGCCTACTATTGTAGCTCAACGCAGATACTGCCGTCTCTTAACCTATGTTTATCCCAGCGCTCACGCCACTAAGCAAGTACCACTTTCCGGACAATGCCGCTTCCATCGTTTTGCGCATACCGACTTCCTTTCCCGCTGCAGGCGCACCAACAGGCACGCGTGAAAAGCTTTGTCCCCGGCTGCCTAACACGCTTCCATGAAAAACACGCGCATCGCGCGAGCAATGCGAGGCACCCGGGCTCCGTTTCCGACGTTTCGGCCGGAAGTTTCCGCCACGGATGCGGCGGCAACGCGTCCGTCCATTGGCTTCTTGCTGGTCAGATGTTGCCAGCCACGGCGCTCCCATTCAATGTCGCTCTCCACTGCGCAGCCCCTCGACAATGTGCCATCGTTGCTTCTTTCTCCGACGTTCTCTCCGTGTACGACCCACGCACGCATGGAAACTCATCGTATCGCGCATGAACCCAGTGCCGAGCACACTAAAGGCACGCCGAAAGCGGTGTCGTCGACCGACAAACAGAAGCAAAGTGTGGTCTTGCCCGCGTGGTGTGTTCGCGTTCCGTCCCGAAATCGGCCCGGACGCAAACGAGATAGCCGCACTGCGCTTGTATGCGCGCAGCGAGGGAAGTTGCCGGGACGTTACCGCATTCCCCGTCGCGCTATGGACCCGCGAGCGAGCTGGAACGGGCACCACGCGTTCGCGAGGCCGAAGCGCGGCTTCCCTTCGCTGACAATTGGCGGAAGTGAGCGAAAGGCCCGTCGCGCTTGGCGTCAGGAACCAGCGTCGGGCCTACGCCGGCTGCGTCATGCAAGACCGGAAGTGGCGGGGGACGTTCGTTTCCTATCTTCCACAGTAGCGTTACGGGGAAACCGGGTCCCGGCATTCCCTCGGCTCTGCGCGGTGTCTGGCCTCGCTTCGCCACGAGCGCTGATAAGAAAATCACTGCGCCTGGACGAAAACGAAGGACCCGGAAAGCGAGAAGTTGTGTATATGGCGTATAGGCAACGTGATGCTCGGCAAGAAGACGACGAGCTGTACTGACTTCGAGGCCGTGTACGGTGTTGTTGTTTTGTTCGCTGTGTGTGGAGTGCAAAGAAATTTTCGCTGTAGTTCGAACGGGAAGTCGAGTCATAGTTTGTGCTCAGTTTATTAGAACAAACATCTCACAATGAAGTAGAGCACCAAGTCTGGTGCACCAAGTCTGGCTAGTTGGTACACGTTCATCGTAAATGCGCTAACACGGACAAAGCAGCTGAAGGCTGGACATACGTAGTCCAATTTTCCGCGCATGCCAATTCTTCTGCTTCTTCCGGTCCGTGTTTATTTAGAGCAGTTAAAAACTCTTAAGATATCTCACAATACTAGGTCGAGCACCGGCTTCTATAAGGTGGGCGACCGTCTAAATGCTTGTTCAAAAGTCGACCTGCCGACCTTCGAGCCCACCTGGGGCCACAAAACTACAACAGCCAGCTTATTACAATGAAGTTCACTTCTATCTATTCCACCTGTTCGAGGTAAGGCGTCACTGCCACCACCACCAAGCTCATCATCATCATCCATATCTTTGTTATCATGTTTCTTATAATATTTGCCATTATCATGCGCCCCTTGTAGAAGTCGGCAGCAGCGCCTGCTCTAGCCATGAAGTGTGGACAGAGTTGCTCGTTTGATGCACCAGCGCTGTATCCTGTCATTGTTGTCGCTACAGCCGATTTCTTTATCTTCGTCAGGCAATTGTCGCCGGGCATTCAGCATTCTGAGTCACGTTTCGTGCAGTCCTCTCTGTAGCTTTGTGCATTTTAATTTTGTTATTTTCTCAGTGGTTGTAAGCGATTATAAAGGCGACTGCAACTTTGTAACCGCTCCGGCGGAAATAGAACGACCACAAATCAAGCCACTTCGAGAAGCGAACATGCGCGGGTAGTTATCAACTTTAAACTGTTTCGAGTGTTTGTGAGACGTCGACAAAACTGAAAGAGATGGCAAAGTGGTGCAAAGTGCGTACAAAGTGATTCACAGGGTCGGAGGCAATGCTCCAACGAAGAGCCTCTAGGGGAAACATAGGATCACGAGGTTAATGGAAAAGCGCTGGACTTGGCGCGTACGCTGCCTCTGGAGACAGCTCTGAGAGATTTACGACCGTCCTAGCGGTTTCGGGCAGCTCTCGTTGTATTTCAGTCCGTGCAGTTCCCCAGCCCTCGACCCCTGGTCCAAGCAAGTATGTCACTGTTGTGGCCCTCAAAAAATGATTGTCCCTCCGCTCTTCGTAAGAACACCGCCCAAGTCTGTCATTGCAGGCTGTGGACAAATAAAGTGGGTTCCAAGCCTAGTTCCGTTACTGAGATCTAGTACGTGTGAGGCCGTGTGTATACCTCTGTGATAAAGCGGTATGTCTAGCGAAGTTGCACGCTAGAAACACGCGTCAGGAAACACGCACCATGTTCAAGTTTGTTTGGTGCCAAATGCTCCTACATAATGGGCTGCCGTGCACCACCTGTCAGAAAAAGGTTCAGGTCAGCGTGTCGATGACTTTACTGGGCACAGCGCACTTTATTTAAAATACAGTTTAACTGATTTTTTCGTTGCATGTATACCGAACCTAATCGGCCATTTGACTCTCAAATTATGCCATCTATACAGCTATCGAAGTGCTAAGGTCTTCCATACATCCAAGCGCCTTGGGCACATCTGGCTTAGTTCATGACATATGTACCGAAACTTGGTTCATGATCATTGCTCTCATATCCGGCAGATAAAGGTGCGTCTTCATTCCTTCTTCGTCAGAATGAGCGAAACAAGGCGACTGACCAGTAACTGCAGTTCGCCGACAGAGGCACTTCAGGTCTTCAGACAACTTACTACAGGTTCAATCATCTTCGACACACTAAACATCTGCGAAGGCATTTAGGTATGCACGACCAATGACAAAATAATGTTCGAGTCTAGGAATCATCGATGTGCAGGAACGATAAAATTGGTGAGGCGGTTCTAAACAACTCTCCTTTTCAGCAGTGTGAGTTGAAGTGGCTTTGTAGTCCTGCCGTCCACTGCCTCTTTTGGCGAAGTTTACGACACAAGGGACTCCGCGGAACGAGGCACAGGTTATAGTTTTTGCAGCTAGATCGAGTTCGCTCGCTCGCGACTCACGCTACCCCTAGTTCTGTGGCCAGGCTTCCCGCGCTCGCATACAACTTTGTCGTCAGCTTCGCAACTCGATGTTTAAGCACGAAGTTATAAGCCCGTTCGTGGCTTATGCAACGCCGCGAGCGGTCACATCCACGCTGGATTTTGATGCCTAGAAGTTAAAAGAGATCAGACAGAATCTAAACATTGAAGCTCCTGTCAAGAGATACCACCGATGGCCTAATGGCGTAATTGTCCTCTACGCCTGGCCTCGACATTCCTAGGGGATGACACACTAGATGTTGTGAACTTGTGACATTGCACAAAGTGTGTGCCTCAAGTTATGCGCACATATATTAATCGAGACGTAAGGTGCATTTGTGGGCCGCGTTCATATTATAAACATACAGCGTACCTGCGCAAATATCTTTCGCTCAGACGAAATACTCATTACTAAGGAGATTGAGCTTCCAAACCTGTCGACTGGAAACATGCAGTATGATAACATCGCGAGACCGTCACTGTATGGCGGCATTGTTCGTCTCACGAAAGTAACGAATGGTACAATGCTTGAATTTTTGCATATGCGCATAATCCGACGTAATGAAATGCTCCCCCGCTAAGGGAAGACGTCTTATTCATTCCTTCATCCATTCATCACACACAACTGTGAGCAACAAGCAATTCAGCATCTCCAGCCGACCATGCCTTCCATTTGACTCGCTCCTCCAATCTCGGTCCGAGCGCTCTCCTTTTGCATGAATGCTTCGTAGTTTGAAAAGAAGAGATGCGCCTATTACGCTTCTGATGTTTCGAGACACTCCGACTATAATGTCGTCGTACTTATTCTGCCCAAAATACGAAAGGTGCGACTTCATTCTGCAGATCACTTGGCAGCAGATTAAATGTAAAATTTCCATCACAATGCGACCACTGGCTGGTGACGGGGGAAAAAAATTTAATTTCTGACTGTGCTTACTTACTTTCTTCTTACGCTATACTTACTCGACCTTGCGTGTCCGCGATGTAGAGAGAAAGAGAAAGGAAAGGCAGGGAAGTTAATCAGACGCATGTTCGGTTTGGTACCCTGCACTGAGGGAGAGGGATTAGGGGTATATAAAGAAAGAAAGCGCAAAACACCAGGAATGTTGCTTCATCTTATGGCTACCACTGACACCAGTGTTTGCCACTCGGTTCTGCGGAAGTCGTTTTCTGAGATTAAGGAGTGTATACTCTTGTCATAGCGCTCGACATCGGCAGTGTTCGTCAAATAATGCGTCAATAACACACCGGTTATTGTTAATGAAAACAATTATTCAGACACTGAACCAGTTCGTGCAGACATTCGTGACCAACAGTCTCGTTAACACTAATAGGTCCGTGTGATTTGTGAAAACGTTTCGGTGTAAGGGTGGGATAGCAGACATTTCGTTGATACTTCGATGTCGCTGTTCCAAATTATTTCGAGGTAAGCTACCTACGAAACGTGGGAAGAGCACATGCGCCACTTTTAAATGACTGAAGACTGAAGACAGCGAACTGATGTGCGCCTGCGCGCAGGTGGTTGATCCCCATAATATGCACCTGTACAGACTGAGCCTGATTGACCTCCCCTTTGTAATTCCCTTTACCATTCCTCTCTTTCTGTATTTCTATCTCTCTGTCTCGATTTGCGATTTGCATACGCACTCCTAAACCGCTCACTGAAATTGCGTGAAATAAAAACGTGTTTACATGATGAGTAATGTGTATTTACGAAACCGTCACGTGAGAGCCATGATGAATTTGACATATTTCTCGGCGAACTGGCATGTGAGGACCACTTGAAGTAAGCGGTGTGCTAAAAAATTTTATATGCCCATAATGTTCCTTTCGGTGACGTTTCCGAAGCAAATATCTGAGGCATCAGGCCACGTCTAAGCGTAGAATTTACTTTAATCCCTAACCGCATTCATTTATATCAATTTACAGCAGATCTACGGGCTCTTTTCCTATCTTCCCTGTAATTTTGAGAAGGTTACCGATTCGATTGTAACTGGTTATAAATCTAAACGTCCCGACGCAGGACCGTGCCAAACGCAATCTTGACCATTCTATTTTAATTTTACGTACTTTGCAAGTTTACAGACAAACTAGCATTTGCGCACCTAACGCGCGGACGTCATTTCTCCAAAAGGCGCTTAAGAAAAAATTCACAAACCCTGTCATTCTCTTAATATTGATATTTTCTATCAATTCATTCGATGAAAACTCTCTTGCTTCTTGTTTCAATTTGAAACAAATAGTTCTACTTTCCTCGGAAAACGTCTGCGTCTTTATCAATGTTGAAGCTTGAGCAAGAGCATCGTTTTGTGGCTAAGAAAACACGGTCGGTCCGTGACGTCTCGCTGAATCTCCCCTCGCAGCGCGACGACCACAATTGAGGTTCATCCCAAATTGACTCGCCGCACGAATCGGCCACGGAGTGGTGAAGGATAAAAGCTCGCGGATTAAATAAAGAGAGCCACGAAGAAAGCCATGTAATGTGTCCGCCAGCTCCTAAAAGCACTCCAGCGTTTAAGAAAAACACACGTTCGAACAAAAAAAGAAATCGCAATAAACTGCAAGGGAAGCAATCGGCAAGCAATGGAAGAGGCAATCACAGCATGACAAGAAAAAAAAAAGGAAGGGAGAAGCTGGAGAACGTACTTGGTTCGTCTGCTCAGACGAAAGAAAGAAGAAAGAAAACGTCGCGAGTCGAACAACGGCCAAAGCACAACCAATCTTCACACAAAGCAATTGCGGCTCCAAAAAATGGTGACAAGGATTTGAAAATGATGAAAGCGGAAGTTTGTTTTACGCGTCTGTTGCTCTTGCTTTTCAGTTCGAATACTTTCGTTAGCACGCAGGTTCTTGTATCACTTAAGAGCGGTCTCTTTTCGTTCAGTCGAGACAATGGCGATGTTTAAAGAAACATCGACCAAATATTCAAGCCTTCAATACCTAGGCGAACATTAACGCATTGGCTTCCAGTCAGCTTCCTTTGTCTGTTCTTTTGTTTTTCTGTCACAGAAACTCAGTCAAATCTTCCGAATTAAAAATACATCCAGAGGTACCTTAATTTATTCGAATAGGGCGCCTAGCGTTACCAAAGTATAACAGTAATCTTCGATATAAACTTGAAGTAAGTCCTGAAAGGCATTCCAAGAATTAGGCGTTTTCCTCTCTTTACAGAGATGAACATTCGTTAAGCCCAAAGAAGTGTTTAGAGTGCGTTATTATCTAGACATGTCTACTAGAGCTTGTATCTTAGAGCATATTGTTTGTTTAATATTATTGAGTGAGTTGGCGAATTCGAAGGATCAATGAGCACCTAACCCTTCCGAGGTTGCATTGAGCAGTTAAGTGGTGTAAGCTCTCAATCGGTGTATGCAAACGTAATTATAAGGGTGTCCTGTACTTCGTTGATTGCGTGAGTTTTGTTGCACTTATAGTTACAATGCGCCTGTCTATTTAAATGCGCCAGGCCTCAGATACCATGATTTTGTCAACTGGGCTTTGAGTGATGATTTACCGCAGTGGTGCTCACGTTACGGTGACACTTCGCTTGGTAAATTACTCAATCCTAGCACAAGTGTCTCAAACATTCACGTAGTGTACACATTGGCTCACAAGTTAAACACTCTCGCCCGAGACTATTGCACTTACAGCACGCACGGCGGGATATCTAATACCGAATATTTAAAACTCTTGTACATCGTTAAACCAAGCATGAAGATTACATCGAACGGTCAGATCCGCACTGCTCAGCTTGGCTGACAGTACCTCCATTTACGTTATTTTTTCACCATAAAAAGAGACAGAATGCGCACCTATGTAAAAGGAAGCAAGAAAGCGTGGCGTGGATGAAAAAAAGATCCAAAAATGAAGTTAAGTGCACCGTTGCAGGCAGTAAAAAAGCTAAGCGAGGCAAGACGGCGCTCGATATTAGCAACAACCACCGAAACGGAGCGCGCGGCCGTAATGGCAAGCTTTAAGCCGATAACACCTTCGGGGCTTGCTGCCTCCTAAATATCCATAAATCTTTTGAAAAAGGATTAGCCGGAAGCGGGCGTCCCCCGTCGTAATGACTGCCGTTACGTGGTGTCGTTCAGCTACGCGCCCGTCTTTCGGGATACTGCACATACACCGCACTTACACCCCTCCTCCACACCCCATTTTCCACCACGCCCCACCAACGAACCTGGTCGTTGCATCCTCGCCAAGGAGCGAAGCACGGAGGAGAGGAAAATGCGACGACCTCCTTGTCTTCCAGACAAACTCGCTTCCTCTCCCTCGCACCCACGTTCTTATTTTTCGTGTTTGCCTTGTTGTTCCCGTTTTGTTGTCTACTCGTCGTGGACTTACAACGTAGTTCTTGTATGCAACACTTCTCACCCGTTCGACTTCTACGTGGACACGTAGAGGAAGCTACCGGAAGGGAAAGAAAAAGACTTAAAATGCAAGATAAAATGCAAGGAACTAGAGCTTGAAGTTTATTCTTTGTGTTCTATGCAGCGCATCTTGGCAGTTGCTCCAAGCCCCGGAGCGTTACGCAAAGTATAGCCGCCCGTAAATGTCTTTCCTTCTGATTTTCTTTTTCGACGTCACCCCGATTATGGCGCTTAGACTCCGCCCGAGACATATACACCCCCGTCGCTTGAGGGCTAAAGCCTTAGTGGCACGAACGTTACTTCGCATACGTAAGCGTTTTGTGTGTAGGCTACGATGCGGTACCCATATTATGCAGCCTGCTTTTGATACCTTTTTACTTTCTTCTTATTTGTTCCTTTTCTTGCTGCACCTGGTATTTGTAAAGGGAAGGAACGCGCTTCTTTCTACTTCTTTATGTCCTCAAAATGAGCACGTTGAGGTAGTAGAATAGAACGGTGCGCATTATGACAAAAATTACACAAGTCAGATGGCCGTGCAATGAGAATTACTTCTTATTATTTTTTTCCAGATCAGAAACTCTACCTAGTAATAACCTCACGATAAATGTTGACGCTGATGTTACTAGCATTGAAAGAGTGTAGTGAGTGCGTATAAGCGATTTTTTTTTTTCACTTTTTTCTTGCCAACATAAATTGTCTGTTACTGGCATACTTACTGCTACTATTATTCAACCTTTGCTCCTAAACGCACGATCTGGTTTTATTCTGTTAACATCTCATCCTTCTCGACGCCCCTCTGATTCCGATGTCCGCTTGTCCACTTCTCTGTAGCAGATTTGAAATAACGCATACAGTGAAGTTACAGCGGATCAAGAATTCGGTTCTCAACTCTTTCCAGAACATTGCTAACTTTGATAAATTCCCCCGACTTAATTTAGAGCTTCTTCTTCCAGATAGTTACAAAGGCGAACACTAACCAAAACATGTCACAAATGACACTAACCAATCATGCCTGACATGTGCAGTTTCATATAACTACTGGCCCCACTTGCCTATTCTCAAAATGTACTTAAACACTTAACGCAGGCTATATACACAAAGACAAGGCCATGCCAAGGGGTTATTTCTGGAGACATTTTCTTGTGATAGCGCTACCCGCGTTTAACTAATTAGTTACTTTTGCGCCTGAATAAAACATCAAATAGGTCGCACCATGACAGTCGCAAAACCTCTGAGTCTCTGCACGCCACTGTGCTCATTTGCAGTGGTAAAGGCCATGTATAAGTTTCTATGTACAAAACTCCTCCTTTATTGCTGTCTTACCACATCCACAGTTAATATATGCTTGCCCTGTTCTTGGCGGTCATTTTGACATATACATCGGCTTGTCATTAACTTATTTTTGTTATAAAAAAAGTAAAGCCACTTTCGCGCCTGTGAACTCTGAGTAAACAGTGCAGCTGGCAAGCAAGTGTCACCACCCCGCGAAGGCAGATTGAGCTCTTAATTCATCATCTTCTTCTTTGTGTCATCTTTCTTTCTTTATCTCTTTCTATATTGAACTCCGTCCTCCTCCATCCCCTCCTCACCATCACACCACTGCACCCTATTCTCGCTTTCTTTTCCTAACCCTTGCTATACTGTATCGTACAGGGCTATGCTATGGTTTACCCTCTAACATCGCCCCGCCACGGTGGTCTAGTGGCTATGGTACTCGGCTGCAGATCCGAGGGTCGCGGGATCGAATCCCGGCCGCGGCGGCTGCATTTCGATGGAGGCGAAATGTTGAGGCCCGTGTGCTGTGCGATGTCAGTGCACGCTAAAGAACCCCAGGTGGTCGAAATTTCCGGAGCCCTCCACTACGGCGTCTCTCATAATCAGAACTGGTTTTGGGACGTTAAACCCCACAAAACAACAACAACAACCTCTAACATCCTCCTTTCCCTCCTCGTCACCCTCAGTTCCCCTCCCCATACTCTCTCTGAAATATACTGCACAAGCCTATGCCATGCTTTACCGTCTCCCCTTCTCCTTTACATACTCCTCACACTCACCCACCCACTTGCTATACTATACTATGAATGGCCATGCTAAGCTTAGAGTCGCTTAGCACATAGAAGGCTACGCCATGATTTACCCTCTCACATTCTACTTTTCTTCCTCCTCACCCTAACAGTCTTGGTCCTCACCCTCACTTACTTTTACCATCCCTTCCTATACTACACTATGTATGGCATGCTATGCTAGGAGCTGCTTGGCACATGCGTTTAGTCCTAGGCATCTTCGATATAGAGTGGGAAAGGGAAGGGCGCCAAGTGCGCACGCTTTTATTGGCGTGGTCACATCACTAGGTGGAACACCTACTCGACTCGGCGCTATATCTTATGCCCGAGAAGCGCGATATGCGTGGCCGCTTTCTAGCTTTGCACGCCGGAACTTTGCCCAGCTTACCTAGCTTCGCTGTTAAAACCAGATTTATAGTACTGTAAAGAACACTTCACCTTAACCATGTAAGTTGTGCGGCCGTGCGCACTTAACAAAGCCGTCAGGTCTCGTGTGTCGAGTTATGGTATCAGATATAGGATTTGCAAATTTTGCACTGCATTACGGAAAGAAAGCCGTACACTGTATAACCACAGACAGCATAAGAGTACGATGTGAATTATTCATTCTTATGTAATAACTGGAGCGAAGTGAAAGTTCGCTTTATAAAACAAGAGCATTCGAAAATACGTACTGAGGCAGAGCAAGGACAACAATACGTATGTAAACACGCGGTTTAATAATAAATAGATAAATGTGCAATAATAACCTCGTTATCTGCTGTCCGCCGCTAGAAATCGGGCTGCAATGGTTGTGATTTCTTCTACGTGAGGCGAAAAGAAATGATGGCGCGTAAGGTCTCCACATATCAATAAAATGGTATTTGCGTGTCGACTTTGATCCAGAGGGTGTAAGTGTCGTCGTTTCCGAAAGTGAACACGCTATAGAGGGACTGACATTCTTCGGTGGCTGCATAGCGCGTCGGCAAGTGACGGCGAGAGGAAGCACGCCCACCTTTGGCACCATATATTGGGAATCAGAACTGACCACGTGCGACTCATAGACAAGCGTCTGCTAAATTTTCTTTCCCGATAGACGGCAGCTGCGGCCGCCAATAGATAATGCGAGAAGCGGATGTACTTTCCTTTACTGTTGCTTGCGGTGCCACAAGCAGCTAGCGCAGAGCCCAAGTCACGCTTTCGTGTGTTTCCTTTCATAAAGCACCGTATTCTATAAAGTGGACAGCAAACTGTGCGTTTATCCTTGACAAACAACGACGTGTTGTGTGCGTGTCGGTTCCTTTGCATCAAGACGGTACTGTTCAGTAGGGGAAGACTCTTCAATGACATCGTATATTTTAAAAGGTGTTACCTTGTCTTTAATCTAGTAAAGACATCTATCTTGCTCGTGCCCTTCCAAAAGCTCTAGTTGAACTAACTGAAGAACATTATGAAACGGCGAACCTTCTCAACGAGTTCGCCTCTTAGCCCCCGAAAGCATACTTTGCATATATCATCGCTCTATGCATTATAATAAACGTATATTTCACGACAAAAGGAGACGTCGATGCATCGCTACAGGTCCTACCGAGGGCGAGACTTCGAGTTTCGTGTTCTCGGCCATTTCTCGCTTTTCGTTTTCCCTTTTATCCTGCGCCCCATTTACGGCTTCATATTCCACTGTGATCGTATATATAAATGACGCGGCTCAAGGAAGTCGAGTGTCAGAGACTGTATAGGCTCGGGGCCTTAACTCTGCGCGGCGCTTGGCGTCCACGAGGGAAGACAAACGCCGTTTCCGGGCCAGGCCCGAGCTGAGAGGAGTCGCCGTGAATCGCTCGTCGCTGCTGGAGAGAAGGAGCGACCCGTGGGTTCACCTTTTGTTTTATGGCCTCAGTGGGATGATGGTTTTTGCGAGCCAGTGCGGTGCAACTAAACAGAGACCGCAAGAAAAAATGTAACGAAAAATGAGAGCCCGCAGAAACAAAAGTCGCACGTCGCTAAAAAGGTGACCGAAGAAGAACGGGAGATATTGGTATAATCCAGCCATAAATCTATCTTTGCAGAATCGCTGCGCCGCGTTCTTCTTCGCCCGTTTTCTCGCCAACTTCCACGCCTTCTCTCGCACGTGTTTGACTTTTCTTTTTATTTTTTAAACACTACGCCCAATTGTGCTTAGCTCCTCTTTCATCAACGCTCTCCTCTTCGGTACCCCGACCACATTTTTCAGCTGCGTCCTCTCTCGCTTGCAAAAAAAAAAAAACACACACACACACACAAATACCTTTATTTTTGAAAACAGAGTTAAAAAAATAAAGGAGATATGCCTCTTTTATCTTCCTCTCCATATACGCTTTATTTCGTACCTTCAAAAAAAAAAAAGAAAAGAAAGAAGAAGACCTGTGAGTAGGCTTAAGTTTCATCCCCCCCCCCCCCCCCCTCACAGCCTTTCTTTTTGTATCTTTCTATCGCAGCGACGGTTGAGACGTACACTAAATGTATTTATCGCGGCGCTTTGGCGAGGGCTTTCGTGAAGTGTAAAGCGCGAAACGCATGAGGTGGGTGGAGGGGTTGTGTGTCCCATTCCTCGACCTCTACAACTCACCCCCCTCCCCCTCTCTACCAGTATTTCTCCTTTTCTCACGTGTTTGCTTTCCTCTCCGTCCTATCAGCGAAGAGAAAGTTGCGCAGCGAATGGAAGACGAGACGGGATTTGAAAAAAACGTAGCTCTCCTCTCGACTGTTGCGGTTCGTGTCGCAGATGCGACCGGCGACGACTCCCGCTCAGCCTGCCTTTGCCAACCCCGCCTTGGCCGCGTGTCAAGACTTCTTCGCTTCAAGGGGTTTTGCGGTGGTACGCAGTGCCCCAACCCTCCCCCTCTCTCGCCTCACTCATTGCTTCTCTCGATTTTCTCCCGATTTCTTTTCTCTCTTATTTCTTTTCTCTTTATTTGCCGCCTCGCTTCATTTCTTGTTTTCGCCCGTCACGGGGACAAGCCTCGTCTGAGGCTTTTTTACGCCGAGCACGGCGGCGGCCAGGCTTTAAAGTAAAGTGTGCCGGCGTGGGGAGAGGCCAACGTATAAGGCGGCCATCATAATTCCTGGGCACGATCACTTTTAAGCGCCCTGCCCGGAGAGCGGCGGCGTGTGTGTGTGCGTGGAAATCCGTCGCCATCTATCGACGCTGAAACCGCTACGACACGTCTCCGCCTGCTCTGCGCCGGGCGACGCGACCGCAAGCGCAGGTTGGCTTTCGGGCGACCGTTATCCCCTAAAATAAAAGCGCGCACCACTCGATTGCGCAGAAGGGACTGCAGTTAAGGCAACGAGAAGCGCAGAAAAAAAGTGTGAGAATTGAGAGCGTCGGGGACGAAATAAAGCGACGCGTCTATTTTGGGGCCTTCACCTTCGCCCTCTGGACAAGTACTTCATTTATTTTTACGTTCTTTAGTTTGATAATTTGGGACGTGAGCTTCGTATTAATACCTAGAAGTTGCCAACGAGTCATTTTCGACTGACGTTTGTTGGCCTCAAACTTTCAGGTCTTGCTAGCTGCCGGCACGGCAGGAACTTCCTGTAATTGTTTCTTTCCTTATGATCTTTAACTTCAATGCACATCCATTTTTGCTTCCTGAATATTTTTTAATGATTCGCTACCCATAGCAAGTTCTAAACTTTATTAACAACGTCATGGAAAGAAATTACAAGCTGAACGCAAACATGCAGTTTGTCACTTCCCTTTCTGTCCATCTCTTGTTCCATGCGCAAGAAATACAAGTCGTTCGTAATTCTGTGTTGCGTCCATGTATGTTTCGGTGGAGCCAGAATGTACTGATTGCGCTTAACTGTGCATCAATCTAACCGTCGTTTCAAAAGACAAATCTTGCGAGAACTAATAAATCCTGTGCTGGTCTGCTTTCTTCTTTTTTTTTCTCAAGGTTACTGGGCTGACAGAGTTACTGGCACCGATAAGACGAGACCATTTACTTAAATGCCAAGGCGGTAATGCGGGCTAGTTGGTTTCCGGGTCTTGTAGTCATTTTGGTAGCGCAGGTATAAACACACAAACACAGGGAGAGGGACAAGTAGACAAGACAAGAGCTAGTTGAATGCAACAAGTACGGCGACAGCACCTCGCACTTCATGACGTCCATTTTGACTTCTTAGAGGCTTCTGAGAAGTCAGAACCAGAGTAAATGAAGCCACCTGTACCTACAGATCGCGGATGCGAGAAGGCTAGACGCTACGCCATTCCCGTGCCAAGAGCAAAATGGAAGCTGTTGTGCTGAAAAGCATACAGTACACAGATGAATATACAGGGAGGAAAACAATGTTATAAACGAGATAGTTGGGGGCGAGAGACGGTAAGTGGTGAAGGAGAAAGAGACTGCCGTCGCAGATGCTATGCATATGGACGCATCTTTCGGGCAATCCATTACTGTCTCTCCGAGCAGCCACCTAATGGCTTTTCGAAAGGCGGGTGAACAAAGTGCAACGTCGAGCAGTTTATTCACGCCCGAGGCACGATCACGCGCCACGCGACTAATGCTTCCGCTTGATTAGCAGCTGCGAAACACAGCGTTGGCAGAGTTAAGCTGACAGGTATATAGAGCTCAACGCGCGCGTGCAGCGCGCCATAAAGAATGAAAGCCCGGAAAACGAACGGCACACACGCGACGGGCGCGCATTTGCACTCCCAAGGGGCTGACGCGCGCGCGCGCAGGCATCGTCATTTGTCTCGATTGCAAGCAGCACACACTGGCTGCCGAGCTCCCAGCGTCGTGTATATATCGAGCAGCAAGAAATTAAACTAACCTGCGCGCTACAGCAAGGACCACTGTGTGCGCGCTTTGTTACCCTATTTTTATTGAGAAGCAATTTTCTAGGGAAGAAAAAAAAAGAAATGTACCGGTTGGAAAAAGAAAGAAGAGGAGGACAACCAGCACTCTAGAATTTTAGGCGTGTTCGCAGGAGTTGTACTTTCTTTTTATGTTCTTTAAGCGTTATTATATACACAAAAGGCAATGAAAAGGCAGCACACTGCCGGCGTTCGCCGGCAATCAGACTTGGGCGGCCTAATCCAAACAAGCGCGAAATCAGGAGGTAGATTGAGCGTGCGTTTTGGGAGGGCATTTGTGCTTTGTGCGCGCAACAGCTTCAAAACAGAGACAAATCAAGTGGCGCTACAGAACGATGGAGCAGATGACAACACCGGAATTGAGAGGGGGGGCTCTGTATGGCGGCTGAGGCGGAGTTATCAAGAGTAGTTTGCTGAGCGATGCCTTTTCCAAGTAGGCAGGCACAAACAAGGGGGAGCGGAGGGAAACGAAGGCGGGGGGAACAAAGGGGAGTAGAAAATTTTAAAGGCTAAACCTCTGTCTCGATTGTAGCAGAGAGTGAAAGAGTTGGAAGAGTAGAAGTCTGTAAAAAAAGAAAAAAAAGCGGGGGGTGGGGGTGGGTGAGGGGGGGGATAGCGAATAAAAGCGTCGTTGTTCATTTCGGAGCAAATGGAGTAGAAAAAGCTGATTGCGCTGCCGAGTCGCACGTGGCTTGTGGACGCACTTTAAAGGTTGGCACACAAAAGTGGTAACAAAAGAAAAGATGGCGCTGCCGAATTGGAGGAGACTGCGCGATTGGATGTCCCTAGAGTATGCTGATGTTAGCTTTGCCTGGGCTCTGTCTTGGATCTTTGTATCTTTTCTTTTTCCTTGCGTCCTTGCTCTTCCGTTGTCGCTTTATTCTTGTGCTCTCATTTCGTTTTAATACGGGTTCAGCACTACGGCGTCATTTTCCTTCCGTCTCTTGTGTTAGCTCACCTACAAGGCTTGTGTCAACATGGTCCCGTATGTATACTATGTATATCTATTTTCGTTCTTCTTTCTCGTGTCTCCACTGCAGTCCCATAAGCGTAATGCTATCACCGTGAGACTAGAAACGTCTACCTTCGTTAAAACTCTACCATTGCTCAGTGAGAAGGAAGTATACCTTGCTCGTCGTCGCCATCAGCTGGAGCGGCAGCACAGCGCTAACATTTAAAGGGGACCTGAAACACCTTTCGAACAAAGTCAGAAAACGGTGCCGATCAGTCGTGAACGCCCCTGTTAATATGTCAGCTAAATATTATTGCACTGCACGCACCATGGAATTCGCAATTCGATTTCAAACATAGCTGGAAAACACCTGCTCTTCTTTCAACATATTACGTCACATGAGGCACCATCTTAGTTCAATAATATTTAGCTCACATGTTGAATCAATCAATCAACCTTTATTTCAACATGCATGCGATGTTGAGGACCATGGACAAAAAGCCCGTAAGGCTATTTGTCACTAAGGCAGCAACATAACAACAAAATGAAAAAAACACTTTAACAGTATAAAAAATAGAATGACCACAACAATAAATATGAAGAAAATTACTAGGATAGTAATAAATAAGCAAAGAACACATATAAGCAATTTTCTGGAATTTAGTTATAACGTACAGGTGGATCTCTATACATAAGCCTTATGTGACAGAATATATGGAGTATTTGATAAAACAGCGTATGCAGGACTTCACGGCATAGTACAAAGCAAAAACAAAAAGATGTTACAGAAAAAAAAAATTAAAACTCAGAGAAGGAAATACAAGAAAATAAAAAAAAGAAATACACCACATCAAACAACCTTACGATGATTACATATACACTTTCAGTTAGGTACATGTTTATCACAGAACAAGAACTGAAACGTCATAATATGTTTTCTGTGTTTATATGATAAGGTAGTCGGAAACGTAGCATTTGATAGCTGTAATTCGCTCTAGATCTCGGTAGCTCTCATATTTCAAGAGCGTCTACGACTAATCTGCACTGTTTTCTGGCTATGTCCCCAAAAAATTAGTGGAGCTTGCTCTAGTGACGCAAGGCTAGCGAAGCAGATGGGCACTTGGCTCGTCCGGGTTTGTCTCTGGCACATCCACATTTCGCCGAAGTCCGAAGCTTCGGGAAACGCCTCGCAAAGCACTTCAAAGACCCAGCGAACGTATCTCAAAGTTTTGCATCGAGGTCAGCCTAAAGACGTGTGCGTCGAACCACCGACGGTGGCAGACGCGGCGCGAGTGGCCTCGGCTTGACGCCGCCCCACCCCTTTGCTATGCTACACTACGCACAAACGCAAAGCTTTGCGAGACGCTGTGCACCTGAAAAATCGGCGCACACGGTCTTTTCTTCTGCTCGAACACGCGCGCCCCCAAGCCGCAGTTTTGCCAGTGCAGTAATGGGCTGAGGGCATGAGCGCAAGAGAAGAAAGAAGCGCGCGTGCGAACGCCGCACATTGGGCATTGCATTGAAGAAGTGCACGCGTGCTTTTGGGAACCATAACTAATGATAGTAGTAGTAGCAGTAGTAGTAGTAGTCTAGTAAACTTTATTCTCTGTTTTTATTCTCTGTTTTAGCGATGTTCCAGGGAGCGGAGCCCTCTGTCCAGGGCCTCATTTGCTGCCGCAATCCGGCTGGCCCGGTCAGTCAATCAGCGGGCGCTGGTCGTATGATGATTATAGTTTTGTGATATGTAGTACACTTCTTTACGGCCAGCAACAACAGCTTCGCTGTTAAAAAGTGTTGCACGACACCTTTGGCCACTACTACCGGGCTAGAGATTTCCTTTTGTAGTTCCTTCGTGTTTTCCATAGTGCGTCATATATATCCAGGGGCTCTGTGGGAACTTCACTATTTTCTGTCTCGCGCTAACTTGTAGTCCACATACTTCGGTGTTTCTTCTGTTGATTAGCACTTTTCTATTTAACGCAGCCGTCTCCTACCTTAATTTAGAAATTGAACGCAAGAAAAAAAAAAAGGGCCGCACACCGTGAACGAACTCGACCACCACCGCATCCACTTACTCGTCCTGACCAGATCCAGCTATATCTCTTGCTCTAATACTGAACATCATTATTTCCTGTAGCGCCATTTATTTTTGTTCATTATTAATGCACAACATTTGGGTACACGTGTGGATACAGCTAAACCACCAGGGTTCTATGTATTTATTGTTATAAAAATAGAAGTTCATGCCTATCGCATACTCATTCCTAGCGTTTCCGTGTGAAACTGACATGACAAGTCTTAAGTTCGAATGCACCCTTACACTTCAGTTCTTTCGTGCAGCGCAAATAATGACAGCTGAGCGGCGTTCTCGCGCTTCCAAATATATATTGAAGAAACTAGCAATGACGATTGCGAGACTAAGCGACTAGCATATGTAAACTGTAGTAGTCAAATAATCCAAAAGTTGATACGAACATCGTCTAAAGTACGTAAAAATTGATTCAGTATTAATGTTTGGAGTTATTAGCTTTGAACTCGGTGTTGGTGTTACGTAGGTGTTGATGTCATTCTACGCGGAGTTCGGATTCTGTTAAAATACATTTTCGCAGAATGGGAGCTCACTGTTTCTCATAGTTCCCTTCGAACACTGGGAAACATCTGATAACAGCTGTGTAGCGGTTTTTTAGCGTCGTGAAAACACGCATATAGCACCTTCGACCGTTCGTAGTCCCACTTTTTTCGCGTGTTCACAGCAGTATGTGTGCTTCAAAAGCTAGATCACATTGGGCGACGACACAACCAGGCAACTCGGTCAGATAGCTGTGACTTTACACGTAAAGAAACATGATTTTTAATGACTAGAGCAGCCTTGAGAACGCCCAGACAAATGAGGCGTTTAGGGACCTACGAAGTATCCCTAGATAAGAGAATTACCACTGAGTGCTCTAGGAAATACAAGCTCCTTACATCAAACAGGGGAAATACAGGGACCGCAGTGCAAGTATTAGACGCTCCGCTCACATAAACATGGCAGTGAGAAAGAGGCACAGCATAGGTATCTAGTCGCAGTAAGGTCTGTAATATCTTAACTACCGACGGGGGTTTGCTGATATATTGTTTCAAAACATGAGGCTCGTAGTAACAGCTAAGGTTGTGTCAGACAGTAATTAGAATATTTGCGTGCAGTAAAAGGGTTTTGGTAAAACGTTGTACGTGTGTTCTTTCCACATACCGGTATCGTTGCTTTAGTATCGCGTTCATGTGGCACAGGCTCAGCACTATTTGTACAAAATGGCCCACGCAGAAAATCAGGCATGTCTTAGTAAGCTTCCTTGCTCCTAAATGAATATTCTCAATAAACACTGCGCCAATATGAAGAAAAGTGTTAAAAGAAGAAGCATCCCTCTTCCTGTCTTTTAAATAAAAAGAAGCGAAAAAATAAAGGCCATAGAGGCAAGCCTGCGTGAAAGCAATGATTGGTGAAAGCAATGATTGTAATCGTTCTTGTTCAAGTAATTCTCGGGACACGTTTCCGGGATAGATGCATTAAGCCTAGATAATTAGGTGCTAAAAGAAAACTCTCCCTCTTCTCCGCGCTTTCATCAACGTTATCGTAATTAACGAACGTTGTCACACACTTCGCCGGCTTGTCCGGCTCTTCAGATGTTCAGATGGGCGATCCGCTGCTACGATGGTCATTTGCACCGGCTTGTCGTTTTGTGATAGCTTACGAGAAAATTCTCACATTCGTACGCGGACAAAATTCGACATTGGCAGCGGGAATCGCAGTTGCCAAAAAAAGAAGTAGCGAACACAACACTGACATTGAATGAATCATGCATTCTTTTCGTTCTAATTCTAGCTAAACTGAACAAAGCAAAAAGTACAAGGCATAAGAACACGCACACGCACGCACAATCATCGAAGCTATAAGTCGAGGCTTACAAGGGCTTAAGCCACCGGAGCAGTCGGCGCCAGGCAAATGAGAGAGATCCCCAATCACGCGAAAGATCGCTTAGCGTGAGACACGCTTACTTCGTTATAAAGCACGTATCCCATGGACAAAGTCAGAAACGACATCGCCATTTCGACGGATGTATCTAATTAAAGGTACGTGCCTCCTCCTTCCTTCACCCTCCGGTTGTACTCAGGCGAGCGAATTTATCAGTTAGCGCGCAGAAGCGCTGGCAAGGCGCGATGAAATGAATGTGGTATTGAACGACGTCCCCCTGCTCTCTCCAGCGTTTCTTGCTTTTTTATTTTATTTTAATTTGAGTTGTACTTCGTAGTAGTTTGAGAACAGTGGAAAAAAACTAATTAATTAAGAACAGAAGTTAGCGAGGCGTCCTCGCAGCAGTGTACATGAAGAGACGCTGCTTTTGCGGAAAACAATACGGTTGCTCGTGTCCTTAAAGTTTATTTAACATGAAGTAGCTGCTAGTGTGTGCCTGACCACCTTTACCAAATTCATCTAACTGTAGTGCGCCAATATTAAATTCGTATTTTACCATGAATTTATTTCTATATGTATTCAGTTTCATGTCCAGGAATGTGGACGCGTTCACTAAAATCTGAAATGTACCACCAATGCAAAAATATAGAGGTAGGATCATCAGCTGGAGCATTAGATGTTATTATGATGCTAATTTACAAATATGAAGAAATAAAGCAAGCCATGATGTGACCGTAACCATCTCCTATGGAAAGTGATTTCTAAACTGCCAAAGAGAAGGATGGCAGCAATGAAAGCAGTGATTTCAATGGGTTTTGTCCCCTTACGTCTTGGAAGCGGAAGCTATGGTTTTTGCTGGATAACCGCCTTGACATTCCAAGACTATGATTTAGTCGTCAACTTGTCTTTGTTCCTTGGAAGCTAACTCCAGCCTGAAATATTGTCACGGTGCTAAGAGAAATATTGTCACGTTGCGTCACAATATCAAGCCCCTTGGTCTTATCATGCAGATGCTTTTTTTTTTATTCATTCCTTCCGAGCTGGCGAACTAGTTAATATTTGCGGTTTCCTGTTTTGATGTTTCCGTTCTCAACACCCAATTTTGCGTCTTGATTTTGCTGACTCCGCTTTGTCCACCTGCGCTAACAACTAGCCCTGTATTTGGCCTTCCATTTTCTTGGCCTCACTTCTCCATCATGTGTCCACTATTTTGACGTCCAGACATTTCTGCGTTTCACTCGCAACAATCGCCCGTTCTTTTCAGTGATGTTCCCTAGACCTTCTCCAAAAAATTTTTGCTTCGCACATCTGCGACTTCGGCAACAGCGAAACTGAGGGCAAGTTTCACTGCATCCCTTGTAGTTTTGCTATGGCCCTTCAGTGCAAGCCTGCAAATTTTCAAGCTTAACTAGATCGTGTTTCTAACGGCATAATTAAAATTGAACATTTAGAACTGCAACTAGCCGAATCCGGCGCATCATTGGATACCTATTGCACCATCGCGAAGGGTCAGGTGTTTCCATTTTGCGGCATTCTGTATTGATCTATCATCACATTATTCTACTGGATGTTTGACTACGCACACAAATCTAAGTGTTGATCATAGGTGTTGCTCGATTACTCTTGCTCTTGAACCATTACGATACCATAACTCGGCTCTTCATCAGTAACTTGATTCTGTGCTTTCATATCTGTGCTACTGAAGGTGCCGCTAAGGCTTCCTTCTTTCCTCGATGCGTTTGTGAAGCGTCCCGCTTTAAGTTCTTCACATGCGCATGGCAATGTTTGAGCGTCATCACAAAACAAACCGCTTCCAACATGTGAGTGAATATCGCGTGACGTTCGTTAACACTGTTCTCCTCTAACTCAAGAAAGCAAAAATGCTTGCTTCTTGAATTACGTTTCTTATTTCTTGTGTCTTCGCAATAGTAATGCCGCTGTCTAGTTTTAAGCATTGCTGCTAAAGTGCAAGTAATATACTTTCCGCTACGGCAGCCTTCAGCAAAGCTTGCTTTAACAACAGCTGTCATATCCGCTGGGAGCATATTCTACGTAACCAAATGCCGAATATATAATTTATCTTAATGCGTCGAACTGTTTTGCGAGGAATTCCAAAAATATCGTCCATCCCTCCATCCGTCTATGGCAAAAAAAGAAAATGTGGACTAATATTTGAGATAGTGGTTAACGGGGTCGATCTGCTGCGACGTAAAGCAGGAATCCTACCTAAGGTGATCACGGGCTAATCTCAGATGTCATGCAACTTCAGGGTTGAAAGACGTTGTCTTCAGTACGTTACTCAAACACAAATGTTACTATTTCGACAAGTGTACAAAAACCACGCACCAGCACCACAAACAAGTCGACATAACATCACGCTACGCATATCTTGAATAATTCCTCTGCCGTTATCCTTTATTTGTGCTGTTTTCTCTGCATGCTTCGCGAGTATAAGCTGGGAAATCCTCCGCTCAGATTAAATACGGTTCTGATTTTTTTTTTTTTTTTTTTTGCCATTCGTTGTGACTGAGAATCTGTATGAGGTCGCGAGGTGCGCTATCGATGGATTAGCGCAAGCATTACGCACCCCCTAACCCTAGCCTTCACCGGTCACAGCTTGCCCGAAGGCCATTGAGCTCAGCACGGCGCGCTCGATGGTTCTTGGAGAGGGGGTGGCGTCAGTTCATGCTGAAGTTTTGTCCTCATACACGCAGCCCGAACGTTTCAACGCGAGGTCGAAGACGAAGATAAAAGTCAAGCAGATTAGGATCGGGCAAAGCGCTGATCCCCGAAACAAGGGCGCTTCATTAGCGGGCGTTCGCAATTAGTTCGCGCAGCCCAAGAAAACGAAACGAGACGGCGTCGCGGGTCTTTTGAATGTTGCCCGGCAACAAGCGGGACCCGGAGCTTGGAAGAAGCCGCGCGTACGTGCAGTATACGGGACGCTACACAGATTCGTGCGCACGCATGCGACATCGCCAGACTTGGTGGCGGCGGCGGCGGCTGTGACGGTCCTCGTGCGAAGGTGCTCGTGGAAGAAGAGGGTTGAGAAGAAAGGTGGAGAGTGTGTCTGGGAAAAAAAATGTGAGGCAGCCGGGCAGTGTACGACGAAAAGAGGGGGAGCGGGCCCTGCCGGGATGCAGAGGAGGGAGGACGAGGCAAAGCCGGGATAATACCTCGTTAATGCTTTAACACACGTGATTGAAAAGATTTAAAAGGATTTATGTACACGTAATTGGGATAGGTTCCGCACGGGACGTTGTTAATTCGGGCGGCGGCGCGGACTTTGGCGCGCGCACGCGGCGCACTGCTGGTTCGTTCTCGTCGCGTAACTGCCGGCCCGTGTCGCGAGCAGCGCTCTCACCGAGGCTAGGAACAGCGGCTGGCTAATTAAAGTGGCGGGGGCCCACGGGGTTCGGAAGGACAGGGGGGGAGGTAATAGGGGGGCTACACCGACTCCCTCCCCCCATTCGTCCTCGGCGCAGAGCTTCATTTCATTAGCGCCGCTTCGGCTGGACGGGTTCCGAGATGTCATCTGTTCTTCAAACAGCACGCCGAGGTCTTCCCTTGATTAGCCCCGAGCCCCACTTGTCCGACGCCCTTGCGACTGCCTTATTCCTTCATCGCTGTTCCCCATCTCTCGCTTGCGTTGCGGACAGTGCCAAGTTGCAACCTCTGGACAGTGACTCCGTGCGCGGCGCTGGTACTTCGCAGAACAGTTTGTTACGGAATTCTGACGCAGCGCGCTGTGGCGGCAGATTGCTTCGTAACTAGAGTCATTTCTGCGCAGCGTCATGTTTCATGCTCTTGCAGAAATGTCACCTATGCGGTGGATTATTGCTGCAGGCACAAAAGTTAGGTATGTAGTAGCTTATAACGGAAAGGAAAAGACGGATGACTGACTGCTGAACCGTCATTAATTTTTCGCGTATTTATTCGTATAAACGTTAAGAGAAAACTGCAGAACATCATCGAGTGCTTAGACCATATCGCTGGATATATTTGATAGAGATTTAACCCTCTCCCTTAATGTGCGGCTGAAGGGCGCATAAATTGCCTGAAATTGAGAAACTTGTAATCTGCGCCTGACTGTCGGCTGCTCAGAACCTTCAAATAAATCGTAAGTATTTTTCCTTCCATTCCGATGCGATCTATATGTGGGAGCATTCGCCGTTCTTCGTTATCCGGCCACGATTGCTTGTTTATACCGTTATGATCCATCTTTCCGCGGAAAATGACCGTCCCATTTCTTTTCGCTCATTCTCTCTTTTCGTCGACATTCGGAAAAAAGTAGCCTCAATTTTTATGTTCGACAATGACCTAGTTCCGAAGCATTGTGCCAGCTTGATTATTATTATTATTATTATTATTATTATTATTATTATTATTATTATTATTATTATTATTATTATTATTATTATTATTATTAGTGATACCACAGTGAGTAACAAACGAGCCCACGCACCAGTCCCACTCACTTTGATCGCATCTTATCATTTCGCTTATCTCATAAACGCGTTTAATTTCGTCCAATAACCGCCTGTATTCGCCTTTCCGGTTCGTTTCGGAGCTATAATCCTTGTACGAGTCTCCGGCCTGCAATTCATCTTTGCTGCCCGGTGGAGGTGACACGTCGCTCTCGAATATTGCGTCCGTTATTGCCTCTCTCGGCTTCGCGAGGAATGGCAATTCCATTAAAAGGGGGGCTGGTACGCGGCTATAGAACAAACAGTCCCGGTTGGGACGGGTCTCGCTTCTTCTCCTTTTGTGCTAGCCTTCCCGCTTAGCGCCATTGATTATCACATTTTAAAAAATGATCCCCATTAAAATAATTCTGTTTGCTATGTTCGGCTGATGGCTCTTTCTTGCAATCGTGGTAGCACTTTATTCATACTTTATAATTTTCTTCTTTCTTTGGAACCGGGCGGCGAGACGGAACCCACCCCGAAAATGTTTACGTTACGACTGAGCTTTGAGCTGTGATTTATTAATAAATATTGATTGAGGGCCGGCCTTCTTTAGTTTATGGACTCTTAGCGTGATTGCCTCGGCGCTCCACGTCCTTTGCATCGTCGTTGAAAGCGAGTTTTAGCGTTTCGCTCAAAGATGGGCCACGATATGCGCGCCTTCTTTACGGCCAGTACTGGCGGTCATCGTTTCTAAATACCCCAGTACTAGCGCATTTTTTTTTCTTTTTGCCTGCTGTGCTGCCTTCAAAGCGCGAGCGTTATCGGCAAATGGCCGGTGTTAGCAACAACCGAATAAGGACAACGGCTGTTCTGTTTTTCCAACGTGCTGTGGCGAGGCGAAGCGGTCACTGTCGTGCTTGACAATGATTGGCTTTCGATGAACGAAGCCGCAGTGCTGATCAATCATTAATGGATATCAGCGCTGTTAAAAACCTAATGCTCAATAACTGAGCGCTCTTGTTGCAGCTAAAGGTGGCCGTGACATTTCAAGAGTCAGAAGCGAAGGTGTGTTGCTCAGGGCAAGGGACTTCGGACGGAATGTCGATATAACTCACGTATGTGGTGTTACACTACCTGAGGACGCACTATTTAAATTACTCTTGTTTTTAAATTACTCTACGACTTGAAAAAGAGGGCTACCAGGGCATGTAATGTATTCTGAGCCACTCTATCCGATGCATTGTTGAATTAATTTCAATGCATCCCTGCACTTAAACAAACCGTGAAACCGACAACGAATGCTTAGTCGATAGTCGTCAATCTTGCAAGCTTGCATCCGCCTGCAACCAACCATATCATTCTCCTTCTCAGTCGGATTAAAAGTAGAGAGAAGTATATCAAGGAAAGAAGCCAAAGTGTACATTTAAGGCTACCGTATGGCAGGATTACTGGGATTAACCCAGTATTGCGCTGTACACTGAGGTTTTTGCTTGCAGATATAAGCTCAAAGTTCCTGATGAAAGAAACACGGAGCGCATGTACACCGCACGCATGTTAAAGCGTTAATGTCTGGGAACTTCCCTGGATGTTCTGATGTTCCACCCGAGACCTAGGGTACGGAAGATACAATGGCCATCCCGGCCAGAGGAAACCGAAGTTTTCTTCGCTTGAGAGAGAGTACGGGGATGAGTCGAATCAGACAATGGGAGTAAGGTGTTGGCATTCTAACCAAAAGTGGCGGAGTAAGCAGTGAACCCACTGCTATCCTCTCATCGAAAATTTTCCGCACACCACCGCCAACTCCTTCAACTACAATGAGCACAATTTCCCGTTTCGTATATTTGGGAACCTGGAATCGGATTCACAAGGCTTCCACCTACGTACGAGCTTCTTAGCTACGGAATCTCTTAGCGACAAGGCATGCGATAGCAATTGAGCGCATTTAACCAATTCGGCACTATTCAGGGCAAGAAGGAAACGAGAAAGCAGCCGAAATGGCAACGAACGAAAGATGTGTGGTCACATGATAGCCTCGCAGCAAGCAAAGCGTCTGGTGTCAAGGTTATGTGATAATAGCGAATCGCTCCTCGCTGCGCCTCAGCTTCCTGTTACGGGTGTCTGCTACGGTGCCTATGCACGTCGCGCTGCAGCGGACGTCCGCGTGGTCTGCGTGAAGTCGTGCGCTAGCGTTTTATCAACGACCATAGCTCGAAAAAGAAAAAAAAAGAAAAGAAAGGATTACACCCTTGATGATACTGGCAAGTGCCTCCGAACAACAAAACCAGAATCATAAAGCCGCAATTAAGGTAAAATATTAAAGCTGGGCAGATGTCACTCAACGTTTGCTCCTTTGACTACCGTTTCAGATGCATTTTGATGAATATGCGCTGCCTCAGAATTCATTCGGCGCATTCGGACGCAGTACACTTATTTGCGTGATAATGACTTGTAACTCGACGAAAATGATGTTTCGCAAAAAAATCTTAGAACATCGATGCAGCTTTTTAGGGCATATAGAATCTGTTCGGCTTTATAAACAAGTAACAAAAATGCATCTTCAACGTGATGTCTCAAAGTCAAGTTATCGACGGATTTCGATGAATCCGACATACCGAAAGATACATATGCTTATGAATAGGCCCACATGGGATAAATTAATCATGAGATTTTTTTTTTTAAACTGTCGCTGTTCTCACGACACACTGAGCAAATTTGGTAATTTAGGTATTGTTTGTGTCTTTAATACGTGAGTAAGCGCCGATTTCGTAAAGGACAGCGTATGCAGTTAAGAAGTAACGAAAACGAGGCGCCGCTTTTTTATTGTGCGCACGCGTAGATAGGGCCTTCCATAGCTTCCTTTCATTACACAATTTCCTTTATTTATTTCTTATTACGTTACGCTGGACGTTGAGTGTTAGGCGCCTTAAGAGGCAGAGAGCGTTTGTCGTCAGCGAAGTGAGAGCTGCATGGGCTGCATATGGAAATGATATAACGTCTCGGAAGCCTGTGATATGTGAGACGTTGGTCCCACACGTCGTCTACAGCAAGATGTCGGTGCATGGAAACTGCGTTCTCTCCGGATAGAACCATGACGCTCACGAGCGTCGGCTGCCAAGAACAACTCCATGGTCCCACTGGTGAAGAATGCTGACTGGCTAGCAAAGTACCCGAGAAATACCAATTACCCAAAAAGAGAAGCCTCCTCGACCAGCCTGCAGTGTACAGCGGAAACTGCATTTGGGAGAGCGTGTCTATTGTGAAATAAAGCCAATGCAGCTAAGGAAGCCAGGAACAACATAATGGGCTCGTCAATGACCCACCAGAACCTACTGCAAACTTCCTTTCCAATAGTGTACGACTGAATTTTGCCCGTTCCTTTATGGTGGTGTAGTGCGACCAATGCTGCGTACGGTAACACAACTTGGACGCTTTATTGGAAGAAGCAAGACGCAACAAAAAAAAAAAAGAAAGGTAGAAAAAATTTACCATACACCGCGCCCATTTAGGCACCACGGACCATTCACAAAACTCGCTTTTTTTTTTCATCCAATCACATGCACTTACACGCATAATTTTCTTTTGCTCCAGATACCCAATAGGCTTCTCTAATTACCCTAACGCCAAGCTTATTCGACAAATGCTAGTGGCAAGATTGTCCAATGCGTAAAAGAGAACTGAAACAGCAACCTCAAGGTAGTCAACCTTGTATACATACGCGGTAATCATCAGCCAGCTTACATGGCCATTATTTTTCTTGTTTTTCAGTACGTCCCCCAAATATCCGCCGCAGTTTATCGCTCCAACGCCACCTTGTAGCTCGTAAGAGTGCTCCGAATCACTCTTAGGATTCCCTCGTAGCTGCGCAGTTGTAGGGAACATTTCGTGAATCCACTGCGAGCCTTTGTCGCCTACGTCGCAAATGCATCACCATCGCTGATAAATTGATCGGCAACTACAGCGCTCGCTATAGCAGCGGCTGATTGAAGAACCACGGCCTCTTACGACGTTTATTTAGCTTCGTGAATCCGCTTAAGCAAAAAAATTTTTCTTACGCGAAAATTTCTTTGTAAGCGAGTTATGTGAGTCCGGCCCCTGAAGTCGACTACAATGTGTTTTCAATTTATACGTACCTTTATAGCACTGTTCAACCTGAAACCTCTAGGGGCATTACTGGTTTCAACGTCTGGTGGGAAGAATCACGTTCGTTGTCGAAATTGGCGATGTCGAAACCAGCAATTAAAAAAAAACATTTTGAATTTTCCTCGTTATTTCCCAGAAAAAGAAAACTATAAAAAAAATACGCATCAGTGTAAATGGGTTGAGATCGTTTGACGGTATAGGATAAATATAATAAACAAGAACACTAAAAGCTGGAGGCTGTACTACAAGTCAGCAAAAAAGGACACAAAAAATTTGTCGCGCAGATCATCTCACGGCCGAGTCATTTTCCGGCCGTATTAAATGCCGAGAATTGCCGCGAAGGAAATCCGGCGAGGAGCGAAGGATCGCTTCTTCTTCCCGTTCTTAGAGGCACAGTACCGCTCTTAGCAATAGGGGCCGAATCAGAGGGGAAAAAAAACAAAAAATAAAGATAGCGTCAGAACGCCACGTTCCACACGCACCGCGACTTAAAAAAAAAAAAAAATAAAGAAGGGAGGCTCGAGCGACGCGCGTCTGGATCCAATCTGCGAGACAGAGGAACGGTTTCAAACAGATTAAACTCGCGCTCGGTGCCATCTCTCAATCATTTCGTCTCTCCTCAGCTGGGCACTTTATTATTCCCGCCTCGCAATTTCATAGGGATTCATCTCTCTCTCTCCCTCATTCATCCCCCTCCCCCACCACCAACGCCACTTCCCGTGTTTCATTCTTCTTTTATTTATTCATTCCTCCACTCGGCGAAAGCCATTTGAGCCGCTTAGTCGCTCGCCTGCTTGACGTAGCTGCGCAAACTGGCGTGGCTCGTGCAGCCTTCTCTGTCTGTGTGTTTCCGATTGTGTCTTCACCGCTGCCGCCTCATCTGTAGCGCGAATATTTCATCGTTGTCCGACCCTCATCGCGCCTCTCGCGAGCTCTTATTACCGCGGCAAGTCAAAGAGAAAAATTGCGCCTCACGCAGTCAATCGCACTTTGATTTTTTTTTCGTTTTCTCTCTTTTTTTTGTGCTCCCAAAAAGCTCGCACCTCTTTTCCCTCCTACTTTCCCCACCTTTCTCCCCCGGCGTCCTTATCTCTGGCAGTCTGAACGCCGAATCTTAAGTATTTGCACCGATTCACGCAGTTATGCTTCCTTCATATTCTTACCCCTTTTGAGCCTCCCCTAGTCTCGCGTTCCAATTTTCGTCATTTCGCTCCACGTGCTCCCGTTTTCGTGCCTCGTTTCGTGTGTGTGTATAACGCGCGTATTGCTTCATATTCGCGACGTTCAAGGGCGTGGTGGAGACGAGGAGCATCGTATTTGCTCATAAATTGGGGAGGAAGCGTGCTTCATTGGGCTTCTAAAGGGGGGTGGCTCTATTATTGGATTGGAAGGGACTGGAGAAGAATCCTATCAGGAACGGAAGCTCGGCGTGAACTTCTCAGATCTCACAAATCGCTATTCCCCTTGTTCATTCCGTGTGACGCGCATTGTATTACAATAAAGCAAACCTGGATTCGTACAGCAGTTGCGCATGATAGGCAGAAAGGAAGGCAAGACAAACGTGACTGAACAACTTCCGTGGATTACTTCTCATAAGGCCAAGGTAAAGAACGGGGAAGGTGAGCGGAGGGAGTGTGAAAAGAGAAACGGGAGAGGGAGGGGGGATAGGGGTGTCTGAGTGTCAAGCATCCTACGTTAACTAACTTTCAAGCGTAACAGACGCTGCAATAGATGTGCGTGGGTAAGTGCGTGAAAATAGCACGAGAGAACGCTTGACGAGGGACCGTCACAGCCGACCCTCCCCCTGTATAGTCGTTTGGCTATTTTCTTTCTATTTCTATGAGAGCTCAACAAGACGTATGATCTGGACCACAATCCAGTGGAGGCACAATTTATTGTCTAAATCATTACGTCATCTGTCGCAGGTAAATCCGTAGCCTAACACAACTAGTGTCATTAAAAAAAACAGTGCAATTGCTTGTCTAAACCGTACACGTGTATTTCAGGCAGGCTTGCGTTTGCAGTGAAAATCGGACAACATGCTTATTTGCCCAGTGGAAATTGTCGAGGCAATATCCAAGATATAGACAGATTTCCGCTACGTCTGCAGCGTAGACATGCTCCGGTAACTTAGATGCTGAACATCGTGTGGCCAAAAACATGTATAGATGGACTGCGTGCCGCGCTATTCTTGCTACAGTGTTTTTAGTAGTTACGACGTGCATTGTTTAGACTCCGTTCTAGGTCAACTCTGAAACCGTTGGTCCATCCTTAAATGTGTATTTCTGCCAATGCTGTTGACATCACCAGTCATTCACCCCAACCCCCACTTACCACCCCCTGGGAAAAATGTTTCTCTGAGTCATGTTTCAACCTTGATGCCTTTTCTACTACTGCTATGCAAGGTTCATTTCAGCCGCGGACACTCTTCTTAGAGCGAGCGTATAAGTGAGGAATTGCACACAAAACATGGTAACATCCTGTGGAGAACAATTTTCATGTGATGCACAAAACATAAATTTCATTCAGCGCAATATAGCTATGTTTTGATCTCCTAATACGTGTGCAGAATCCCGTGGTGTCATATACTTGGTGATACGCAATACCTTGCATTCACTGACAGAAATGTTGATGTAATGTTCAAACGGTAACAAAAAATGTTAGACTTCATGGGCTTCAAGTTTAATTAAGCCGTGGGCAAGCTTTTTTTTTTTATGGAAGCACTGCATACGTGTGACGAGGTTCCCTTACTATATTGAAAATAGTCATTATCAGTCATCAATTACGCCTGTCGTCATCGTCAGGTGTAAAGATGTACGTAAGGATGGACGAATGAATGGGACGGACACAAACCAAACCCAGTGTGGAGTTTTTAAATGCTGTCGCATTAAAGTGTAGCACAATTTCACCGGTGAACGTAGGAGTCCCACTTTCGATGGATGGCAACAAAAAAGCAAAAAAAAAAAAAACCTAAACCTACAAATTGCAGGAACAACACTGCGAAGGGTACAACATGATAGTACAGTGGAAAGTTAGCAAATCTCTTGAATGGTTAACATCCCTGCCTTCCCTTACTTCTCTCTCTCTCTCTCTAGGCAATGTTTTTTAGTAGGATGTGAAAGAGCTAAAAAGAAAGATGAACAGTCATGAGAAGATCCAATGCGCAGCAGCTTGCTATTTCTGTCGCGGTGTCACGATCCTTCACAAGCGATTAGGTAATTTTTCCATCCGGTGTTTCTATTTATCTGCCTGAAAAATTGCTAAATTTTGATAGTAATAGCAGATTTTATTGCATGTACACGCCATAGACAGAAAGATCGACGTAAACTCTTTACTTGGGTGAACACGCTGTTATGAATGAAGCCGGTCGCTCCATGTTGTCTTATTAATATGCTAGCACTGAAACGGACTTGCTGTACAAATGCAGCATGCTCTTCAAAGATTATTTACATGATAAGTGAGATTGTCAGTCACTTTAAAACATGCGGCAAGCCCTCTGTGACATTTCCGAGGAAACAGTTGGTCTGGCCCAACAGTTCGACTTTGCAGTTCAAGTTCGTGTTCCATTTTGTGCGTCATTCGCTAAAGACATTTCGGGACATATCTTTACTGATGTCTTGAGAAACTTATGAGTAAACAGCCGGATTACTATTAAAGAAGATTTGTAATGGAAGCTCGCATCACTGCAGAAAACTGTCATTGCAGATTAGTTTGGTCATGTGTTGCGGCATAGCCACTTTCTGTGCTGCGTATCTGCATTTATGTAGTAGTGGGTTGCAGGCATGAGCGCAAAAGAAATGAGTGCATTCGCAAACGCCGCACTCTGAGCATTTCATAGAAGAAATGCACGTGCACATATTTCATGGTTTCACGATGATGATCATTTTCTTGGCACTAACCAGGGAAATCCTCCGGCTTCAACAGCTACGCTCTTTATGTGCAAAGCGACTCCGTTGTTTTGGTCAGACGAACTCTATAGAGGACACTCAAGCTGCTTATTAAAAAGGAAATTGCACCATCTCCCTCTAAACGGGGCCATGAGGCGATGCGAAGCAGCACGGGAGGTGCACACCGCGTTTGCATCGGTTTGACTAGATGTCGCGTTTGCATCGGTTTGACGCTATCAGGCGCTGCCTGCGTCAGCGTTGTCTTTCGCGGGCGAGGGCACGTTCTCTTTCCTTGCGAGCTGGTAAAACGTTCATCGAAGAAAGAGCGTTTCCATAGTCAACGCGCGCCTTTCGGAGAGGAGAGGATGAATGCCGAGAGGAGAAATGAGACAAGGAGAGAAGGGGGAGGAGGATGCGCATGCGCAGTGCGGGTGCAGACGCCACACGTCGGATGGATGGAGGGAGAAAGGGAGTGACATATCCCCGACCATAAGCTGCTTCGCATCTAAAAAAGTAATAAAGTAAGAAAGAACGAGAATCTGTTGAGCGAATAGTGTCGCAGGCCTGAATCTAGTGACTATCGTTGTTCAACAACTCCACGTCATCTAAGCCTCAATGCATTGCTTAATTTTTTTTCGTCAAGTATGTATTCATGGGTGCGGATTTCCCCTGGAGAGCACAATCAGGATAAGCGCTGAATATAAGCGCAGAACATGACAGCTTCTATAGGAGCAATGTGGGAAGCCTGCGCTTCTGTAGTTGAGGTGAAGAGAATTCTCAAAGGCCAACAACGAGTGTGTTGCCTGGAACACGTGCTTATATCGTGTTGCGAGAGGCGGTGAAGAGGACAAACAAAACAGACTCGTGACCGTTATGCCACAGCTATACAAACAAATGGCGGACTTTTGCGACCACTGGTCTTGAAGGTATGCGGTGTTTTTAACTCAGTGGTGTTAAGGAGTTCGTGCCGGAGAGCTTCCGATGTCGGCGTTGGCGCAGGCGCCGTGGAAATAATTATCTGCATCTGCCGCCCTGCTTCTCAAAGCAATCAACCACACAAGCCCCCCGCCATCACGCAGGTGCGTTAGCGGGCAAAATTCAATTTCTCAAAGTAAAAGCCGTCAAACAAATCGTAACCTACGACTTGACACCTACACGCATGCTGGCTCAGACTGTAATTCGAAGGTACGGGAAAACATATTTCTGTTAAAGAGGAGGCGATGCTAACGGGGCCCAAAGACGCTATAGCGTTCACTCTGAAAGTCGAAGCGTAAGCGTTCGCCAACTTTTTGTGAGCTGCATACGTACATATTTTTATGAAATTATCGTGTATTTTTCAAAGTGGGTTCTATAAAGGTACATGACGTTTGCAGAGGTAGCATGTAGAGGTAGGATGTGCGTTTTAGGGGCGAAGCTCCTCTTAGTCTAACCTTGTCCCATGTCAGGCGTAACCCGCGCGCCGAGGGCGGCACGCGCTCGCCCTCGGCGCGTGCCCTCGGCGCGTGTTGTCTTGTGTGTGTGTGAGAGAGAGAGAGCGAAAGTCGCGCGTTGTCTATGGAAACGCTCTTTCTTAGATGAACGCTCTACCAGCTCGCAAAGAAGGAGAACGCGCCCTCACCCGCGAGAGACAACGTTGGCGCAGGCAGCGTCTCCTAGCGACTTTCTTGATTGAGAAATACCGACTGCTCGCGTTGGAGAACCGTTCACCGGCCACCCATATATATATATATATATATATATATATATATATATATATATATATATATTATAACATATTTTATATGTTATAAAAACATTTATATACATATTTTTATAAAGGCCCACCTATAGTTCCACGCGTTTTGAACGTTACTGCGATGGAACAACACCGTGCACTGTTTCTCGAGCGTATTTAGAAAAAGACACGACAGTGCGCAAGTCGGCCGTCTCGTTTGAGTACATTTTAGACGGAACGACGCCTAAATGAAAGTTCGCAAGATCTAAATTGACCCAAGTCACTGGATATGCAGCTCTTTCTGACTTGATATCGCTGTAGATGTTTAGGCATTTTCGAAAGACAAGAACATCGATAACCTCTTTTTTTTTATTTCGTTTGATGACGAAACGGTCAAAGTATGTTGGCATGTGCTACCGTCGGGTGGATTCTACCTTTGATGTAAACAATTCGTGCCGTTGAACCCTCACATCGTACCGGAACGGAGGTTGATGATTTGGGTATAACAAGTGCAGTTGGAAGCTCCTGCCACACAACATAAGCCCCGCTGGCTTTGGTCTCTCATACTCGCGCATGACGTTGTCGCATTGTCGTGGTGGTCAAGAGACCAAGCACTGTTAAACGAATGGTAAATTACCAGGCTAGCCCCGTAATAGGCAGTCCTATGAAAATTTTGTGGACCCTCGCACTCTATGCACGTGAATGAACTGCGAAGCTGTTTACCGCACGACCCAGAGATGCATTGAGGAAGCCAGTTTGGTATCAAAAGAGAGGTTGTGAGCGCACACATCAAAGTTCAAACAACTGTGCAGAGTCTATGGCAACATATCTATGACGACTCAGCCATCACGCTGCACATTAAACTACGTTTGCTCGCCAAGCCCACCTACAAGACCGCATTTTCCGCTTGGCGACATGCGTGGACTTTCTGTTTATGATTACGCTTCACCGCATTGCAGAACGTGCAAAAGCTAGCGCGAGAGCCTCAAGCAAACGGCGATACTGGCGTTTCTTGAATTCGGCTTCATTTTTTGGCGCAGGTACATTGCTGAGAAAGCGTTTTACAGAAGCAATATTAGCCGCCTCATGTCATGGCCGCAGACGTCTTCCTTATTATTTTAATAATTCCTTGTTGTCAGCCCTATTGGGAAAGCCAGCTTATAAAGACCAAGCAAACAACTCTTCCTTTAACGTCGGCTTCAAATGTTAAAACTGAAGCCATCAACGCACTGCAGTGTGTTGCCTCGTTCCTATCTATCCCGAGCTATAGGATGGCGGCGACGACGATCGTCATCACTCTCGCCGTCAAAGGTATCGTGCTCTAGAGTGTGAGACCTAGAGTGCTCTAGAGTACGGAAAGGTCTCGCACTCTAGAGCGCGAGACCTTCGCAGATACGAAGAGGAAGGCGGTCTTGAGAGCTGTCTTACGTATCTTCTTGTTCGCGTGAGACGGAGTTTTTCTCCTACCCCTATCAATAAAGCTACTGCATTCGGTGTACTGCGGCACTGGAGGAGATGCTGGTAGTATGCCACCTCCTCGTTATCCCGGCTCCCCCCTCAAGCAGCTCTACTATAAAACCGGGGAGACTTCTGTGAGTGATGACACCTGCTCACCACACATGCCACCGTCTGCAATGGCCGAACATCGAATTCGTTGCGTTGCATGGCCTTTCTCTGTAGATGGCTACTCCTGCTCAAGAAATGGAATCAACAAGTAGCCCAAAACAGGTGACTGTTCAAAACCTTCAAGATCCGGAACCCTTTCATGGTGACGTGTATATACGTGCAGAAGCCTCACCGGAACAGCGTGAACGGATGTACAAGTCGAATAACTGCCGACCCAACCCAAATTTTTCAAGTATATATTTTGCCCCCAATGGTAGCTCAATAGCCTAAGAGCTGTGCAAGAAGTTTGAAAATGTGGTGGGAGTTTTCCCGATGGCTACTAGAAACCACGCGGAAGACACATTGACGCGAAACCGCACAACGCCTTCTGGAGTCGCAAATCCAGAAGCCAAATGAGGGTGTCGCTATGTTCACCGCGGACATGGCGCGCCTGTTACGTTGTGTGTATCCCAGTGTTCCCGATTCCAAGAAGATGAGCCATCTCACGGGTGGCGTCGACGAGTGGCTTTCGCTGGCCTAGCGCAAAACCCACCGTCAAGAGTGGATGATCTTATCAGAAGGGTCACAGCAATTGAGCGGGTGCTCCAGTAACGCAAACGGCAGCAAGATCACTCGGCCACTGATGTGTCTGCATGTGCCGTAGTACGCGTATTGCTAATGGCCGACGAGCATGCGCTACACCACCGGACAAGGGAGGCTGTCCGTGAGAAATTTTCGAAGTAGAGTGTGAGGCAACCAGCATCGCCGCGGGAATTCACGGCTGCCTCTGTAGGTGAAGTCGCGCGCAAGGAACCACGACCAGGGTTTGCCTTTCCCTAGCCACCTACCGGGACGCACTTCGAGCCATAAAGCACATAAAGCTACACAGACGCTTTTCGTTGGCCGTTGTCGACCCTGCCGGCACCACAGTACTGCCAGTAGCAACCTCTCGAAGCATGGATCCAACCGGAACCTGTCAGGCGAGCCAACATGTCAGAACCGATATCAGGCACACTGACGATTCACGACTGTTGTGTTACCACCGTGTAGAACCGGCACACTTCTATTTCTCTTGCTACCACCACCCGACTGTTTGCAAGGGAAGCCTACTTGCTACTGTACACCACCAGCGTATAGGGGAACACAGATATGGAAGCGTCATTATCCTCCCTTGTAATACAATTACTAAGATATACGCTACACCGGCTGAGCATTTGCGAAAGAGGCTAATCATTGACAGCTCAATGGTGAACATCACTGTAAAGCTAAAATGATGCACCGCGTTGTTTATATTTCAGAGCTGCGTCACCCAGTCCTGTCGAAAGAGGTGTCGGAGGAGTCGGGACGTGGAAAAAGAAAGAGCTTGCAAAAAATGTGATAAGGCGATGATGGGGTATAAGGCTACGAAGTTGTTATGTTAGTTTCGTTTTCGTAGTTAAACTCATGCTCAATCCCTCTGAGGCCGCCTGTTCTTAGACAAAGGTCATACACTGTCTACGTTGTGCTACTGGAGCCGCAAGTGAACTGTGCTGCTACAGGGACTACAAGACAAAAACTCGCGAAATAACTACAGCTAAAAAGAAGCTCCCACTGGGTAGTTTTCTTAGCTGTGGTAGGTTCCATTAAAAGCTCGCAGAACATGAACGTATGGGTGTCAATTCAAAGTGTGTATGGGGAAAATGGTTGCTTGAAGCTACTTGGGACACGAGCGTCTTCAAACCATCTTTAGATGCGCCGTATCAAGCGGAACGTCACAACAGCAGTCTTATGTTCTAACTCACGGGGCACCTTGCATCTCATTTTGCACTAAGTTTGCATTTATTGGTTAGTTGCCAACGAAAAGCAGCAAGATCATCAGGAAAATCATCAGGAAGTTCAAATGTTTTGATGCATCAGAACCCTTGAAGTCGACATGGAGCAAGAAATTTCATTCATTACAGCACGTAGTATATGTGCTTCATGTCCTCTAATACTGGCAGTGGTATATTTCGGAAAATGTTTATGCTTTCTATGCGGCCCAAACACAGGGCAGCATTTCACTATACTCGTGTTGGTCGTAAATGCCTTGTGAAAAGTTCAAGCTAGTACGACGCCTCGAATATTGCCGAAAACAACGAAGCTGTTATTTTATCGCTAATCGAGGTATAACTGGCAAGGGGGTCGAGTTATTGATGTCATTATCTATCAGCTATGTTAGTGATTAATTCGTACCCGGCCGAACTGACTTAAACTATGTAGTAGAGGGATGACATCAACAGTGAGTCGACTTTTCTCTTATGCGTAACACCTAGCAACACGCCGGCACAGGGTTAAAACAGGATGGATTGGTGTAGTTTCGATTCATAATCCATTTTCTTGGAGCACAGTAACAGCATGTAATGTTCTGTGGCTACTAAAATGAATTATCCTACGGACTACAGATGCACTGACATACAAAAATGTTCTGTAACGTGTTTGTCATTGCAGAATTACAGAACAGTTATTCCTAAAATGTTGTTTTTAACCGTGTTGCTTTATTATGAAGAATATTGCGTGTCTCACCTTTCATAGTGGAATATAAGTTCTGTATGCTTCAAGTTCACCTTTTACAATGTTGTAGCTGCAAGACAATGTTCAGTGTAATAATAATTCATGGGGTTTTACGTGACAAAACAATGACATGATTGTGAGGTGTGCCGTAATGAAGGCCCCCAGAGATTCTGATCACTTGGGCCAGGTATACGGCGCCGAAGCAGACACGGACACGAAAAATACAGATACAAGCGCAGTCTGTCGACTGAAGGTTTGTTATTGAAGGATCACACATATATGTGATGCTTCAAGAACAAACCAGCAGACACGGGCATGAAGAAGACAGAGGTAAGCGCAGACCGTCGACTGAAGGTTTGTTATTGGAGGATCACCATACATGTGTGATCCTCCAATAATAAACCTTCAGTTGACAGTCTGCGCTTACCTCTGTCTTCTTCGTGTTCGTGTCTGCATCGGCGCAGTATACGTAAGCCTCTTATCACCAAATAGCCCAATCGTCCACTCTGGCCACTTCGGATTCTTTAACATGCGCTGAAAACGCACACTACTCGAAGCTCTAGCATTGCCGCCTCCACCGAATACGCGACAGCTCCGGCAGGTATCGAATCTCCCTCTTTAGGTTCAGCAGCCAAGCACCGCTACAGCCACACCACAGCGCCGGGCGAAATTTTACTGTAAAAGATCAGGCTAGTTGCGTTATGACAGCGTTCTTATACGATGCGCATAAACATCCTACATGTGTGGTACTGATGCATGTGGAAAAAGCTACCTATTTCTACATTCACGGAAAGGACCAACCGCATACGCTGCGGAGCTGTGAATAGTCTTTAAAGACCTATGTATTAAGCAAAGGCGTTTTGACTCGAGTCCCTAAGAATACGTCAACATGAGCTGCACATGTCATTAGCGCAGCATGTGAAAAACTTACCACCGGTGAGTGGCGAGTAGTTTTGTCGACTTCCGTTCATTTTTCACTTAAGTAATAATTGTAGCACTTAATTTAAGAACTACGAATGTCATGCTGTATTATTTAATTGTTGTTTAATGAAATTTAAATGTTTCACATAGTTCATATGCAAGTTCAGGAAAACCGGCAGCGTGCCTCATGTAACGCATCACATTTCGGAAAAAGCGAGGTGCGCGGTAATTTTTGTTACATCCAAATTATTGCCCGTAGCCTGTAAAGGGGTCTGCATTTTCGCTGTTTGTTAAACTCCATCAATTTGTTTTCTTCTGTGACAAATAAACGTTCCACATAACAGCCCGTGATGTGACACTCTGTGGCTAAGAGAACATGTCTATTTTCTTGACGCGCTTCTGCACCCACTCATTCTCAATCTCAATAAACACGTGATTAGAACAGTCCCATTAAACTTCGACTCCCTATCCGCCCAGAATGCTTCCAACATTCTCTCACAACATAAATTTTATCAGTGGTCACAAATATATGCGAACACTAGAGAAACAACCGTGGTTACTTTATTTTTTATGTGACAAAACCAGCTATGATTGAGAGGTACGACCATCCTTAAAGGACTCCAGAGTAATTCTGACCGCATTGGGTTCTCCAAGGTGCACCTAAATATAAGTACACAGGTGTTTCTTGTATTTCGTCCCCGTCGAAATGCGACTGGTGTAGTAGGGATCCCATCCCACGACCGCGAACTACGCAGGCGAACACCTGGCCACTAAGCTACCATTGAGAATAGTTCAGAAGAAACATGTCGGACTGCTAAATTCGGCGTGGCGAGTTTGACGGCCGCAACCGATGAAGGCGAAATGTAAGTACACCCGTGTACTATAAACCTTAAAATACTCCATGTGGTCGAAATTACTCCGTATTTTCTAGTTAGGGTGTGCCTCGTAATTATATCATTATTTTGGTACGCAAAACCTTATGTTTTCCTTAAGTCACAACCTGCAGAACGGTGGTGTGACGTCTCTGAGTTCGGAACCAACTTCCATGCAGTTCGAATGTCGTGCCATAACTGCGTTGCGCATTTGCATTCGAATACTGACATGCTTTGAGTGTGATCAAGTATCATCTAGAAGTCGTGTTCCTGTACTGTACGAATTCAGAAGCTCACATTTATTCATTTGATCTGCTAAGACTGTAGCACGCCTTGGGCAAGTGCGGTGACTTGTAATGCTATACACATTGCAAATATAAGTGGAATTCCCAACTACACAGTCTGGAATGAGTTCTTGTCGTGTTCATTTCTTAATAAACGAAGAGTTGGGATGTGTTTCGAACATAAACGCCGCGATTAATATAAATGTAGAGTGCCAGAACGCTCTTACGTTTGATTATCCGCGTACACTTAAGGAACTCATTTTGCGAACGTCTCCACTAAGAAAGACCTGCGCAGCAAATCGAATTTAACTGTAAGCGCAAAGTGTGAGTGCAAACACACTTAAGGGAATGCGTGTAAATGCCGTCGGTATTGTACTCTTCTGTAGACAAACGACATAATAAAAAGGCAGTGATTAGCGTGTCGAAAATTATTAGCGTGTTGGTAAAAGCGTGTTGGCGATTAGCGTGTTGCGTTTTAGTAAAATACGACGCCCGCAGCTTGGCTCAAATGGCGTAGGCACAGAAAGCTGAGTAAGAATAGGTTTTAAGGGTACTCAATGGCGTAGTTGGCAGATGGTAAGAAACATATTGCTTTCTCTCATCGCTATACTTGTTCAGACGCTACGCCAACTCGACGATCGGCCCCTTTCCGTGCATATTCTGCTTGAACACCGCCCTCATCGCTCGTCGGCCCACAAGGCACTGAAAGCACTTTTGCGCTTCCTGAAGATGACAGGTTTGCGCGAACGCCTTTGACTGATGGAGTCGTCTGCAAAGTCTCTTTCGTTATTCCCCGTCTTCCTCTCTATCCCATCTTTCTATTCCCCCTTCCCATTCCCCAAGTGTAGGGTAGCCAACCGGACGCCTTTCTGGTTAACTTCCCTGCCTTTCTGTTTATCGCCTTCCTTTCTTCCTCTCATTGCTATCAGTCATGAACGCTGAGATAGATGTACCTCTATGTTCGTTTGACTTGAGGCGTGCATTCAAATGTGACGCATGATTTTCTTTATTTGGCTGTTGTTTTAAAACTATCTCCGCAAGGTGCGAAATCACCTTGCGGAGATAGTTTCAGCAGCTGTACCACAGATGGCATCGTGCATAAAAACTTGAAGGTCATGATGTTACTGTCAAGGTATTATTACTGTCAAGGTTCTGGTTTTCTGCAGCGTAAGGATCACCTAGCAAACCGTTAATGTTTCAGAACACCACAGAATGGCGACATGCCGCAGGTATGCTATTCCTACTTCTTATCTGCGCTCGTCAGCCCGTCTTTATTTCGCATTGCCCATTCTTGCTAGTGAAGGATTA
The DNA here is from genome assembly GCA_013339685.2 of Hyalomma asiaticum. Classification (NCBI taxonomy): domain Eukaryota; kingdom Metazoa; phylum Arthropoda; class Arachnida; order Ixodida; family Ixodidae; genus Hyalomma; species Hyalomma asiaticum. The sequence continues at coordinate 11,173,990 of CM023483.1, read as the reverse complement.
CCAAAACAAAGGTTGGAGCTCCAGTTAACTTCCCTGCATTGCCCTCATTTTCTGTCGCTCTCTTAGAATAGGGATCGGCTTTTTTTTTTTTTTTTTTCATAAGGGAACATTTGTCTAATCGCTCTAAGAAGTTCGACAAGCAAATAATTTGGACGAATTCATTGTAATGATTGTACTTCACTGTCGTTTTTATGTTATTCTTCGTCATGGTTATATATGGACTGATAGCGAGTTATCAGTGCTGTGCACCGGCTTTCTAGGGTGGAAAATAACAATCGCATGGAAAGTATCATCCGCCTCTCGTTGTCTTTTGCCCGAGCATCAGACTTCTACTGCTTCTAACCTTGTCATATCTGTATTGGTTTGACTCGACTAACTAGGTCACAGTTTACGAAAACTTGCCGCTCCAATAATTATAATAAATTAAATTTAAAATGGCCAAAAATTGTTTAGGTAGCTTAAGTACATAGCTCGTTAGTTCTATGGCATAAGGCAGTCAGGGCACGTCTGTGGTTCTTCATAACGACGGGCTTGCGGGACTGTTTTAACACAACAGACACCCATGCATTGGCGAATTCATTGCCCATTTCCTGTTCTTCTCTATGTTTCTGTTCCCTTTATAATTCCCCTTACGCAGGGCAGATTCCTTTAACGTTAACCTTCCTGACACCTGCCAAGTTCACTTCAATCCTTACTTCATTCCTTCATTCCTTTTTCTTTCCTTCCTTCCTGGGAGAAGCCATGGGGGAACTCGTATAGGTCATCGTTGATGTAAGAAATATTAAACTGTCTTTTTTCTTTCATTTAATAAAATAGCGTGTACATCAGTTGATAATGTCAGTCTCTGCTTTTTAAGTCATTTAGAAAGCGTGGCTTAGTCGACAAAACTTAACACAGGCGCCCGTACGAGACGTTGTTGCTTTGCCTCGCTATAACCTTTGCGCATTCCTTAAGATACATGATTGACGTAGCGCTAAAGACGAAGACGTAAGAAAACACAGAGTGCACAGGACGAGCGCTGTCTACTGTGCACTCTGTGTTTTCTTACGTCTTCGTCTTCAGCGCTACGTCAATCATGCATACTTTCCAACTAGCCCAGCTTTCTATTCTACTTCCTTAAGATAGTAAATGGTCGAAAGTCCCAGCGAACGCAGGATCCGCCGCGTCACTTAAGCTCAAACACGCCTGACTACAGATCAAGCCTCGCCGCGGTGCTCTAGTGGCTATAGCACTCTGCTGCTGGTCCGAAGGTCGTGGGTTCGAACCCCGGCGGCGGAGGCTATATTTCGGTGGAGGTGAAATGTTGAGGCTCGTGTACTGCGTGATATGAGCGTACGTCAAAGAGCCCCAGGTGATCGAAACTTCCGGAGCCCTCCACTGCGGTGTCTCCCATAATCATAGCGTGGTCTTCGGAACTAAAATCCCAAATATCAATTGTCAACTGCAGATAAAGTAACTAACGTAAAATTTTAGCGTTGGACGACTGCATTTAAGTACACCGATACCTCTTACAAAAAATAGCAAGCACGCATGCAAATCTATGATGTTCCTTGGGGAATGCTTTTACTCATATCAAATACCGCACTTCAGAGAGCCGGTAATAGCGCTAAACGTGGTCCGCATTTACCATTGAAATAAGAGTACTGTCATATTAAACTCTCTACCTTACGCATTCAAGAGCGCTTTCTAAAAGTTATATACTGCGCAGTGACAGCAAGACAGTAATCAAGGTTGTAACTAATAATTAACGTAAATCTCATCAAAATGCGTTTTCCAATTTTGACTAAGCTTATCCTTCGGTAAATTAAACCGAGTTAATCATAGTGCACAACACTGCTGCAAACCATAAATGGCGGCAGCTGTCGTACCTCGTTAAAAGAATATGATTGCAAGTAATTATATGTGACTGTCAAAAATCCAAGTTAAAATGACAGCCATAGGTAAACTCGAACTTGATTAACAAGTCTGTTATTTACATATTTGTAAATAACGACACCGCACTCAAAGACGAGGACCAGGAGAGGTGTATATGTAGGAACACAAGGGCTTGCAGCCTGCCAGCACCTTGATTCGTCCTAATTTTTTAGTGCACTGTTGAGATTTACCATGAACCAGCGTCTTTTCATCCCCATATTACACGAGACCATCACCCTTATTGCCGTCCGCAACGGTTCTAATTGAGCTGTACTTCTTGTAGAAACTTGTCAACAAAATGTGTGCCCTTTGTGTTAGAAGCAGTTGTTGACAGGTTGACGTGAAACAAAGGTAGGCATTACGTAAAACCTAATGTACACGAACAATACCTTATGCGTACAGAACTCAAGATGTGATATAACTGCTCTATCCTCGTGTCAGTCTCTCGACGTGACTCTTTGCGCTATGTGAAAAGGCGGCAAAAGCACTGGGCTAACACTCCCACTCTGATAGTGATACTCAACTGAAATTAGGGCATCATTGATTAGATGAGATGATATGGCTCGGGAAGATATTGCAGGTTTCAGAAACATTCTTCTAAACGAAACAGCATAATGAAAGCAGAGGGAAGATACTCCGAACGAACAAAGTTCGGAAAGGCGGTAGGCACAAATTGGCCACAGTGATCGCTACTCACCATTGTGATATTGTTAAACACGCCTTTGCAGGTTAAAGGGTGAAGCGTCCCGCTGCTAAGTTCGAGGCATGGTGTTCAGTTACCGACCACGGCGGTTGCATTTCGTTGGGGCGAGATGCAAGAAAACCTGGGTGCCTAGATTTAGGAACACGTTAAGAAAAGGAAGGTGGTCATAACTAATCCTGAATCCCCCACTATGGCCTGCCTGATAACGATGCCGTCGTTATTTGTGCGTGTGTTTATTTAAAAGTCAAATCAATTCATCATTTTGTGCCTTATAAATTACAGATGGCAGAGAGAGGTAGGAAATGCTGTCCGAGACAGCTCGACTACTTTTGGTACGCCGAACTGGAGAATGTAACTGATTTGTAATTGATTCTATTATGCAGCACTTGTATTCTTCGCACAGAGCTTCACAGCCTTCATCCAAACACTATGCGGGGCTTGTATTCGTAAAAATGCCTTAGGCTAATGATTTTCTTGTATTTCAGCTAATCACATGCTGCATGGCCACTTCGAAGATGCATGTGCGACCCTAGCTTTTTACATTTCATTGACCATTGAAGAGAGAACCAGTGGAATGTACATTAGTCCAAACATATACATTGATTTCTCAAGTAAACACGGACAATTGTAGAACGGGATGAGAGCATGAACTAAGCGCTGAGATTACGCGATGTTGCCGTTCGAGTAGTCCACACTAGGCTTTGCGCAACGTATAAATGCCTGCTCAGTATTGCTCAGTATAAGTTCCAACAACTTGTCGTGCAACCTGAGATCACTAGTTACGTGATGAAAAGGACAAGTATTCCGGCATTCCTCCAAAATGTGATTTACGTGACAGCGAAAGGCGAAGATATACGTTTCAAAATACTGCTTTAATGAAGGAATGCAAAGTGAAGCTATACAGACCAAGCCTTTCTTTTATTTTTATTTTTATTTTTTGATCGGCCGATTATATCTTGCTTCTTGTAGCCAAGCACACGGTAACCACATAGTGTTGTCATAAGGAAAGCGAAGAGCTGCTCATCTCAGTGATGAAGTCAATAAGGAAATATAAACTGAAGGCACTTGTCACAATATTCGTCTGTATTACTTTCGGTAAGTATCTGCTTAAGAAAACCGAAAGTATGCCACATGTCAGTGCAATGACATGCGTTCTTTCCCAGAAACTATTTCGAAATGTTACGCAAGTCATAACACTCACTAAAAGGCTAAAGATGCAACGTACAAGATTTATCCTCAATCCCGTTTTCCCGCGAATTTTACAGAAACTTAAGTACTTCCGCAGAACTGACTTATCAGGTAATAATTAACAAAAAAAAAGGAAAAACAGCGGAAGCCAACCATCGTGTCCCTCACATTAACAGAGGCAGCTTTCCCCGTACCGTGCGTGACAACTCCATCCCCACTTCCCGAATGGAACGCGGGACGCAGCCCCGCGGCAGGAGGTCAAGTTCACGAGTGACAGCGTGCTTCCCCTCACCGGACATGTCGTGGGCCTCAGCGTGGCCGTGACGTCGCGGGCGACAGCGGCTGCGGCGGCGCAGTGGTGCGGCACGTGGCGTGGTCTCGTGTGGCGCGCGGTCCTCTTGCGCCGCATGTCTGTGCCGGGCCGATCCCGCGCGCGGCGGCCACTGCGGCTCGCAGAGCGGCGGCGACGTTGCGCGTGGCCGGCGGGCGGACGGGCGCGGCCCGCATTGAGCGGCGCCCGCCTCTCGGAGGCCGGCCGACGGGACCGCCCGACCCGCGACGCATGCGCGCGCGCCCCGCGCTCGGCCCCCGCCAGCCAGCCCCGGCACGCCGTCTCGTTCAACCCGGGGCCCGCGAAGACCGGAGGTGTCGCCTCCCTTCTTTCTTTCGGCCAACGCCACCGCGCTCCGACGGAGAAGTTTTGTGGCAAGCGGGGGAAGTGGGGGGGATTCAGGAGGGGGGCGAGACGAAGAAGCTTCTCTCCCCACTCCTTCACTACTCTCGTTGAGAAAGTAGAGCGTACGAGCTCCACGCCGCGAACGGGCGCGTTCTCTCGTCCCGTTCGGGAAACGGGGCTTTTCCAGGAGTGCCAGCGGTGACCGATCCCGACGGAGGCCTCTTCCACGTTTCTAGTCTCACTCGCTCTCTTCCTATGCTTGCTCACTCATAAGCCCTGCTTCTCTATATAAAAGATATGAAAAAGAATGGGCTGAGGGAGAAATCAACACCTGGGACCGAATCATCTCTCTTGCCCCTTCGACCACTTACACACCTGTTCTAGAAATGGGGAATGAGTTGGCTGGTTCGCTTTCGTCCTTGTCACCTATCACTTTCTCGTTCGCTTTCGTTCTCTGATTCACCTGAGCTCTTCGAAACCACTCCCGAGTCAACATCTCGATTCCCGAATTGTTCCTGTTTGTCTTTATGTTGACGCTTTAATTGGCGACTTACGAAATGTAGAAGGGTTCGGGTTCGGCAGCTCCTTATAAAACGGCAGCAACAGGTTGAGCGAGGGCCAACGATCCTTCCTCTCCTACGCTGCTCAGAGGAAATGGCGCGTCAAGTGTGCGTCAAGTGTGCGTGTGTGTGTGTGTGTGTGTGTGTGTGTGTGTGTGTGTGTGTGTGTGTGTGTGTGTGTGTGTGTGTGTGTGTGTGTGTGTGTGTGTGTGTGTGTGTGTGTGTGTGTGTGTCGGCGACCCTGCGAGCACGATATGGATTAACTTCCGCAAAGACATAAGTCTTTTAACAAAGACAGTATCTTAACAAATCAGCTCTTGTAGCATAATGACATGCCCTTCCCCTCTCCCACCGATCGTCAATATAAGGACATCTGCAACAAATAATTTCTGTTCATCGACGTTTTTCTACGTAATTCAGAAAATGTACTTTGAGATATTTTACCCTGATGAATCGTACAAACTTGTCCCCAGTGGGAAGCATTATTATGACCTTGGTTATATAGTATCAGCAAGAATTTGTCTCTGCCCCGCTACGGTTGTCTAGTGGCTACGGTACTCGGCTGCTGATCCGAGAGTCGCGGGATCGAATCCCGGATGCGGCGGCGGCATTTCGATGGAGGCGTAATGTTGAGGCCCGTGTGCTGTGCGATGTCAGCGCACATTAAAGAACCCCATGTGGTCAAAATTTTCGGAGCCCTCCACTACGGCGTCTCTCATAATCAGAGCCGGTTTTGGAACGTTAAACCCCACATAACAACAAGAAATTGTCTCTGCATGTTAAATGCATACGTTTCGTTCTCTTCACTGTGCAGCTACGTATACGTTTGACATCCATTATGTACTCTGCGATCATACAAGCCACCAAGTGTTTGCAACCCCGACGATGCATACTAAGTTCCTATTCGATACGTTTTCTTACTCACATATCCTGCGGAAAATTGCCTAAGAAATTCATCTCCACTCTACTCTGCTCAAGCGAATGTTCAGAAAACCTGTTATACAAACACCAATACCACGCTCAACAACACGACTGATGTTAAACAGTTAACACTACGAATGCCGGTCTGATACCATTATTTACAATCTGCACAGGCTGGTTGGTTGCTGTGTTGGTTACAGCAAGATTGGTTGGTTGTTGGTTGCTGGGTTGGTTACAGCAAGAAAGCAAACACTTTTCTCTTGCGAAAGGCGCAAAGCCCTTCCGTTTGTCTGCTTGTGTGTCTACATAGAAATTGACGACTTATATCTTGCTACCGACGCGAAGTGTGTACTCGTAAAATTTTCATTGTCTATTTTGGCTGATCCTTTATAATAATTTTATGCACCAGTGATCATTTATGCTTTATTTATTATTATTTATTATAACTGGTGCAGCGATGTCGGCGCATATGTCCACTTCGGCAGCTGTCATTTCACTTCTTTGTGGCAACTATTTCTTTTCTTACTTGAAGGCGACGGTCTTTCATGACGATGATGATAGTCTTTGTGAACGCTACGAAAGATCTGTAACATCAGGGACTAACTCCTTCGTGTTAAAACAAAGGTAATTACGGGGAATGCTTAGAGCTTACTAAGATTGTGAAGGGGAAGGCATTGTTGTACCTACTGTTGATCTGCTACTCACGTAAGTTCTGAACCAGACTTGGCAGTAAAGATATCGCTGTAATAAAATTACAATAAATAAATTAGTTTTTGCTGTAGTGAGTATTGTAATGTACTTCTCTTAGGGGCTCGTAATTTAGTAATGTAATGGTTTACTTCGTGGAAGTATTTGTTACAAGATTACTAATTATTCTCTCAATTAGTTTTGACTCAATTTTATTACATTTCAGGACATTCTAGGAAAGTAATTGGGAGTAATTTTGCGTAACTGCTTCGCTGCCATGTGGAGACGTATATGGGCTGCACGAGCGCCCTGCGAACGTGGTGCCACCGTTTCTAAAACGTTCACTGACATTTTAATGACGCTCTACTGGTGTCACCGCCTCCGCATTTGCCTTCCACTCCGCTTCTGAGCTGCTGGCGATGGCGTCGCATCGCCGTCGGTTGCGTTCCTGTGCGGTCGCGGATGTGTGAGCTTCCTTCTGTTGTAGGCGCAGCTCTTCTGCACGTTCCTGCGTTGAGCGTCAACTGTGAACTCTTGCCGTACGAACGAAACAGCACAGCCAGAGATGTCCCGGCTCAATAGCCTCGAGGCACGCAGTGTGCCTCTTTTGCCGAGGCCAGCAGCCGAGACGACTCGCACGCCTCGAGCCATGCGACCCCCTTCTCCTTTTTCCGTACTTCAAAACGTGACCTTGAGACATAAAGGTGTAATGCTTTCGCCTTAAAAACTACGCAAATTTTGCCTGACCATCAACGTTCTACGGAAAACCTGCCTACATGCGCAGATCCCACAAAAAGAGTTCTAAAGGTAGGCTTCTCCACACAGTGACTCTTTCTTGCAGGAAGCCCACTTCTGCAGCATGCTTCATTGCCTTGTTTTATTTCGGCTGGGTTCTGCGGTGTTTGTACCGCAGAGACAACAGGTCAATAATCGAAAAATGGTGGTCATGATTACTTACCATCCGCTTGATTCGGTCGTTTTGATGCTCAAAGCAAATTTTCTGACACATATTGACCCTGGTTCGGTATGGCGAACAAGAATGCAACTTTCTTACCGTCATTGCTAAGACACGAGCGCAGCAAGTTGATGGAAGCTGGACGCACTGACCATGATTTTCGCTTCGAACCTGCATCTTCCCATTAATTGTTGCACTCACTGCAGCTCGTGTGGAGTTCTGAAGCTCCGAAGTTCGTGTTTCTTTTTGCTTTAGCTCAACATTCTCATCATAAATGCTTCCCGCAGAGGAATTATTCTTACCTTATCTTACGTATAGGTCACGTGCGTTCATACATATGCATGCTAACTTGAACTCAGACTAAAGAAACCTACTAATATTCTTGACTTATATTAAAACATTGCTAGGTGAAATATTTCGTTACTCTTTATGAAGGAAATGGAGAAAATCGTATTTCCGATCTAAAGGAGAAAAAACAAAATACAGCCCACGTGGGCTCCCATGATGTTCAAGAAAGTCGAATAAGTGAAAAGCGCTATTTTATTGTCGATCACGAACATAAAACACAAATTTCAATGGTTATTGCTGCTGGCTCGTTTAATGACGATGCCAGGTAGATTTATCACCAGGTATTCCGCGACGCGGATTTGCTGTGAGCGCGGTAATGGGAAACGTGATATAAGACATGTCGATCCTGTACCCTCCATTTATGTACGATTGCCTTCGACTTGAGCCACTCCTGAGAGTTACCAGAACCACAAGCAGAACCGAAATCAGACAAAAAAAAAAAATAAGATGTCATAAAACAGGAATAAGCTTTCTCACCACATTTTCGACAGATCCACACATATCGAAAACACTCGAAAAATCCTGCCAGCGGCCATCTCACTCGGCAACCGACCATAAATAAGTGAGGCTGAGCGCAACCAAGCTTCCCACGTGCCCGGGCGCCAAATGGTTGCAAAAGTTGGGCAACGCTACAGAAGCAACAGTCTATGCCTGCCGGTCATCGGAGAGAAGTCGATCGTGACAGAAAATGAAAAAAAAAGAAAAGCCACGTAATACGAAAAACGTGGATCTGGCAGCGTCTCTGGCTTCAGCAGTAAACTTGTTACGCCGTCCCGACCGGCCGTTCGAGCGGCACGGCCTTACACGGGAGCGCCAGGGGGCTCCCGGTGCGCCCTCGCGGGGTCTCACGCACGGGGCCCGCGCGGGGTTATGTACGTCGCAGGGAAAGAGGTTGGTGATGGGCGAGGAGGAAAAGGAAGAATCCGCGGCGGCCGACTCAATAATTCACCGTCGGTGCCTGTAATCGGAAGCAGCAACGGACAGCTTTCATCATTACGCATTAAAGCCGTGCCTGAGTAATGCGATTTGGCGCGTCGTGGCGTCCTTCCTCATCGATCACGCTTTTTTTTTTTCTTCGGCGATAATTGAGTCGTATGCGCCGAACCGACCCGAGCGAACAGCAGGAAGAGGCCGGCGCAGGAGACGGACGAACCGACCAATCGAGTGACGTACGGGGCTTGAGCTCCAGCTGCTTTATCCGGGATGCCTCCTCTAGGCGACCTTCTGTTACCGCAGTTCTCTGCACGCGCCCCGTCCTACTGTCTGGTTCGCATATTCGGCACGCTCTAGTTACCACCGATCCGCGGTGCGGCTTAAGCCGGGCTACGTCCGTGGACAGGCTAGTTACGACCGCCGGCTAGTCTTTCGTCCAAAGGATTTGCATTTCGTGTTCCGGCGGAAACCCCCTTCTTCTACCTTCTTTCCGTCTTGGATCCTTTGCTTACAATGTGCTGTGCTTGTCTAACTGGGATTACCATCAGTCGCAGCGCAGTTTAATAGCTGCATACTTGCAGCTGTGGGACATGCGTCTCTGCATTCCATCGCTGGTCGCAGCTGCTACGTTTCGATAAGATGTGGATCAGAAGCACGAGAACTGTACGCGTACAGAAATGTGCGAAATGAAGTGAAAGGTTTCAAATTATTAAATGCAAAGCACTTCTGGCTCTCATAAAGCGCGCTACGCCAAAGCTATCATCACCATTAGTTCTGGTCCCCAAGAGTGCGCGTGCACTTCTATGCAACGCCCAAAGTGCGGCGTTCGCACGCATGCTTCTTTCTCCTCTTGCGCACATGACCTCCGCCCACTCCAACAGGGGAAAAACTAGTGCTTACGGGCGCATGAGTTCGAACAGAATAAGAAAAGGACAAAGACAGCGTGCGTCCATTTGTCCGGTGCACGGAATGTGGCCAACGTTTGCGTTTGTACATAGCTTCGCACCACGAGAGCATGCGTCCTCTCATGGCTCGGTCTATGCACAAACGTGTAGCGTTGTATAGCAAAAGGAGTGGGACGGCGAAAAGCCGAGGCCACTTTACGTCTGTCACCGTCTGTGGTTCGATGCGAATGTCTTTACGCTGAGCTCGGTGCGAAACATTGAGAAGCACTCGCTGGGCCTCTCAGAGCTCTGCGAGGACGTTTCCCGAAGCTTAGGACCACGTAGAAATGTAGGTGTGCCGGAGACAAACTCGTACCAGCCAAGTGCCGATCCACTTCGCCAGCCTTGCTCCACAAGTGCAAGCTTCACAAATGTTTTTGCTTTCTCATCTCTGCTGTTCCTGATGGTTTAGGTGTACGTAGATTTGCGACGTAAGAATCATTAAACCAGGATCCTACGCTGCGCGTTTTCACACGGCAGACTGATATCACACTTCATCCATAGGCTGGTGCTCACGTTACCAGGTGCTCGTGACGACTGGTGCAACAAATTCAACCTGTTTTTACATACTTATTTAACGACAGCGCTCAGGTTATCATTCCGTCACCCTTGCCCCGTCTTAAGGAGTTACTTCACTTTTTCGAGAGCTAATCTTACGTTCGACTGTGAAGCGAAATTTCTACGGGGGACCTAGCTGGCAGTTGTAGTGTAAAAGCAATTTAAAGCGCTAGGACTGGATTTGCTTTGTATTGTCTACACTCCCGTTACGTTGTCTCCGTCACTAACTTACTTAGTATTCGTCAACTTTACTCTCACCACATGAAGAAAAGAACGTAGCAAGCAAGATGTATTCGTAAACTAGTCGTAAGCGTCAAAGCCATTACGAAGCCACAACGACGTCATTAGGTGACGTCATGTGATGATGTCGTGCTCTTATTTCACGTGATGTGGACGTCACAATAGGATAGACGTCGACAAAGTCAACCCACCGAGACACGCCGTGCTTTTTCATTCGATAATGCACTCGAGGAGACCTAAGCGCTTCTATAACTTTTGCAGGCATTACTAACCACAAACGCGCATCGACTCAGCGCAGGAGAACATCGACACATGTAACTTTGTGATCTGAACTTTAGCGATTGTGTGCATGTGCTGTCTCTTTATAATCTTTCTTTTCTCTCTCCATACTGCCATGTGTGAGTTAGCAAAGAGGGTATTTGTTTTTGTTGACCTCCCTACCTTTCTTTCATCTCTCTGTTTCTTTTCCGAATATGCATGTTAATATGTGGCACAAGATCATAGCAAAACGCTTTCTTCATTCAATGACAAATACATGAGTCTGATGCATAAGTTGTCGCTTTTTGTGGTACACCGCAGCTTGCACAGGAGTCTTACTGAGACATCCCAGATTGTTTATTCCGGAGTCGCCAAGTAAAAATCTCTTCCACAATGTTCTACATATATCTGTTCGTGGTCCATTACTGAGAACAGTCTTCCTTTACTTTTTCATGATCACGATTTTCATCGTCCCTTTCCAGCATCGCATTCTAAAGCTGCCCAACACATTTCACCGAAGCATAACTGAGTAAAAAGCACCTTCCGACATATCCAAAACACTTATATGTACTTTTTATTTCTTTCTTTCCTTCCTTCTTTCTTACTTTCTTTTTCTCTCTCTCTCTTTTTGGGTAACTCTTGCAGCCACAAAAACTTCCACCAAAGCCGTTTCGCGGCACGGAGGAACGTGTGACGCTCAAACACTCTGTCAAATGGAAGTGGCGACACGCCGGACACACGACGTCCTCGAATCGCGGTTGAACGAAGAAGAGGAAAGGCGTCGTTGGGGAGATCGAACAGAAACTGATGCACGCCGTGCGGATGGTGTACTACGCGCGCAGCTCACACCGTATACACGAAGCCGTTCTCACACGCTCGCGTCGAGCGTGGGAACGTGAGGCGGCCGCCCGGTCCGGCTTTATTAGGCCGGACACGGCCGGTCACTTAGACGGGACAAGACTCGCGCCTTAGCGCGGCAAACACTCGTCGCCACTCGGCCTAGCATTGGCATGGCCTAGCGTCTTCTTATTTTTTTTTCGCTCTGTCATTTGTGTTATGGATTAGTTACTCCCCTCTTTTTTTTCTTTAAAGCTTGTAGTCATGATGGACACCTCATGTCAGTTCCATAGACAGGCGAGTGCGATGCATTTGCGAAAGTGAGCGGGGTAGTCAAGTTTGACGAACAGAGCTTCTTTAAAAAAAATGCAATGAAGTATAATGTTCTTGAGCACGCACTCAGTAGGGAAACTAAAGATATCCTGTAGATATCCTAACGATATCCCGCGCATTGTGACAATCCGCATCATGCGAGGGAGCAGCGAGGAAATTGCCTATGATATGTGCTTGCTATTCAGCCAAGTGTTATGAATATATATGAACGCCTCTGTGTAAAGTGCATGAGTGGGTGTACGCAATTAACTTATGCTAACCAGGAACGTCGACGTCACCATGACGACTGAATGGCAGCTCTTGATACGACGCAACCTCAGGCACTTTCGTTAGTGCAAGGACACCTGTTTTGTCGAAAAGAAATGCACACTGCGGTGCGCTGATGTGCGCATAAGTGTCTTTCGTTGAAGTGTTCCTACGGGATCGGGCAAAGTTGGACGAAAGCATGTCGAGTGATAGTAGTAGTAGAGTGGTAGATGTGTTGTTTATTATTACATTGCTATGACAGGGGAAGCGCTACTGGCGTTACACAGGACGATCTTCACTACTTCTGGCGCAACAGGTTTATTTACCATATGTAGCGTGTGGTAGCAGCCGCGGCGGCCTAGTGGTCGCGTGCTTGTTTGGACCCTGGGGACCCTGGTTCGACCCCAGGGTCCCCAGGTCGATAGATAGATAGATAGATAGATAGATAGATAGATAGATAGATAGATAGATAGATAGATAGATAGATAGATAGATAGATAGATAGATAGATAGATAGATAGATAGATAGATAGATAGATAGATAGATAGATAGATTCCAAGTGAATTAAATTCGCCAAGAAGTTCTTCGAACTTAAAACGCATCATTTAAAACACTTATATCGCTATAGAAAGTGGGAAGCCCCAACCCTACGCGCATTTCTGAACAGGTGCTTCCGTTTTGTGTCATCGGAAACAGCGCAGTATACGTGTACGCTTACTGGGACATGAATGTGTGCTTACTCCTTGCTATCACCATCGCTCGTCCCTTCGTAATTTTTCTGAAGGTTTCATCACCCCAGCATCCCCAGTCAATGCGGGCCTCTAGTAAGCAATCGTCGTGCGACATTTCCACCTGTTCAATAAATGGACCGCACGTTTATCAAAATTAAGCAAAGGTTGTCTAGATTACGCCGGTTTTTTTATTGTTCTGGCTACTGCATTACAGGCCTTGTAGGATGCCAATATTCAGTTGCATATCTTATTTTGCCCTTTCTTGACTGTAAATAAACTCGTGTATAACTTCACCCGACCGCGCCAAAAGGAAGAGTGATGTATGCATGCGTGACACGTAATAGCTGCCAGTTTCCTTCGTTCTACAGTGCGCAGAGACCTTCTTTGTTCCCAGCACACTGGACTTATCCACGCTCAGCATTAGTAATTTCCACGACTTCCATTTATCACGTGCCTCTTTCCTTTATGGCTATTCTTTCTTTGTTTTTGCTGTTGTTTAAGTTCTTTGAAGCGTCAGTTAGCAGACCACATACACTGTGCAGTTATGCCAGCCCAAGGAAAAGAAAAAACAAATCAGGAAAACCTATAATCAAAGTTCCGTAGCGGTCATCGGGGGGAGTGAGGAGTTGTTGCACACTCTCAGGGCTCTCGCGGCAAGGTTACAGCAGCGAAAGAGGTTTCCATCAGCAGCGTGACCAATTGGCCTGTCCGTCTCGTTTTCGCCGCACCTTCGGCGAACAGCCTTATTACCACTGCGACCGCCGAAAGCCTGTGCACGGTCTATAGCGCTACGGGCAGCGCGCAGCACGCATGCGGCCTGCCTTTCGGCTGCTGCAGTGCCTCCGTCAGAGGTGTGGAAGAGGAGGAGAGGACCGTGATGGCGGGGCCAGGCGGGGGCCATCACTTTCGCGTCGCGGGCTTGTCGGTTTCACAGAGGTGGCTGGCCAGCACAGAAGCCCCTGGGAATCTGGCGCCATTTCCTGTCACGGAACGCGGCATCGCGTGACGTGTCCTCCCAAGTCACCGGACGCCCGAGCCCATGGATTCGCCTCCGGTGTCCCGGCTCTCTGCGCGATCTGAATGAATCCCGGCAGTTTCGGCGCCATACGGCTGTTCGGGCTTACTTAGAAAACGGATGCGACTATTTCTCTCGGATCCGCGCAGCTCTTGGTGCTTGCACTTCCGAGACAGTGTGCGTGTGTAGGCGCTTGCGTTTTTTGTGCGTTCGTGTTTGCCAGCGTGACGTATGCCTGCTAGCACGCGCAAGCCTGTTCCTATCCGCACGTATTTCGGTGTGTGCTGTCGGGGCCTTAGATATTGGTACTGTTTGGACGAAGGCGCAATGAGCACAACTTTTTTCTTTGCTCTTCGTTCAAGTGTGTCCATCTGTGCCACGGCGGTACTCAGTTGTCGTCTCCGTTGCCTTGGCCCTCGCTGGAAGAAAAAGTCTGATTGCCCCTGGCTCTACTGGGGACACGAGCGACCGCAGAAGTCACCTTCAAGACGACCGAAGAAGAACTAAGATGTGTGGCTGGCAGTGCGCGCCGTTGTTGCGGAAAGAACCCGCGGTTCGTTTTCATTAAGCGCTTGACGGAGGGTCTCGCCGGCCCGGCGAAAGAACTTGCGGTCAACTGGCGGGTTCTTTGTACAGCCGTTGTGTCTGGATTATTTGTGTGGCTTCTTTCTCGTTGCAGCTGGAGTTGTTCTGTTGTTACCTCGGCGCGATTTCTCGCTGTCAGAGTAGTAATCTTTCATGTTTCTTCACTGTCTCAAACAATAAGGCAATTGTTTGACGATGTAAGTAGCAATAGCGACGGTGGCATTGTACTTAAACGGCAGCGCTGCAAGGTTGAAACAATCACTGTTGCCCGACTTCAGACTCAAGGCGCTTTCTCAGCGATGTTGATCACAATGTTTTCTTGTTTTTAACGTGTCTGAATAGTTCTGCGAGGACACGCCCCATAAGAACATAGCACAATAGCCTCAAAAACCTTTAAACGTGTCTTGTTTAGCCGTGGTTTTTTTCTTCTTTAGTTTGTTTGTTTCTGATTGTTACTCATGAATGTATGTATTTATGTACTGCCCTTCTGCATGGACCCAATTAGGGTCTGCAATATTGTATAAATAAAATAAATAATAAAAACATCTGTCTCACCCCCCCACCCCAAGATTTCCATATTCACAAAAATATACAACGCTTTCTATTCCTAGCCCCGCCACGGTGGTCTAGTGGCTATGGTACTCGGCGGCTGATCCGAGGGTCGCGGGATCGGATCCCGGCCGCGGCGGCTGCATTTCTATGGAGGCGAAATGTTGAGGCCTGTGTGCTGTGCGATGTCAGTGCACGTTAAAGAACCCCAGGTGGTCGAAATTTCCGGGGATCTCCACTACTGCGTCTCTCATAATCACAGCTGGTTTTGGAACGTTAAACCCCACAAAACATCAACAGCTTTCATTCCTAAATGTCATACCACAAGCAATGCATCCGCGTCAGACCCTTGACATGATGCTGAAGGTACTGTGCGCGAAGGTGGTGGCAATGAATGCTTAATAACATAAATTATTTTAATTAATGGTATGAACAGTATAGCACAGGAAACGTGGTTCTCGGAGCTATTTGGTTGATGAACAGTTGATAACATCAGCTGGAGAGCTGATGACGAAGCAAATTCGAGATCCTGTGATGGTGCTTGGAACTTGTCTGGGGAACTTTTATTTCCGTCTCTTCGTAATAGGCAGCCTGTGTTGTGTTTCATCAATTTACTTGATTTCAGCTGATCAGCCTTTTTCAACAAGCGTAGCTTACAGTTGGCTTTTGAAATTTCTTTTCCGACATATAACATATGACAAATACCTTGACCTATGGACCCAGAAGGTTGCGGGATCGAATCCCGGCCGCAGCGGTTCCATTTCGATTGAGGCGGAATGCTGAGGCCCGCGTACTGAGCGATGTCAGTGCACGTTTAAGAAACCTGATGGTCGAAATTTTCGGAACCCTTCACTACGGCGTCTCTCATGATCATAGCTTGTTTCGGGACGTAAAAACTAGAAATCAATCATTGACCTTGTTGTTGTTATGCGGGGTTTAACGTCCCAAAAACAGCTCTGATTATGAGAGACGCCGTAGTGGAGGGCTCCGGAAATTTCGACCACCTGGGGTTCTTTAACGTGCACTGACATCGCACAGCACACGGGCCTCAACATTTCTCCTCCATCGAAATGCAGCCGCCGCGTCCGCGATTCGATCCCGCGACCTTCGGATCAGCAGCCGAGTACCATATCCACTAGACCACCGTGGCGGGGAAATCATTGACCTATGGGCTGGTAAAAGTAGCCCTCCGAAATTGTACACACATACATTTGTCATTGCCGGGATGTCGAAAACAACTAATATATTCTTTACAGTATAGGAACTCACCAGATATCGCAGGAACGAGTGTTCGTGGGTCAGTAGATGCACCTCAAAATGTCAGAAAGAGTCAAAGTTTTTAAGAACGAAATCTATGTCTGTACTAGATTTAAATCCTATCTAAATGCAAATTTAATCGCATGCAGGTACTTACAGTACGGTGCAGGACTTCTTTCTCTTAGTTATATGTATCGGTAGTGGAAGGAAAATGAACGGAAAAGGAGAGAGGGTGCCTTTCCATGCAAAGATCACTACGACACGATGCCGATTTCACGGAACAGTGAAAAGAGCTTCACATTGCGTGACGTCAAAACAGCAGGCGCACAAAGGAAGGAAACCTGGCTATGTAGAAGTTCACCACCGTATGAATAGCGTCCGGCATTTTTCCCGTACCCAGCGATGTATGTGCCCAGCACGCCACTAAAACATTCCGATCCATGCCGCAGTTTCTATTAGCCACCGATCACCCACTACCATTCCCGCCGGCCCCCTCCCTTTCTCCCTTTTTTTCTTATACCTTTTTTTGACCACACGCAGAAACCGTTCGCGTTTCCACGAGAACACGAAATCCACTTCCGCACCCTCAAATCTTCTCGGTACTCCCTTTATGCCATTTCTTTATTACCTGACTTTTTTTCCCCCAACTCCCCACTTTTTTTTTCCTCGTTCTTCCTTGGCTATATTTTCGGGGTTGTGCGCGCATTCTGCGCTCGTTTGTGCTCTATGCGGTTGGCAGGACAAGTTTTTCAATGAGCTGTAATCACATTTATGGGGCTCTTACTCAAAATGGTATCTCCTAACGAGCGGCGCGCGATTAGGGAAGTGCGCTCCAGTTGTGGGAGGTGGTGCCGCGGCGATGTTCGGGAACCGGGGAGGGCAGGCGGGAGAATAGGGAGACAAACGGGATTGATGGCCCCGGATTGCGTGCGCCAGTCATGCACCGCATAGAACCTTTCGGGGAAAAAGATTGGAAGCCGCCACGATGCAGATCCATATAAAAAAGGGAAGAAAACCGGACATTTCAAACTACGGGGGAACGAGTAAGAGCCATCGCTGAATGGCGAAAAACTTTTTTCTTGTAGACTGACTTTTTTGGCGTGACTCAGAGCGGTATCCTATTGGCTAGGTGGTTAAGTCAGTGGTTGTCATGCGCAGACTTTCGTGCGCGCAAAAAAATTAAGTTATAGCAATAAGGCATGTACTTGCAAAATATGGGGTAACTTCAAAATTATGCACAAGGTACTGCACTTGAGATTATTATTATTATTATTTTATAAGGACGTGTACCTTCAGCTACACGGGGCTATGAAATATGACTAAGCATCCTAATGTACTGTAGGCATTCGTCTTGTCAACAAGGTTTGCACCCGTTGTGGTAGTTTATCGACTAGACCGTTGTTTCCTCCCTAACCCCGAGGTCACGTGATCGAAGCCTGGCCACGGAGGGAGCCACGGAGGGAGTAAGGTCGGGCCGAAGTGGAAGGAAGCACCCGTGTGCTTAGGTTATTGGGCACGTTGAATATCCCCAGGTGCTCAAAATATTGCTCCGGAGCCTTTTATTACGTTGCGTGGCTCTTAATCGCATTTTAGTTTATGGCACGTAAGACTCCGTCAGTTATAATTAGTATTAAACAAGGTTTCGTGGACGTACAGGTTGCAGAAGCCTTTTAATCTTAGGTCCGCTTGAGAGCAGCTACCAGCTGCTAACACCCTTCGGCACGTGCTTTGTACGCTGCCATTCCCAATGTGTTCTCTTTTCGACGGGAATAAAGTAGCAATGCTATAGAACTAATTATAACGTTCTTCATCTCAGAGTAAAGGGATCGGCGAAACGTCGCCTAATTAACCGAAATACGCGATGTCCGTTTTGTGACGCCACATTCAAGAATGTGACTCATGCACCTGTTCGCACTCAGCGCACGCCACCAGGCCAGGCCTACCAACGTCCTTGATAGACGGATCCATTGGCTATTTCGTCATTTGCTTTCTGGGGATTCTGCGTGAACAAAATTTGTCCACGTACTTATAACATGCTTTGGGTACGCCTAAGGGTGAGCTTCCAAAATTAAAAAGAAACGACGACGCGCTGTGCCCTCCGCATGCGAGCCCACGGACGTTTAACAGATGAGACGTACGCACGCACAATGCAAGAACGCACCGGACGCATGTAGGGAGCACAGTAAACGATAGGGACACGGTTGCACGTGCCCCCGAGGAAGAACTGTCAACTTCCCTCATCCTCCGCTAGGTGTCACGAGCGGGCACTCCAGCTCAAGCCAGCCAGCGACGCGCCGGTGCGAGCAACCCTTCTCATCGCGCGTGCGTCTCTGCCGCCGTCATCCGCAACGTGGCACACCGTGCCCTCGGCAAAAGACACCACCCTTCTCTCTTTTCTTTAACACGCACAAGCCAGCCTTCGGCGTCCCTGTCCTCTGGCAGCATCCGCCGGCAGCGTGCGGAGCGCGCGAACGGAGGTGGCTCGTTCATTATGAGCGTTATCCAGCTCGGGCCGCAGGAAACAAAGTTAAACCGCCGCTTCTGCTGCCGCTGCGACGTGTGCGCGGCGGCAGTGGCGCGTGCGTGCGTGTGTCGTAATTTAGTTTGCGTCGATTGGCGCTGGCGCTCGCAACGCATCCTGTGCCGCGCGCCGCGCCGCTCGAACGACCCACAGGGCCAAAGGGCGTTTTCCCGTAATTGGGAAGAACCCCCCTTGCCACCGCCGCCACCACCACATCGCTGGCCTTTGGCACTCTGCAATCCACCCCCACCGCGCTTTCCCCCTCTGTCTCCGGCGTGCGCGTGGCTCGAACTCGATGTCTTTTTGCGTTTCCGTCGCCCAGCGCTGGTTCACCCTTATGCGCGCTTCGTGCCTCGTTTTTGTGTCGGGGCCAGCCCAGAATTAATTAAGGCCTGCAAGAGAGGGCAGCAGTGACTCGATTCCTTTTGTTTCGGGCATTCTCCGTCGCGTTTTAATCGCGACCAGGCGCGCGGCTCACCTTTTCGCGACCCGTTTTGCGTGCCTGTTCCCTGCTGGCATCCCGTTCCAGCCGCTCTCCGCCTCACGCACTCTCTCTTCAATTTCCTTTCTTCCTCCGGTCCACCTCCTTTTGTTTCTGAGCGGTCAGTGTATTTTATTTCCCTCGGCGCTTTGTTTCGCTCTCTCTCACTGCCACCGGCATTTTCTGTACGCCCCTTTTGCTGTGTGAACCCAGTTAATGCCGATCCGTTGTTGCTTTATCATTTATTTGTGCGTGTTTGCGCCAGTATCGGGTTGTTTAAACAACATACCCGTTTCCCTTGCTTGCGCGTGCCACTGTAGTCATTTGTTTGCGCAATTTCGGTTGATTTGGCAATTGCCTCCAGGGCGTCGCTGCGTGAGGCTCGAGTTGTTACCAGCCGGTTATTGAGAAGAGCTGCGACGGAGTCGTAAACAAATCTGTGGTGTCACGTTCGAGGAACTGTGCCTTTTATAATTGCTTTACTGTGCGGCTGCCGTTATTACGTGAGCAATCGACGTTACGTATTATTAATAGTACTGGCAGCAGCAGCAGCAAAGCAGGGTAGAAGCAACAGCAATTAATATTGTAGAAGGAACAGCCGTTGTGATGGTCGTGGTGTGAATACCTAATGCGGAGGGGAAAAAAATTAGCCGTTATGGATGTACACGTGCTTAAAAAAAAAAGAAAGAAATAATTTAATCAAACCTGACTGGTAAAACAATGACGAATGTGTTGTTGTACCACTTGCTTTTGGAGTAATAAGTCAGTGTGGAGAAAAAAAAATATACAGCGAAAAGCAATAGCGCTCCATATCAGAATTTCGGAAGTGTATCTGTCGTTCGTAGTCGCAGACTTGAGGGGCATATGCCCTACCATTCAATGCGTCATAACAAGTGTATCTATTATAAATAGTAGCCGCGGTATCGAAAAGTAAAGGGATTAGTTCGTGGATTTAGTGATTTTTCATCACATATACCTGACTATAGTGTACTCGGTTGGCGTTTAAGGCAGGAGCTGAGCACAAACTCGGTCTTGGCGTCTGAGCCAAGCAAGTATCGCGACTATAGTCAAAACTAAAGGAAACAAGGAAAGCCAGGCAACATCTGCGAGCACGTTACTTGTGTTCAAACCATGGACGGCTTCGCGTGCCAGCAGATGTGCATAGGCTTAGAAGAGGCAATAAATGCATCCGAATACGGTCGTTAATCTTTCCTTACGTTACCTGACAAATTACGATGTAAGCCTGTTCCCGATTTATGGTCACCGGATTATGTTTATGCAGGTGCGCGATACCACGAAGATCCCGTGTAGTCGCTGCTATAATTCTTGCCTGTAGCGACTTACCTGTACATGTTGCCGAGAGTGGGTTCCTCGTGGCACTCCTGTACGTCAAGTAACAAAACTTCATAGTGATGAATCACCAAAATGAATTTGTTTGTTTCCTTGGCGTGCTTTCTTTTTTAGACGCGCGATTAATGACTCTTGGTACTTCTTGCTTGCGCTATTTAATTTCTTTGTTGTTTCATGGTTTGTCACCTTGCTGACATCCAGTCAATGCAACGTAACATACACTCATGTTGGTTAACGTCATTTCGGCACTCGTATAACAGGTGTACCTGTTAATCTTCTTGCTATGCAATGAAGTCATAGATAACACACTCACAGCGCATGACAGTGCCTTACACAGTACATCATTAACGCGATAGGTCGTTTGAGTTATCAACACCAGAAAACGTATGAGGTGATTTCAAATGCATTTTTCAGGGTAATCCATAAAACTCGTTCGAACAGATTCGGTGACAAAACTTGATTGATTTCTGGGGTTTAACGTCCCAAAGCAACGACGTGATTGTGAGAGACACCTGGGGTTCGACCACCTGGGGTTCTTAAACGTGCGCTGACATGACATTGCACAGTACACGGGCCTCGACGTTTCGCCTCCAACGGAACGCAGCCGTCGCGGCCGGGAATCGAGCCCGCCACCTTCGGATGAAGAGCGGAGTGCCATAGCAACTAGACCACCGTGGCGGGGCAATGACAAAATTTAATACGCTTTGCCTAATTTGGCATGATGTGAGGTGAACTCATAAGGTTTATTTCACCAGCAGAAAACATTGGGAGGTTTCTTAGGGCAAGAGCTGCTGTAGGCAGCTTTAGTGATGCCCAAGAACCACCTGCAGGGCCAGTGTAAAACTGCATAAACTGAAAATAAAACAATGTTTCAACAGTTCAACAATGGCTAGGTTCGTAAAAACAGAGAGTTGTTCTCATCATGGCTAATGCTTTTTTTTTTTTCATGTGTGTCTGGGAGATATTCCGCGAGTCAGCAGCAACATTTGTGACCAGCAAAATTTCAAATGTTTTGCATAGAAAGCTTTGCGTTATAACTAAAAGGAGAATGCTGAATTTTGAGAAACAAAGAAAATGGGAAGTACTTGTTGCTATGAAAAAATCTGAGAAGTCAGCCTGAGTAATTTTGTTTTCTTACCACTTACTCAGCACTGGGAAAGAGAAATGGCCATAATATGTGCGTACGTGAGAGAGAGATAACGATGCTTGTTAATGAATTCAATACTAGCTATGCATGAATTAGAATTTCAAAGACCCAACGCATATTCATGAAGCTAATGCAAATCAATATATTTGTGCGTATCCAAGGTAGCAAGAACAAACAGCACATTGTGAGACCAATGACCAAAAGACACATTAGTTAAAAGTCTGATCTTTAGAGAACTTGTACTCGTCATCTAGTTCCCGACCAATAGGTGAAAATGCCTCCACATCATTTACCAGTGGTCGTGCTACTACAGGATAAGCAATGATAAATTGCTGCGTTCAGGGCCCTGGCCTGAGATCCATTGCGTACCTTGTAATAGACGAGGCACTCATAATGAGAACTAACGAAGCGGCTTGTTGCGTCTTAATTAACCTTCCTTGTGAGACGATTCGCGTGTGATACAGCACAGTATGGAGCACTTAGAAAATAACCACAAGAAGAGAGCGCCCGGCTGTGCTTTCGGCTTCGAAGCCAGTTCGAGATAGGGAATTACAGGTAGTACTATAGCCGCGCAGAGGTTGTCGGGGAGCCTCCGTGACCCGCTTACAATGTGTTCCGGCAGATGCTGCACGCTTCGCTCGTCTAATCGGCCAAACTTGCCGCCGCCGCTGCTCAAGGCTTGCCCGTGAATCGAGATTCGCGGATCGTGCGACGTAGAAGAAAACAAAAACTACTGACCAACGTTGTTCCTGTGATAGCAAGGAATCCCGATGCTGCTGCTGCTGCTGCTGCTGCTACAACATGGAAAGGTAGGTCACGGTTCATTCTGGATGGGGCAATTGGAAGAGCATTACAACTGCTATCTGCTACGATTACCACGTTGTTTTAAGGCGTGACCTTTTTTTTCTCTCTCTCTAGGCTCTCTCTCTGTTGATTAGCAACGGCAGAAACGAGTTTCACGACTCCCGCATTACAAACCTCTCCTAGGCAGCACTGAATCAACGTTTTACTTCATTAACCACACCAACTTTTTTTTTGTCGTTCCTGATTACTAGGCGCCACGCAATAAACCAAGGGGCTGCGCTCGATTCAAGTACAGTACAATGAAACACGCTCGTAAAAGGTTATTATCACGCCTAAGAAGGGTGCATAAATGTAATTATCATTCCCACAGCGCGCCCGCTCTGTCGACTGGAAGTGGAATAATCGTCCCGTTAATTTTGTTGGGGGCAGATGTCTCCGTTCCGCATGCGAGGGTGCTGCAAAATTTTCCCAAGAGAAAATGCGATTTGGATCATCTGCTCTCGGAGGTAGCCCTCGACACCGTCTGCACATAAATGTTGCAGCTGGACACGGGGAGATGTTAATGATAAATCGCCAGTATCTATAACGAGAGAATGGGGAAAGAATTCCTAATCGAGTTTCTTTGGCTGTGCTTCCACACGGAGATGGTATAGTTCCCAGTCTTCGGCGTTGTTTCCCGTTTTCTAAGGTACCAACTGTTTCGAATCAAATTGCGCTATATATTATTAACTATAGACTACATGAGGGTGCTTATATCGTAATCCAAATCCTCATGAATAACTTGAAGTTATCGCAGTGGTATTTCGTTGGCGTAAACAATAACCTGTGACCACTTCGGAAAAGTCTGTTGAGTTATGCTACTTCGTTTACAATGTCAATATCGCTTAAATGGTAAACTGTGTATCTTAGGGTATAGGTCCAAGGAAAGGCGTGGAAATGTTTGAACGTACAGTCAACAGCAAAAGTTTGCGGGACGCGAAACTCTCTAAAACCTAGTATTATCACTTAGTCTCGGAACACAGCCTCGAATTAAACGTTTCAGCGGGTCGAGGTTTCTTCCCCTATGTGAAGGCTGCAACATTTAGCTCGAGGCTAAGTTCCAAGGATAAACGGTAATGTAGATTTTTCGAGAGTTTCGCGTACCGTAAACATTTGCTGTTCACTGTAACCGGCGATCTACCATCACAACCACAATTTCGGCGAGTTGTCGACCACGAGCAATGTAACTGCACTGACAACTCAAAATTATCTTGAACGTGCAACTCACCCGTCTGATCCATGTTATCTCACAGCCGCTTTCGATGACCTAACGTGGCCGCGGTGTAGTGGAATAGGCGCCGCGTGCTCGCAGGGTCCGTCAGCTGCGGTCGCGCCGGAGCCCGGAGTCGTTGCTTCTGCACGAGTCCGTCTCTCGACACGTTCTGGGACTCTTTCCATGGGAGGACGTCGAGCCGTGCGTGAAGGCGTTGGCAGCGAGTTGTCGTGGTTCCTCCCGATTGGCCACTAATTGAGTGACGTACTACGATGGAAATAGTGACGACAGTGTACATCTTGATAGCCAGAGGACGTTGTGAAAACAAAAAAAGTCTTCCTTTCTGCGAACTCTAACTGCGAGACGCCTCGACACATCGCCATGCTTCGCGGAATCGCGGAGGCTGCGCTTGCCTCGAAAGTTTTCGGACCACGGCAGCGCGAGGTCCCCGAGCGTGGTGTCACCGCCGTCGGCTGGAACCACGCTCAGTTTTCACGAAAACGTGGAAGAAATCCCGGAATTCGAAGAGGGGAAGTGCGATCCGGGAGCCCCGTTTTTAAGGGCGCTCGCTGGCTCCCGCTTCCGTTCTAATACGTAACGCCGCCGAAACGACAAAGCTGCGAGCGTGGATGCAGAGGTCTCTCCAGCCAGCGATACTGACGACAAACATGCTGCGACCACAAAATTTCCCAAGTATACGTTAGCTTTACATCCACTTAACAACAAAATTTGTCACTGCTAATGTGGTTTTGCCATTCGAACCCAGCTCCCCGCTGAGGCGGCTGCCAAAGGTGGAATGAAGGATAGTTCACTGCTAAAAGCAATGCCTTAATTGTTGTTGATGTTCTGCAAGTGCTACGATTGCCTGTTGGGGCTGTCACTGCATTAACGATAACTAAATGTATTATCCCCCTTGTAAACTAGAAAATCAACAATGAAACTGAGCACTGAACTTCGGGAAGGTTCTACATGCCTTGGAAATGTTTCTTTCAACAGCTCGCGTTATCGCCTAGGAAACCATTTTCGGCGCGAAAAGGAATGACAGGCCGACGTTGTAATTCAGCGAAAGTGGAAAGGACATATACTAACCAAAATAAAACAAAGGAAAGGCAACGCCGCGCGTCCTTTCGGGAGACGGTGTCCTGCGATCACACAGCCTACAAGCATAAACGCCAGAACGTTAGTGTCGGGCTTGTTTGAATACCAGTGACAGCATAACTTTCCTCCGTGCCTGATTTGTATACGGCAGTCGTAACTGTTCTTTCCTGTCCCTCTTTTTTTTTTTTCTTGCTTTGCACACGTCTTATTCCCCTGCAGTTCGGCTTCCACATGCAACGCGCGACGTCAGCGACCAGGTTTGAAGCAAAACTATCCGCCGAAGCAGGAGTCGAGCTTTTCGAATGCACGCAAGAGAAACAGCAGTCCGGACGGTGTTCGCCTGAGCGTAAAGTGGAGATATATCCAACGTACAGCGTCGACGGCTGCGGTCTGCGGGCGCGCCCTACTATAAGACGTCGGAGGAGAACGGGAACCACCACGTCGCGTTCAGCCATTCATAGCGTTTTCGAGCTCGGATGAATACGGACGCGCGTATACGCGCGAAGCCAGTGATGCGGACCATGCGAACCTCCCCCGCGTGCCATTCTTTCGCTTGGAGCGGCAGTCGCAGTGGCGTGGTTATCAAGAAAACAAAGAAAGAGACTGTGCTTTTTTTTTTTCAACTTTCACAAATCGCCCTGTCGACGCGCTGCTTCTGTTCCCGAGTTCAGAAACCTTCCTTTGTGTGACGTGTCGAGGTGTGGATTCGCTGCATTTGTTTGGAATGTGTCACACGTAACTAGGTGTCCTTTCGGCTACCTTTTGAAACGTCCCCAAGGATCTGGATTACACGCATCGCCTCATCGCCTTCTTTATTTCCCTCGCATTTTTTAAACTTGTCTCAGTATGCCCTCTGCTTATGGCATCAATAATTTATGGCACACCCAGCGCTGATGTTGTCGTGTGTGTGGCAGTGTTTGGTCCCATCGTAGCCCTGTAAAATGCTCTCACGCAGCAGGTATTTGGAGCCTACGCTAAGCGTGAAGCGTTGCCTAACCTCAATGTTGCAGTCAGCGTGACTGAAGTATGCGCATACCAACGTGTTCGCCTCAGATAACGAAAAACAGCACGGCTACAAACGCTAGGAATCCCTTATAATCAACCATAAAGAGCACTCAGTTCAAAAATTATTTCTACCCCGCAATTAACTATTGCGAAATACGGCTAATTAGTTTCATTTTTTAGCTGTGCGTTCCAGGCACAATAACGGACCATCGGTCGTCCTTTTCACGGCGTCGCCGATTCTTACAAACCCACGCGAGGCGCTCGCAAAGCGCACACCATGTGTCGAGTGACAAAGACCTATCATTATGCTCTGAATGGCAGCCTTATTTCCTTTTTTTTTCTCGCTAAGGCCTCCGAAACTTCCCGCAAAGACAATATAAACTTGCCTCGAAAGAACGAAGCAACTTCTCAAAGCCGAGCCATCAAGAACCACTTAGATCGAGAAGGATAAGAAAGTGAGCAAACGGGTGCTGAAACAAGCATCGCTCTATCTTTTTTTCCCGTCCTTTAAAATAAGCCTCAAGGTACTCCGTCTTTCGCGATTTGAATTCCGGCAAAAGAATACTTGGCCACGCGAGCCGAAACTTGGAAAAGCCACGCTTAATTAAGAGACAATGGGCAGCGGGGGGCGCGCATGGGGGGCGGAGACGAAAAGAAAGCGCTCTCCGAATTAGGAACGGCAACTACACGTTGGCGCAGCCCGAGCTCTGACTCTGACAGGTCGAACAAAGAGATCTGCGATTAACTTTATATCCACGAAGAAAGAGTGCGCCACGCAGAGCGGCGCGAGCGCAGTACAATGGTGTTGCCCATCGCTCGCGCTTCGCCGCATCGCCCGCTTTGCACTGGATGTACCCGTCGCCTCACCGTTGATTTCCTTACTATTCTTGTTTTGTTTTGTTTTTTCACTTCTTTTTACAGCTTTGTGCAAGCATCTTCCTTTATTTTTTTTTTATACACGCCTTTTCGCCGTTGTGTCACTGCCGCTTTCTGTCACTGTGTGCAACATATTTATTGTTTATTTTTTCCTGAGCGCAGTACAGTATCCTGGGATAGTGTTGCCTTCTCTTTCGCTCTTTTCTTTGTTTTCTCTTGTTTTGCATAAATGGGAGAATAGTGTGTTTTGAAGACTGCACTTTATAATTATTCTCTAAATCGTGTAGACCAGGTAAGTGCTGATTCGGCTCCCGTTCAGGCGTAATGCTTGATGTAAGCAATGACTTTCGCGGCTGGTCATGACGGCTCCGGCTGTTTTTTTTTTAGGACTGTTGGAGAAAACAAAAAAACGTGACAAATAACGGTGTTAACACTTTTATGCTCGTATTTTAAGCTGTAATGTTTAAAAAGGGAACGTAGACCCCTACAAGCTTCGTGTGATTTTGTCTTGGCGAATGTGAAGGATCTGAAGCCAAATTAGCAAAGCACATTATTAACAATGATTGCTGGGGCTGTTTGCTGCCAATAACTACGATGTGTTTACGAAGCACGTCCTACTGGGGGAATCAGGATTAATTTTCAAGCACATGGAGTTCTTTAAGGTGCAGCAAAATCGATAGCACATGGGTGTTCTTGCATTTCACGCCCATCGAATTCGGCGGCCGTCTCCAAGAATCGAACCCGCTTCCTCGAGCCTTGCGTTCCAAAGCTACCACAACGGACTAAACTTATCATTCACAATTGATCTTTGCTTGTGGTCAGTCGCCTGCTTTAATTACACGTCCAGCTTCAAGACATAGGCTTGGTTTATTAGAACAATCCTAGCCTTTGAGCATTTCAGTGAACAGGGGCCATGTACTTGAACGGCATATTTAAAGCGTCGTCAAACACGGCGTTGTCTATGAGACCAACTTATCTATGGAAAAATACTCAAAGCTACTGCACACGTTTCCTTATTTTCTTCTTGTCACCGAAAACATGATGGGAACACTTGAACCAGTGTAAGATCATATACGTTGCTGCCTGTATACCCAGCCAAAAAATAAAACAACGGACGATCCCGTGATCACGCTGCTTAGCAAAAATTTTTTATTGTACCAGCTACCGACGTAACCCTACCTTCTGCGCTGCAGTGAATGCCCTATATGGTGTGGGGGTGTACGGCTAAACCGTCGATACCGCCTGTCACTGGAAAAATCATCGAGCACGGGGGAGCCCAAATGACAGGCACAAGGCTCAATAACCAGCAACGTCTGGTGAACACGGCCAAGCTACCTGATCAGGCTGACGGCATCGTGGACTATAGGGACCCGTCCCACCTTGGACGAGCATATCACCGGCCATTCGGTCATTTCTTCGCCATGAAGTTTCTGTTTCTTCCTTCCCTCAGTACTTCGCAAATATATTATGATCACAATCATAACTCGTTCCAATCTGTTCGCACAACACACTATCGCACATTTTCTTCTTACGAGCATGGGCAATGATCTCCCAGCTAGAATGGCATTAATAATTTGGTACTAATTTTTCGGCCTTTCAGTTTCCGCGTGGTCCAGAACAACGATTGCAAATGGGTACTTTAACGTATAACAATAAATGAAAAAGCAAAAAAATGTCTACATCTTAACCTTGCTTTACGCCCTAGGTTCTGATGCTGAGAGCTCAGAAGCAACACCAAAATTGCTTTAGAAGGCGGAAATACAAAAAACAAAAAAAGGTCAAATCATAGCAGACCGCAAGGCACGTCTAAAGACTTTCCATTATCGGCGCTAGCTTTTGACGGGAAGCGGTACCCCACGCGATGACACACCCACAACCACGCTCGCTCGGTTTCAAAGGAAGCCATTATTAAGCGGCGAGAAGGCGAAGCGATGTACGATGCTGGCGTGTTCTCTTGTTCATTTTTTTTTTCTTATTTAGGGTAAGCGGGTGAGGACCGGGAAGAAAAAAAAA
The DNA here is from genome assembly GCA_013339685.2 of Hyalomma asiaticum. Lineage (NCBI taxonomy): Eukaryota > Metazoa > Arthropoda > Arachnida > Ixodida > Ixodidae > Hyalomma > Hyalomma asiaticum. Next base: position 11,145,004 of record CM023483.1, on the reverse strand, counting down.
GGGACAAGAGAAAACGATGGCTTCAGTGAGCATTCATGAAGTAACTAGTTCAACTTATTTCTTTATTTCTAATTTTTATTCGTTTATTTATTTTTCTGTATCTGCACCAAGCATCAAACATGTATCGGCGGTTACGTAGTGGAGACCACCGCCTTCAATTTAGTGCTTGGAAACTGGTTCGAAACGCACCCTTGAAGAACCGCATGAACGAGGGAGATTGAGAGAGAAAGAAAAGAAAGCCGCAACAGAAAGGACAAAAAGAAACAAGGGTTATTGAAAACATCAAATAAAGGTTAGGTTGCACTCGCTTTCCATTTCACTGTACCGAGACTGCGCGCGTGCGGCCAATGCTCGCTATCTAAATTAAAATCAGTGTCGGTGACTCTCTTCCTTTGTCTGGCATCTCTGACTTTTTTATATAAACGTATATATGACAGGAGCGTTGCCTGCTGCCAAACGCCACTGTACCACGTTTCTTGTTTTTGAAGCGAGCTTTCAACAGCCCTCTTTCTGCCCGTCATTGTTTGTCAACCGACGTCGACGCGTCGGTTCCCATCATCCGACAAGCCCCCCGCCTGCTTTCGCCTCTCGTGTCCCGTCGCTCAATCTCTTGGCACGGTTTAGCCTCTCAATTCCCAGAGCTGATACAGTCGGAGCAACGTTGTTTGCCTAAGCGGGCGATAGAGGCCGCTGAGTGCACATCGTCAGGTTATGGTGCGTGAGAACAAGAAGCTATAGAAGGAAATTCTTCTAGCGAGGACGATTGAATGATTTCTGGGGTTTAACATCGCAAAACCACGATTTAATTATGAGAGACGCCGTAGTGGAGGTCTCCGGAAATTTCTGCCACCTAGGGTTCTTAACGTGCACTGACATCGCACAGCACACGGGCCTCAACATTTCGCCTCCATCGAAATGCAGCCGCCGCGGCCGGGATTCTATCCCGCGACCTTCGGATCTGCAGCCTAGTGCCATAAGCATTAGACAACCGTGGCGCGGCCTACCCGTATTTTAGACACAGAAGAAGGAGATGGAAGAACAGAAGAGCAAGAATTCGACGAAGGAAAACGAAAGGAAGAGGGATACGACGACGAATAACATCAAGAAGAGGACGAGACGGCGAAGACGAATAACCAGAAAAGAAGAGAGAGAGGACGACGAAAGACAGGAAGAAGAATACGATGAAGCTGAAGAAGAACAAGAAGACAACAGAGGACAAGGAAGAGGAGGAGGAGAAGGAGCGGGAACAGAAGAACTCAGTGCAAGTCCCAGCTTACGCTGTGACTGTGCTGCGCACTCTGCTCTGCGCAGGCCCGGGTTTTTTGGAAGAAGCACTGAGTGACATTCTTCAACTAGGACAATACGCAAGTTCTGCCATTACGAACTATAACACGAAAACTCCGCAATAAAAGGAAATTGCTTTCGCAACGTACCCTTATTACGGCCCGCCACAGCAGCCTCATGATTGCATCCGGCCGGGAAATCAAAGAAAAGCGCAAGGAGACAGCCGACGCTGTTCACTCGGAGCCCGACGTCCACGCTTACTAGCTGACATGTGTATCCATTTAATAGGTGTGCTCCAAATTAATGTATCTTGCTGGCGCAGTAGGAAGGCTACCGATATACGACAGGAACTCGGCCGCTCATTACAGAAGATTTAGTGTGAAGGCCATGGTCACATCACGGCCAATCTCACCTAGTCTATATACCTTCAAGATAGGATGAGACGTAGATACGTGCCACCTGTCTTGAGCACTTGTTACATTCCCGCTGTGATAAGAAACGGCGCTGGAGTTAAGCCGTATGGAGAGGCTGGCTGGACGAAGCGGATTAAAGGTAGCTCTGTCTCGTGTCGTTTCCCTACATCATTCGAATATTCCCCCGTATATTATGGCCAAGCTGCTCAGAGAACTTCCGCATCTGTTTGTGGTGTGGGTGTCGCAACAGTGTGCGCCATAGCACGTGTATTTAGACAGCCAATGTAACTTCTTTTTATAGAGGCCAGAGGGCGCTTGCTTCGTTGCCAGGTGCAAAAGTGTCTTGAGACCCTACAGGTCATAGCTGTAGTACCAATTCAGTTGCGGTTGGTACTCGGCATGGTTGTAAAAAAAAAAAAAAAAGAATTGTTATTATCTATCTGTTGGAAAGTGACATTGTCTGGCCACTACGTATCACAAGGAATTATTACGGTGTTTTTATAGCATATCAGGAAGTTAGTGTAGAGCAGCATTTTTTATTGTTTCGTTCCTCGCTCTTGTGCATTACTATGAACATGCAATGTAGCGACAATAATACTGATCACGCACCGCTCCCGATATTCTTAGGAATGAAGTACGGGAATTAAATAGCGGAAAACAGAAGAATTTTTTAACAGCGCTCACATAGTGAGAACAGGTGCTCTATGAGCACGTAATCGTTAATTCACTAGTCAGCTTTACGTGAAACATAGCAATCCGTTTCAGTGTTACGCGGCGGCTGGGAGAAGAGCACATGGGACACGATTAGCGCCGTTATAAATGATGTCAAGACGAATGCAGAGCGGGCAGATGTGACGTCTAGCGTTTTCTGCTGGAGTTTAGATGTCGTATTAACAAGCAGACTGGCATCGTATGAACCGAAAGTAATGGTGTCGCTATACTACCGTGTTGCTAAACACACAGAAAAATAATATCGAGGGGAATTACAAGCTAACACCTTGTTGATTTTCTCGTGTTCGTTAACCGAGAGGACGACGGCCAGCTTTGACTGATTTATTTCTGGGGTCTTACGTCCCAAAACCACGACATGATTATGAGAGGCGCCGTAGTGGAGGGCTCCTGAAATGTCGACCACCTAGGGTTCTTTAACGTGCACTGACATCGCACAGCACACGGGCCCCAACATTTCGCCTCCATCGAAATGCAGCCGCCGCGACCGGGATTCGATCCCGCGAAGCTCGGATGAGCAGCCGAGTACCATAGCCACTAGACCACCGTGACGGGGTGACGACAACCTTTGTGCCAAGGAAGATGTGGGCACATTCGACCAGATTTTAAGGGTTTGTCTTAATCCTTTTGGCTCAGACGGACGCAGGTAGATGGTGATATGAGCTTCAAGTCCTTGTCACTTTTTTTCTGTCTGCCGCAGATGTGCGACAATAGATCTATACATATACAGTTCTATTGCACACACCTATACATACACATATATACGTCTGTTGCAACACCGATAAACTGATAACTCTGTAGATACACATCTGATAGACATTAGCCCATTATACAGCACCAATAGCATTGAGACATTGCGCTGAGCGACATTGACTCACTCAGTGAATACCGTTGGCACCACAGAAAGGGAACAATCAAAGCGAGCAAGGAACTGGCGCCTGGATTGCATAATGTCAAATAAAGGTCATCATTGCGGAAATTTCTACACTGTCTCGCCGAAGGCGCGTGCGTCCCCTTCGACGGCGCCGATCCAATACACATCCGCCGAAGTGCGCTAATAAGGAGCCCACGGCCTGGCCTATATCGATGTTAATATACCCGCTGACAGCCACGCGGCCCTCGAAGACGCGTTATTAATTCCTAATGATGCGTTTGCGCCCACGGCTGCCCAACTTCCTCTTGCTGCTGCGTCCCCGGAAGCGATTAAGACCCGCTCCGAGAGGCTTGCACCGCGTCGCGAAAGAGGTATACGCGCATTGGGTCGCCGTTGCACGAGCCGTCTTCCGCTTTCTGCACTTTATAGTTGCCTCACACATGCGCGAGATATGACATCGGCGAGTGCCCATTAGTACCACACATTTCTTCTTCTTTTTTTCTTCGTTACGACGCCAACTTGTGGCCGCTTTATTAGCTTATCTTCGTTGTTTGTACGAGAGCGTGTTCTAGTTGCATCTGCTCGTTAGCGCGTCTCGTCACAACGGTTGCATTTGAGGAGAGCGGAGGGAACTTCCGATGGACTTCTACGCATCGCGGTGACGTTTTCCCTGAAAATTTTAGTAGCTCATCAGTTCAAGGACTGTCTCGAATCGCTCCGCTCCTTCATTTTCTACAAGCACGATGTGAGTGTGCTTCGTAGCGCCGATTTCTCTTGTTGTACAAACAACGAGTGCCGGAAATGGTAAGTGTAACCTTAGGGGACAAGAAGAGAGCGGAGTAGGTCAGGGAACAAACACGTGTTAAGGATATATTAATAGAAATTAAGAAGTAGAAATGGACGTGGGCGGGGCATGTAAATGCGAAGGCAAGACAACCGTTGGTCATTAAGGGTAACAGAGTGGTTCCCGAGAGAAGGCAAGCGTGGCAGTGGGCGGTAAAACGTTAGGTGGACAGAGAACATCAATAAGTTTGCGGGAATAAATTGGTCGCAGTTAGCACAGGACCGGCATAATTGGAGATTTGTGGAAAGGCCTTCACCCTGCAGTGTGCGTAGACAGGACGACGACGACGACGACGATGATGATGATGATGATGATGATGAAGAGGAGGAGGAGGAGGATGTCATCAGTAGGGGTACCTTTGTTACGTCGCTTGTGATGCTGGCTGTACACGTCACCAGTGTTCTACGGTCTCCGGTATGTGGCTTACTCCTGGCGGCTCCGAGGCATGGGACGCCTCGATGACGAACTCGCTGTGAAAGGCAACAACACCCTGCGATTTATAGGAGCAGCGCCAAATTTCCGTAACGTTGCGAGGCACTCAAGCTTCGCTTTATCGCCCAAACTGAGGATTTCGATGCGCGCAACCCATATATGCTAAAAAGCACGTTAGAACAATTGCTTAAATTCACATAAGTCTTCAGGAATGTTCGTAATGATTGACACGTCAAGCATACGGTCGCGCTTTCTCGTTTTCACGCATTGATGGCTCCACAGTACAAGAGACAGAGTGCTGTGGCACCTCGCACGCGCTGTTTGAAGGTCTCTTTAGTCGCAATGTACTATACAGGAAAGAAATAGTGACAAATGAGGGAAAGGCTTGGAAGTGAGACATAACTTCCTGTTTTCTACCCCACGCTTTGCGGAAGAGAAACTAGGAAAGAGAGACAGAAAAGGAGAGGATTCATAAATCAACGGGCGTAAAAAAAATAAAAGGCAAGAAAGAAACAAGGATATAGGGCACTATATTAAGCAAAGCCTTGGCTGACTTCCGGCGCGTCGGCAGTTTGTCTAGGCTAACCCAATTCGCCTGAACTTACTGGATGACCTACCAGATAACCCACCAGATTGTTTCATGCTTCCCTCGACCGCGAGCACTGTCCACTGCCGTGCTTTGACTATACACGTCACCTGTGGGAATCCATGTCTCTATCAGGCTATGAGGAGCAAATCGGCCGACTTCGCTGCATTCTGTCACAGAATATGTATAAACAACAAACCACAGCCCGACCTCATTTTTCGTGCGCGATTTGCTATGCCCTATGCTAGGTGTCTTCGCTATATGACAAAGTTATGTGGATCCTGCGAACCACCTCGGGTAGCTACGCGTATACTGGCAAGTCTAGAACCAATCGCTGAAGGGCTCTAAAGAAATGACATTTATATTGTACAATATCAAACGAACGCAACGTGCCGACGTCAGGCCGATAACTTTTCGCTAGATGGTTGAGGGTTACATTTGATTGTATGTCATAGAGCTCATTGTAGTCTAAGCTACGAGCGATTTGCTCGTTTGGATATATATGGTACTCTTCTATGAACTCGTGTAAACGGAGCAGTGAAAGACACCTAGGAGGTACTTGCCTCAATATTTGACAGGTTGCACACGTGAATGTGAAACAGTGCGGTGTCATACGGCTGATTCCTTTCTGAGAGGAGCCGTGAACGAGCAGCTGGAACGGGCGACAGAAGCCACGCGCGTGGTCCGCGGGCGCGTCATTCTGCGACGAAAGAAAGCGCAGGCAACGCTTGGAAAGCACCCGTCGGTCGCTCGATCGCATAGTTTTGCCGGGGCTCAACTCACCGCGCACGTAGCGCCGTGAGAGGCGCGCACAAACAAGATGCAGTTAATTAACTCGGACGCTTTGAACAAACACGCTGCCAGCTCTTCGTCTTCCCTCACTTTCCTTTCTCATTTTCCTGTCCGGCCTGAGAGACGAAGCAGCTATCCACTCACCCCACCCCCCAAACCCCAACCAGCAGCGAGAAACAGACTCCCCGCGATATGACGCCATTACCTTCGGCTTCTTCTCCTCCTGTCCCCCTCCCGGAACGTGCGCTATAATGCCGTCAAGTCAGGAGGGTGTCGACGCTTGACATGGAGTGGAAGTTCAGTGCTTAGTGTGCACAAACTTTGTAACTTTATAAGTAATCGCAATTCGCAACGTGCCAGCGGCTTAGAAGTCAGTGCTGGATCCGACGATCCTGAAGAAACGATAGTGGATGGAAGAGGCAGTTCTAATTAGACACAATAAAATTACACAAGGCGAGAAATTCGGTCCTTTTGGCAAGACATGAACGATGTTCAGCGCAAAGCAACGGGAGGATACAACACAATGGCTAACTTTCAACAAGGAATTCGTTGCAACCAAGTACGGATATATAAAGAGGAGCGCTGACTGACTTGGTTGCACCGAGGTGTCATGCGCAGAGATATACAATTTTCTTGTCTTATCTTTCATTCACTACGGTGTGCAAAACAAAACACATGTTACTGTCCGCCGAAAGAAAAAAAAAAAAGACCTCCTTTATCTGAACAGGACAGAGACGAGGTGCTTACGCAATCGATACACAACTTTGATATATCCATATTTTTGTTTTATCCTTACTTTACTAGGGTGTGCAAACTAATACACACGTTACTGCCCACCCAAAAAAAATGCATCTCTTGATTTGACAGGGACAGAGGACGGGTGCTTACACAGTCGCTACCCAACTTCGCAATTTTAGCGGTTTCTGTTATCACTCTCGTGAGTTAGTCCCGGTTGGTTGATAGCACCTTGATGTTCTCAAGTAAAGGCGCACACCCCCACGCACGACAATGCAACGCGAGCCACCCATCATTGCCTTTCTTTGCACGGTTGCAATGATCACGCGGCTCGTTTTTCCGACGTGCTGTTTTCCGAATGAAGGGGGTATCTGATACACGACGGGCTTCCTACACTACACGGACCGAGTCTTGAGATATCAAGGATGCCTCAGGCTTGTCGGCAAGGGGCTTCTTGGAGCTCTTGTCGCTTTATCTGAAATCGACGTGCATCCTCTGGGATGGTCAGCCTTTCATTCAAAAACTTGCGCGTGTGTTGTGTCCTCCCTATTCGTCCTGTGTTGCTTTGAGCTAAACATCGTGCAATAAAATTAAGCCAAGAGGCACAAGGAGGGCGTTTTTTTAATTTTGTGAACTATAATAACTTTGGCGTAAAAGGAAAACTAATTAAAGTAGACGAACGAACTCGCCATTTCATGGCGATGGTCTCAATCCTGCACGCCAGGGTTCATTCGCGAGCTGCCAGCTCAGATCACGTGCTCACGTGCTACGTAACACCACTAGACAAAAAAAAAAACACTACATTCACTGCCAGGGCCACGAGTGGCGCTGAGTACCACTCCTAGGGCTACACACAGAAAAAAACCACAAAGTGTACCGGGGAACAATTGTCGCCCTAGCTCAGTGGACAGGGCACCGCACACCAAATTCGAAGGTTGCGACTTCGTTCCACACCGATAAGCTGTTTTCTGATTATACAAATTATGGCATATTTTTAAACTAAAAATTAGATCTCTTCTATAAGAAATTACAAATAGGGACGACATAGCCTCGTTTTGTATGTTAGCTGTTTACGGTACCACTGAATCCACACCGTCTCCTTATAACTAACTTGTATAAGCTCGTCACTCTCTGCTGCGCTCCAGATCCATTATCTCCTCTGACGCCGAGGAAGCCGAGCACATGTTGTTATGTGGGGTTTAACGTCCCAAAACAAGCTCTGATTATGCGAGACGCCGTAGTGGAGGGCTCCGGAAATTTCGACCACCTGGGGTTCATTAACGTGCACTGACATCGCACAGCACACGGGCCTCAACATTTCGCCTCCATCGAAATACAGCCGCCGCGGCCGGGATTCGTTTCCGCGACCCTCGGATCAGCAGCCGAGTACCACAGCCACTACGACCGTGGCGGGGCGCACGAGCACATGCACACTATAGTGCCGCGGCACAACATCACACAGCACTACAACCTGATCCGTATCCTTTTCCACACAAGCCACCTAAAGAGGGGGAAGGTTTGCCTCGAGCCCTACGGGCGGGCACATTGCCCCAGCCATTCAGAAATCACTTCATAGGCTCCTCACAAGGCTCTCCATAATGCTGCTTTTTTGGAAGAAGTATAATAGAATATATATTAGGAGGTTGCGGGCAATTTCCTCCTGAGACCCTCAAATCTTCTACACCTACAGGAGCTTCAGGAAAGAGCCGTGGACATCTCCAGCCATCGTTTAACTTAAGGATCAGTTAAGAGCGATCACGAGGACCCCGGACACGGCTTGAGCTCAAGGCGTCCTGAAGTACAAACGGCCGCGTTCCGAAATAAACATTTTAAGGGCGATAGTCTTTCTTTGGCTGCCTAAACGCGAAAAACTTTGTCCGCCTGTCTGTCACTCGATTCAATCGCCTGGCCAAGGCCGATTCACTTGGCCGGCCAAGATCAAGCGAACTTAGGAATTGCATGTTTTAAAAATTCCTAATTTATCCTGCGCTCTAATAAGCGCCTAATAATGTTCTCACGATATTTTCTACGGTAATACTTATCGTGTTCATTCGCTGTAGTGTGTCAGTGTAATGGGGTTCTTTGAGAATTAGATGAGAACGCACGTTGCGTCTGACGACGGCAACGCGTTCAGAAAGATGGCGAGGCTGTTTTCCGTGAAGACTTTATGAAAACACAAACGAACACGAACACAGAACGACAAACGATACTATTGGAAAAGAAACACACTCGAACATGGAAAAAAGAACGCGCGCGCGAGTCCACGCAGCTAGGCAACAGTCTCACCAAAGGTGATGGGCTCAGGAGGGGTGAGTCACAGGAGGGAAGAGTCGGCGCGAGCTCGCGGTCGTCGCTGTGCCTGGTCGACGAAAGGTGGCCGGCACTGGTGCGGGTCAGGGACGCGGACGAGGAGGACGTCGGTCACCGGCGTCGCGACAAGCCTTGCGTCGCCGCTCGGGGCTCCGAGAAAGAGGGCAGCACTCGGGTCTACACCCGACGGTGCTGTCGGTGGCACAGGCGGCTGGTGAGGCGTTCCGTGGACAGCATTGGGAGCTCGGTGCCAAGCAAAGCCATACACTTCGACTCTTGGCGGCCGCCAGGCACTCGGGACTACGCCTCGACCGTGGTCCTGGTGGAGAGCTCCCGTGCCACGTCCGCGCTGGTTGAACGCCGCCTCGCTTCTCCCCCCATGGCGCCTCGCGCACCGCTCCACGTGCCACGCTCATCTTTTCTCCTGGCGGCCGGATTTCTCCGCCTGTCGTCGTCCTCTTCACCGCCTCACGTGCAGAGCCGGCACTTCTTCGTGGCCACTCTTTCCGTTGCGGGTTCGCCACAGCAACAAACACCACAGGCGCGCACTTCTCCCATGACAGTCAGCCACAAATTTATAATTATTTTAGATTGCTCGCCGAGTCCACTTTACTCATGACCGGACAGGCAATCATGGAAAGCGACGTTGGCTCAATGATTGGGCGTGGCATAATATGACCAACGTTAGTTGGCTGTTATCACACTTGCCAGCATCACTTCCTCGAACACAGCGCGTGCTCCGTAGGCTTTGAGCCATTGCTCTCGTCATGCAGTGGGATGAAGTATATAGTCATTGTAATCACCTGCTGCAGACAGAGAATAGAAAGCGTGTTTCTAGGCGACGTATAATGTCAAAGATTCGTGTAAACTGGTTCGCCGCTGTATACTTTACATGCACGCTAGATACAGCACACGGTACAGTAGTTAAAAAAAAAGAACACTTTAATTTCGGTACTGGGAGTGATGGGTTCTGCGACCCAACCAGATGGCCCTCAGTCGAGGCTGAAGGCCACCTCTTGGCTCTCGCATGGTACAAAACGTGGGCCGAATTCACAAAACTTCTCTTTCGTAAGTGCCTTTTGCTATTGGTCAGCGGGCTTCTGCAATGATATGTCCAGCATCAGGATTGGCTGAAATTTTCTCTTACGAACATTTTTGTCGTAAGTTGTTTTTGTGAATACGGGCCCGTATTTTCACGACGTAAGCGCAACCTTAGAGTGTGACATTCTGCCTAGAGGAGAAGACGAAGAAGAAGGTATCGTCTCAATGTTCTTCTTACCACGAGACGGCATGTTGCATGGATACGTGCAATAAAACAACAAAGAATCACTAAGCCCCGCTACCACGGCGCGACCTTCAGCTCCATTCTGCGAGCAGTACCTTCGTTCATGACGGTTTTCGAACGTTCGGCACCAGAGAGGGGGGCAGGTGCCGAACGTTCGGTTTCGAACGTTCGGCACCTGCCCCCCTCTCGCTCCTTTTCTCTCTCTGACTCGCATCCGCTCCCCTCCTACCATTTCTGATGTAGATCATTAGCAGCCGACGCTTTCGTAGTACGATTTTTCTGCCCTTTTCAATTATTCGCTTGCCGCCTTTCGATGCCAGCGCGCTGATTTCCCTCGAGTAGTGTGTAACTGTCCGACCACGCGACACCTGCCAATGCGCTCTCCCCCAGCTTGATGCTCTTTCCCTCACTCTGTATCTCTCTCTCTCTCTCTGTCTGTCTGTCTCTCTTCTGCTGGTCGTTTAAATCGAGTGAGGGTACGTTAAGCAAAACCAAATGAGGTGGTGGAAAGCGAGGCAGACAGAAGCCTGTGCTGCCGTCTCGCTGACGCTCTTTTTTCTCACGCTGATAACTGACGCTCTGCGAGCATGGCTGCTGAAACGATCGACGCTCGCACCCCGATCGCGGCCTCGCAGCTGCGTAGCCTACCGCCCCCCCTCCCCTCCCATTTCCCCCTTTTAACCCCCTCAACAATTCAGGAACGAAGTTGTCACTCACTTACTCGCGCCGAACGCGCAGTGATGCTTCGACAGGACAATCTGGAGCTTAGGATTTCGTTTCGGAAGCGTGGTGTTGGTTGTGTATTGTGGCTTGGTAGCAAAAGCTCAACTTTCGTGTAGCATTGGTGAGGTGATCTCTAAAATATGGTAATAATATTTTTTATTGTAAAGGAACTAATAATGTATATAACTGGAGAAAAAGTTATTTTGTCTTTTTTTTCTTTTTACTTGAGATTAAAATTTTTGGTAGTCATGGTGGCCTACGTCGCGGGTTTCTCAGGCCACATACAAAAGCTTTTTGTTTGTAAGTGCTGCCTGTAATTGGTCGGCTTGTTTCGTTAATAATATGGACACCCAGCGTTGGCGCGAGGTTCCTCTTTAAAAAGTTCAACAAAACATCTCCAACCTAAAATTATATGCAATATAAAATTTCAAGCAGTCCTTCACCTGTGGGATGTATGCATCGTATTTGGCTAAACGTCCTTTTTTTCTTTTTAGAACACTTTCATGGTAACATCATTTTTTAAGTACGTTCCCTGAATAGCAGATATCAATGCTCCTTTATTTTATTTTATTTTTTTCGTAATTTCAATTTCCTGCAGGCCAGCCGCCATAAGAAATCATGTTTCCAGCATCCACATTAGTTGTCACTTTGGGTGTCGGAGGGGATCATTTTAGCCTATGAGGTAAGAACATGTTCTTTTTTTTTTCGTGTGTGTGTGTGTGTGTGTGTGTGTGTGTGTGTGTGTGTGTGTGTGTGTGTGTGTGTGTGTGTGTGTGGTGCGCGTGTGTGTGAATGCATAGGTTTGGTTCGTTTCGCAAGCATGAATTTGTCACTTGAAAAAATAGAAGAATTACTTCGTCTCACATTTTCTAATCATGTGTCTGCGTATCTTTATTTTTTTTATTAACGAGAAATCACCACGTAGTGTCCCTTGCTGTAAATTAACGTTCTTGCAAAACGATGTAGTGTTGCTATGCCACTTCTATGATGTTATGATGGATCAGTCACTATCACGGTCAGTGACGGCCGCGCATCCTAAACATATGCTTCAGATGCCGATGAGAAGTTATTAGCTGAATTCAAAATAATATAAATTATACACTTTACGTTCAGAAGCATTTCCTGGAAGAGACAGCCGAGACGGTGCTCAAAGGCCAGTCCTGGAGCCTCCAGCGTGACTGAGTTGTTCAGTTAACAAAGTTTACGTATACTAACTCGTAGAGCACTGAAGTCGGGCGTCGGCCGGCCGATAAATTTGCTGGATCTTGGGAAGAGCCCATGAGCGGCCGCGACAGATCCGTGGGAGTCGCCGGTGTTTCGGAGCTCAGTGGGCAAGCCCACTATTACAGCGATCAGGAGTTGTCTTGCACGTATAGCGTCGCTCCATGTCGCAAATGCGTGCAAAATCTACTGCCCTCACCTGGAACTCAAGCGGAACCCTATATCCTGCTGTCGTTGTCACTGGTTGTCTCTTCTGATCAATCAGCTAAAACTATTTTACATACCTCGTGGTCTAATAGACTTGAATATCATTATGCTATACAGAAACGACATAAAATTTTCCGTAGTTTAAGAAAATCTTCAAGCTATAATGCCAATTTATGGATTGCTTTGACTGACCTAAGGTCACGTGCATTTTTTTTCCTGTTTTCATCACTACGGCTTTCTTTTTCAACTTCAGCTGTGCCAGAATGTTTATACGCTAACCTTCTTCATTAATTCTGTATATGATTGTTCTCTCTTCTAGTTAGTTTGTATACCATTATCATTACCATTAGCTTCGCAGCGGTCATTATTGACCGCTGTGAAGCTGCCCTGTGTACGAGGTGGCCAAGTTCCCCTCAAGCTGCCAAATGGAGCTTTTTAAGCCCGGCCATCCTCGCAGCATTGTCGTCGCAGAATGAACTCAGTTCAGTTCAATTATATAATTATTCTTTGTTTCTTTTAGCGCCTGCAATCATTATACCATTTGCACAGCGTCCGCGAGATGGGAATCCTATAATACAATTTGACGGACCACTGCTTACCGACATACATGAAAGCAGTGTATGAAACAAGCACACATAATCGAAATGATGCAATAAATTCAGTATCCTTTGCAAGGGAATGTACTCTAAAGTTGCAGGACGCCTATGCTCCGCCTTTAAGAGTGGAATGTGATAGGTTCATTGGGCCCTCTTCGTATGGCCTCCTCGTAATAGAATTATGTTTTGCCGTACATTCGAGTTACAGTCCTAACCATCATGTGTGGAGATGTCAGTTAAGTCCTAGTTTACGATTTTTGTGACCGATTTTACTTTGAGAAATTGAATTTTGTCCTTTAACGCACCTGTGCCATGGCGGAGGCCTTGCGTGGTCGGGTGCTCGGGGAACCACGGCGGTAGGCCGAGACGATTACGGTAGCCCGAGACGACGACGATGCCGACATCGGATTTTCTGCGTCACGAGCTCCGTCACGCTGTTGCGTTATAAAACAACCATGCAAAGCATTGCGAGCTCGCTCATTTCTTCTGCGGCTATTTTCCTGTCCCCTAACCGCGTTAGAACATAAGCAGGCGAAGCTGCTCGCATTCGATATCGAAAAATATCTGTGAGTAGTACGTTTCTTCGCAGCAGTGGTTACAGGGTGTCATTCTGTGCATATATATATATATATATATATATATATATATATATATATATATATATATATATATACAGTTTCTAAGAAGACTTACGCCCATCATCTCTCTTTCTTACGCAGCCGTATGAAAGCACACAAAAACTATTTCTGTTGCTTACCGAAGAAAGCAACTTTTCCTTTGTTTTGCTGGTTGTTTCTTTCTTTGCTGCTCTTTTGCCTAACTCTTTTTTTTTTGTTTAATCAACCCGTGCCGCCGCGATTAGGCCGTTGATTTTATTTAACGCCTAAGTTCTCAACGATTGCCTAAAATGAATAGGAGGACGAGGAGGAAAGAAAGGCAGAAAGATCAACCAGACGCCCGTCCGGTTTGCTACCCTACAGTGAGGGAAATAGATTGAGGGATTAAAATACAGTCGCACCGTCCCTTCTATCTCTTTCTCTCTAAAATGAATAAATGGTTTATTAAACGTAACAGAAGGAATCGATCGAGAGGTCTGTGTTCTTTTCTTTTTATTCTTAAGCATAATCAAAAGAAATCAGTTAACCCAGCCATGCGAAGCAAAGGGAATATTATTTGCTGTTTCTAATTGAAGTGTAATAATTACTGAAGGGAAAATAAGTCCAAGTGGACGATAGAGCAGTGTCCTGCTGGTAAATTGACCAGATCCGCGACCTTCACATTAGCCGGAAATATTTGCTTATTGGACGAAGTCTTCTAATGTTTTAATTTGTAGTCGTCTTCCCGAAAGTAACAACGTGAAAGCAGAATGGGTTGTGAATGCCTTTAAACCTATATCAGAATCACGGTAAGAAATGCTTCTATTTTCTAACGAAATTGTTGAGGGTCCTTCAGGCGAAAAGCTGCGCCTTACAGCTTGGATGCTCTGAAGGCCCTCACATGGTTGCAGTAAATCTACAACCAGCACACATGCATATATTCCAAATTTATCCATTAAAATACACTATTGTGCTGCAACTATTGCGTTTACTGGCTAATTAAATTGTGATTTTTCGTTTGTCATCTTCTTTTCTTGATATAATCTGTAAACCACGTCTCCCGAGCGATATACAAGACAAAGAATAAAAGCTCTCCTCAATGCAGCTCCGTCGAAGTCCCCCTGAAGGAGGCGCTTCGTCTAGGTTATTTAATAAGATATTAGAAAATGTTCTCACTAGGGATCGGTGCCCCAAAGCCCCTTCGGCAGCTCTCCTTAGACCTTTCTCTCGGTGCCCAAAAGTGCGAAGTTTGCGAAACAGCGCTTCAGTCGCAGTTACTTGCGCACACACGAGCTGTGCCGGGAACATTGGCGAGAAAAAAAAATGCCCCGCGCCAGCTTCTACCCGTTTTACTTGCGTTCACTCGCGAGGCATAATCGTCTTAATATTTAAAGCCCCCGGAGGAAAGAAAGGGTTTGAAAATTCGCCCGAAAACGGGCGTAGAAAACGGGGTACTTGTCTCCGGCGGCGCGAGCGCACACGCGGCAGCCATAACAATTAACAACGACAAAACCTAATTATCCGGGCTCCAGGGGCACTTGTGAGCTTGTGCGAGTCTCTCTCCTTTCCTCAATCCCGTCTCCTTTCGCGCCCGTTTCTTTCGGCTAGCGAACTGCCTTGTGCCAAGCGCTTTCCTTCTTTCTCGGCAACTGCTCGTCTTCGGGACAGGCCTACCGAGTAAAAGAAAGCAAAAGGAAGGCGGCGGCCGCTCTCGTACAGAGGAGGAGCGACAGGGCGGCTTTGGGGCGTTACGGCCGCGATAACTCGCTCCTCTGCCGAGCAAGCAGATCCTGCGGAGAAGCAGCAGAAGCAGGCGCAGCTGTAGTACTACTATTACACCGGCTCTGCTGCGCCTTTGAGGAGGCGCTCACATTTTTGCAGCCGAGGCCTTCTTCTTTGCGCCGGGAGCGCGCGCGTGGCGGAACGGCCTCGAAATTTCATTAGAACGCGCGAGGCACGGGGCCCTTCAAAAGGAATACTTATCAAAAACTTAACTCGGAATCTCAGTTAATCCAATTACAGCCAACGTCGCCAGAGAGAAGAGAGAGCGCGGATATTCTTCAGAGAAGCTGCTGCTCGGGCGTCTGTTGCTGCTTCGCCTGTCGCCGTTACTTCTACGGGGTTAACGGGTTCCCTTCCCTGCCTCCTCCTATTGCCTGCGTGGCTTGGGGGCTAGACAGTGAAGTGGCGTTCGTTAAAACTTGCTGCTGCTCTTCGGATGGGTGTGGAGTCGCTGACTTTCCCTCGCGGCTCGAACCTACCGACGCCTAGTCCCCCTCCTCCTACTTAGACTATAGCCCCTTCCACTTCGCCAACCACGTGATCGCCTCTCCTCGCCGTTCAGCAGTTTGCGCTGCGGGATCGTTTTGTATCCTTCAACGAATTGCTACACGGCCCACGCCAGCCGAACGCTCTCGCCCTCTTTTTCACGATTTCCTTCGTGTGCACGGCAACATCTTGGTTTTTCCACGAAAGTCTGAAAATTTTCTTCGCCAGTCGCGTGAAAGGCTCTGCTGTTCTCTGCCGCGCGCCCACTCTCGAGAGCCGTAAAGGAAAAAAGATGTGTTTAAACGGACAGCATGCGCGCGCTGTTTTGAAATTAACTTAGCGCCATATCGCGTTAGCGCCGAAATTCCCCCGGCAAATTTAATTACGCATAATTCCCGCTGAAGTTTGCCCTCCGCCCCTTATACACCGGCTTGTTTATTCTGGCGTCGACGTTCCGAAAGCAACAGCGAACTGACTTTGGGCCGAAGAAGCTTTCGTAGAAGAGATCGACCAGTGTGGGGTGCAAGGAGTTTGCAGAGGTTCAAAGACTGCCGACTTGGGGGCACGGGAATGTTGATAATTGGACACCTAACGTAGCTGAAGGGATACTCACTGATACCCTGAACAATCATAATTTGAACTATATTCGGTGTATGCTTCTATGTGGTTGATATCGATCAGTACCACCAGGTGTTACGTCATGCGCTGTTAAAATAGCTCGTGGTGCCATAAGAGAAAGGGGCTGACATCAAGGCTGCTCTTCGAGAAAGGCGTGGTGTTCTTGTCGTCAATGTTCAAGTGTATAAGAAAGTTGCTATCGAGAGCTGACAGTTCCTCGTAGAGGTCTCTACAGTATAGTGGAACGCGGTCACGGCGCAGTCGTCGTGAGCAGCGCAGGGATCGAAGCATCAAGTGCAGATCTCAGTGCCTCCATAACTAATTTCGTTTCCTGACTTACTTTTCCTTTTCCTTTTTTTTTTTTTGTCTTTCTAGCCTAGAAAAGGAAGAGGGGTTAAGTGTCATTGGCCCTGTTCGCTAAACCTATACGTTCTGGGAGGAAGAGAGAAAATGCATAAATGTAGCCTCTCGCAAGAACGATGCCGTTTGTCAACTCTCGGAAACTTAAGCCTACAGTCTACTGCCCTCAAGTAGCGTCAAAGAGCTAGCATGTCTTTCTGTGGGGCAAGCATTGAAGCTAGACTTCTAAAATCGCTTCTTCCGAAATAGGTCGATTACCGAATTTTCTGGTAAAGACGAAGTCCTTGGAGAGTCTCACATCTGTCACAGCGGGCATATTGGCACGAAAGGTGTTAGATGATTCCTTCACATTCGCGCTCACCGTACACTGCTGAATCGCGACCATTCCAATAAGACCGCTGTTAACCGCCTCGTCAATGATGCTGCCCGTTCTGATCACATTGTAGTGCTGACACTCCTTATACATTTATCGCGAGTGGAAACTGCAGGAAAACTTCACCATCTCGCGCGTAATATGAGGTTGAGTCATTACAATAAACCGCTACTTCGATCCTTGTTTATACTACCGCATTCCGAGCCTTCCACCCCTCCTTCACCCCATACCCATGCGACCCCTGAAAAGTTGCCTACGCATTGCGCAAAGACATTCAATGTTAATGCCCGTGGCCCTTAGAACTGTTAAATTTAATAAATCATAATTACAACGTTCGCTTGCGCTTTCCTATAAAAGGCACGTCCATGTGCTTCGATTTGTCGATGGATTCGCCCTCGCGCTGTCAATCGCTAGCCTACAGGGCCCGTATTCACAAAAACAACTTACGTCAAAAATGTTCGTAAGAGAAAATTTCAGCCAATCCTGATGCCGGACATATCATTAGAGAAGCCAGCCAGCCAATCGCAAGAAGCACTTACGAAAGAGAAGTTTTGTGAATTCGGCCCCTGGTTAGCTCAATTGGCAGAACGAGCTCCTCGGACAGGCGTTGGTCCCGGGTTCGAACGCCGGACCAGGGCGAATTTTCCGGCAACTAAGAAGCTTTCATGTCTGAGAAATCTGTATGGGTTTCCTTGTAGCCTTGTGCTACAAAACGGGTGGATGCTAATTTTACCTTTCTTAAAAGGCGAGCGTATGAAAGGTGAAAGGATGCACGTGGAGCGGAAAGTTTAACCACATCCGAAGTGTTACAGAGACCAGTTGTTTAGAGAGTGGAATTCTGAGACAGGCAGCTCGAGATCGGGTGGAATCATGCTCCTACCCCCCCCCCCCCCCCTGCAGTCAGGTAATTTCGCAGGTGACACCACCTATGTCACATAAATTTCATGCGTGCTTCCTCCTCCTTTTCCCATTGCAGCCTATGCATGTAAAAATAATGTGCTATTCAATATATCTAACTGATGGTTTTCCTGACACGCAGCTTTATTCGTAAATAAACTAATACGTTCATGACTTGGAGTGGCACAGTTAATTGTGCACCGTTATTCTTATCGCAGCGAGAAGCACTTTAACATGAGAAAGTTGCCATTCAGGCGAATTGCACGGCGAGCATTTTTAATGTGCCCACGGAGTAGAAAACAGTCCTCTTCACTGCGGTGCCGAGACACGAGAATGGTTTGGTCATAGGATAAAAATGGACTCAAAAAAAAAAAAAATCCACGCATATCCACGGAGTGAATGATGATGAGTGGGCGAAGCTCCGGAGGTTCATCGTAAATCATGCCGAGTTCCGGATTAATTTAGCCATGCTTCGTGCTGTATGGACAGACAACTGAGTTCTCTAGAACACTGCGGTATTCGTTTCGCATCTTCTACCTTCCAGAAAAGTTGTGAGCAACTACTTAAACTGGGGGTATCGTGATGTAATATGAAAAGAAACCGAAACTGAGTGATGCCAGAGTAGACGAAGAGGAACCGGCGTGAACTCGTGACACAAGAGCACGTGCCAGCGTTCGAGGCGATGAAGAGGAACCGGCGTGAACTCGTGACACGAGAGCGCGTGCCAGCGTTCGATGAAGAGGAAGTGGCTACGACGGACAACTACGGCAGACAAGCCTACGCCTTAAGGAGCTTCGCCCCTAAAAGCCGAGTCAGGAGGAATAAAGGTTTACAATTATCCCTCGCCTGTAAAGCGGGCATTTTGACAGTATTATTGTTGTTGCGGAGAAGCCTGCTTCTACATTCCTTTTTGTGTAAGGTGACTGCTTGAGCATATCGATTTCTCTGACCCTTCTTCTTCCTCTCCTCCTTTAGAATATTTTTTGTCTAGACCCGAAGTTTCGTCCCTTGTCGAGCAGCTTTGACCGCTCCCAGTTGGAAGCGTTTTGTCGCGTGACTCGGGTCGCCAGATCAGCCACACATAGTGCATCATTATGTACAATGTAGTACATAATGATACCACTCTGGTTGCTGTCCTTCGTGCGCGTGCCGTAGAGTAGGACACCCAGAAGACATGTTCACTGAAGTACGAAATCCCGCATTTAATACCCACAAACATGACCCTCCCTACATGCTGGATCATAAGTGCACTGTCTGCACAAATACGCAGTAAAACAGAAATCAAGGAATCTATGTCGTAGAGAGTATAATTCTTTTAGTATAATCACACGTCTCCCTGTATCCTTCCCTGGGGGTTTTCGGTTTTCGCATGCCCTGGTCAGCCTCACAGTGGTGTGCCAGTTCAATATTTCGCTATCCCGTGATCCCCACTTCACAGAAGGAGTGATAATCCCGACATCATTATCATATTAAAGCAAGTCAGTCTCAGACACACCATGACATGCTTGCTTACTTGCTTATTTCACAAGCTAATGGAAGCTTTTCTCCTTACTTTCCACACCTTATCTCTCTCTCTTTCTCTCTCTAACGCACGCTTCCGGTCGCATTCTTCGAGAACGCAAACTGTTGCAGGTGGTTGGACCGCGCATGTTGTCAGCTTTTACTACTGCTATAGATGTGTGGACTCCTGGTTATAAGTTCTTGCACTGTACGAAATTGCACAATAGAGAATTACATCCGTCGTTTTTTCTCTCTCTTATGTTTAGCGTAGAAGCTGCAGATTTCGGCCGTTAGTATTTCATTATCATGTTCAGCAATGCATATAATAATTATAACATTGAGCAAGGGTACTTTTAATAGCTATAGAAAACACGCTTCAATTACGTATATAAACTCAATTTATTTCACCAAATCAGGTCAGTGCTTCAATCTTCGCGTCACCAGCTTCAATCTTCGTAGCTTCAATCTTCGCGTCACCAGGTACGGTACGGTGCTCAAGAGTGTTTCTGGAAACCATCGGTATTAGTCATAAATATCAATCCAAATACAACCATTTCGCTATTATACAGCTAATGCGACTTAGTATTATCAATGAATATGATTAATGAGGTCAATAATGATGCATCTTCTAGAGATGTACTGCTCCGTTTTATTACGCGATATATTTAGCCAAAAGTAATTAATGCAAGGTCTACCTCAAGTCAAGACTGTCGACGCTACGAAATACAGAGGAAATTCTTTTCCGACGCAGTTTAATTTGGACCATTTTCGAAACGCCACATCATTGGCTTCTTCGAGAAGAGACAGCGAAACCACAACATGAATAGCGTCGTCAGCGCTCGCCGAAAGCTGCCACTTTCGTCGGGCGCTTCTTGTAGAAGATGTGCGAGGTCGAAGAGCGCTGACGCCGTAGCCAGCGCGCACGGCCGCGCCGCGCGCTGCGCGCGTTTTCTGTTCCTCCCGCGGTGCGGCGCCTCTGTCCGCGCGCCGGCTGTACTGCGAGCGCAAAACCGAGGAGGCGCGGAAGATTGCTGTTGATCGGCCAACAAATGCAAATCACGTGGTATCGCTAGTGCCATGTGGCGCTTCCGGACCTGGGAAGCCGAACTTTTAGAGGTCCTTTAAAGAATTATGGAATGAAACTATCCCTCTCGCTATTGTGCAGTTACTGAAAAAAGATTTACCGTTGCGCAGAATTCGCACGGCTAGGCTGCGTGCCGTTACATTGCCTTCGACAAAACTGCCATTTATTATTATAATTTTCCAATTGCCATTTTCTATTATAATTTTCCGGATGCAAAAGTAGTCAAAGGCCACAAAGGGTGAAACAATAAAGTTAAAAGAGACTGCAGGAGGAAATGCGCAAAAAGAAGCGGAGGATCGTAATAACAAAAAATCGTAAAGTCAGGGCAAAATACACTAACACGACACAAGGATCATCGAAGAAGCAAACGCTTTGAAAGACAAATACAACCATCTCCTTGTTCGTTTGCTTCACGCGCTCCAGCGAAATCACATATAAACTCCTCCTAATGGATCATTTCCCAATAACTGCGGTTACTTACGCGCGACGAGTTTACTGCATAATTTCTATCATCATCAGTTGCGCCAGTTTAAGACAGCTTTAGATTCGCGGGCACAATTTTGCTGTCCTGAAAGTGTAGCACGAAGCGGAACAGCCCCACGAGCTCGTTCATCCCTCTGATGAGTCCTAATTGCATCAAGCATTGTTAATAGGCATCGCTGAGGTCGTCGTAGCACGTCGACTTTCGTATATGCCCTCACAGACGGCGCTCCTTTGAACCCCGTGCCTGTCACTTTACATCTATTGCGTTTCATCAAGGGTTCATTGTGCTGGGAGAAACAGATCACTCATATTTGGAGTAGGAACAGTCACAATTATCTGTGAATATTTTTACAGGGCGCCGCGGTTACTCGGTCCGTAAACAGGGAACTGTGGCCTTCGCACTCTTGAAAATGCATGTGTGGAAAAGATCTCGGTAACGCCTCATAACTGTGCTTGCCAGGGGCATGACTTCCAATATTCCAGCCATATACGAGAGTATTGTGATGTATGTGCTAGACAGATGAACTACGTCCAGAAACTTACCCAATTTGTCTTGACAGGCGATGGGCGTGGAGTACCCAGACGCAGGAGGAATAATTACGCAGTTACGAATATATACACAGTTAGCATTAAACGCAGCAGGATCTGTGGTGTGTTTGTGAAGAAGTGGCTGCGAATGTCCCGTTTGCAATGTTTTATCATTTGTGGTCGTCTCTGTTAGTGGTACGAGCCTCCTGGATAATGACAAATCACGGAAGACAGCACGGCGAGAACTGTCGCCATAAGCCTGGCTGTTTCTCTATTAGCAGCTGTCAGCTGTCTCCAAAGATTGTGGTTAGTGTTAACGGTGCTATTCGCTTCCGTGGAAGCTTATTTATCACTGGCATAATGCATGCCATCGTGTAAAGTTTTAGATACGCCCTAAGAAAACCACGTGAGCTTTAACACTGAACGACTATGTTTTTCTTTTCTCCTTTTGTTTGCCTTCAGTTTTGCATAATTTCTGCTCATTGTAGTGCTAGATCCCATCAAGTATACTAGTAAGTGCATGGTCAAGTGAAATTCTACGTAATAATAATTCATTACCCTTAGCTGCAGCTACTAATTTCACACGTGCGTCGAGACGCAAGTATAAAGTTTAATACTTTGTACAAGACAGACCGTAAGGAATGTCATTCACAAAGACCCTGCTCAGTCACAACGCCTGCGGAAGATTGAACAGCGCTCCGTGATCTGGCTAGAAATACTGACCTGGCTAAATCAATCAATCAAGCAGGGCCCAGCGCTCGACATGTCTATTTGCGTGAACACAACATATGGTAAAGAACGTTGGCGAAAGAAGAGGAGAGCTTGCTCAGAGCAAAAGCTGAAAAAAAAATAAGCGAAAAGCAAAAAAAAAAAGAAGGAATCAAGGAAAATAGGTAGGGACCCTGTGTCAACCACGAACCATAAAGCCCTTAATTTTACCGTCCCGCTTACGCAACATGATCTTGACATTGCAGCCCTTCGGATACCAATTTGCGACGGCGTTGCCATAGCCTCACTTTTCGTCCTCTTAACATCTATTCCCGTCACACGCTCACCCACCTTTCTCCCCCTCTTTCCATTTAACTCAAGCCACCAAGGTTCCCTCTCCCACCTTACCGTGGTTTCACGTGCACAATAAGCAAATAGAAAAAAAAACGGAATCGATACACAGATAGAAGAGATTGGTGGGGAAGAGAATTTAATTTTCCGCGAGAAAGCAGTGGCAGCGGTAGTTTCTTTCATTCTTCGTTTTGCTTTTATTGCCCGCCTATACTGGAGATGTTTTTCAATTTCCCTCATTGTTGATGGATGATGGCGAACCGATTGCTGAGGAGCAATTTCAAACCTTCCTCGGGAGCTTCTATATATACTACGATGAGCAAGTTGAAACGACGGAAATAAACAGAGCGAAAGAAAATATCGTGCAGGATGTCAGAAGAGAACTGACATATGCATTCATATATAAAATAAAAGAGTATCAGAACGGACTAGAGAGAGGAAGAAAAAAAAAGAATTGTAATGAGACCGTGCGGTTCGTGGCAGTCAGGTCAATTAATGTGATGGATGACTTTTTCTTTTAAATTGGTCCGAGTTAATTTTGGGGAGCACAGTCTCGCAGTTTGTGGGTGCGTTTCTGGTTACCTCTTCCGTTACGTCCAAAGAGCAGGGGACAAGAGAGTAAAAAAAAAAATAAAGCTGGCGTTGACTTTGTGGGATACATCCAAGTCAGCCTGTGTTCTCCCAACTCGCCACAGATTATTTCGGTTCGCGCGATATTAAAGCGAGTCTCAATTTTCGCGGTAGCTGCAAGAAAGTTGTTCTTTTTTTTTCCCCACTCGACACCTAAGGGCAAGTTTTTTCGAGCTCGTGATTTCGCTGTCTAGGTCACATGTGTGTAACCATGTTGTGAAGTTGACATTTTTATTTAAGGTATACTTGAGCGCTGAGAAGCAGGAAAGCTTACACGAGAACGTTTCACTATATATGTCGGAGCTCAGGCAACGTGCAAACGTGTACGATATTGCTCGTTTTTCCGTGACTGTACACGAACGTGTAAAATACGCGAAGAGACGTTTATTGCATGAGGCCAGGCAGGCGTCAGGCTGCGCCTACTATGGTATGAAATTTTGCGCCAGAAGTCCTGAAAAAAGTGTTAAAACGAGAAATGCAGTATTTTTAAGCTCACTCCAGAAACAGTGAGAACTGTTTGTCGGCAGCAAAACCAATATAATACATATACGCTTGAATTCACTCAAGTTCGCCAAGAAATGTTTCACATTAATATGACAGACATTACCCTCAAAAGAGAGACAAAGAAATTTACCGTGCTTTTATAAGAGTCCGTGCTTATCTCTAAGAGCCTAGGAGTCCATCATGCTGATTTAGAAGTCGGAAAAAGGTAACAATAATGAACAAGGACAAAGAACGACTCTTGACTACGTAAAAATCTGATGATCTTGCTTAACGTTAAAAAAGGTGCAACAGTGCCGAAAAGGAACTGAACTTCGCTATGATTGCCAATGGAGGCTGCTAGAGCTCTTCAAAAATCGCGTTACGAGCTCTGTTAACTATTAGCATTTGTCATGCGCGCCATCGTTGATGTTTTTTCTCCTTCAATGTCAGAAGCCGAAAGAAAAAAAAAATTTCTCCGTTCACTCGCATTGTTGTTGCGTCCACTGGCGCTCTCACTTACACCACCTTTGGAGGCAGTTGTACAAAAAGGTAACGTTTGGTTCAGTTAAAGAGAGAGAGAGAGAGATGAGAAGGAAAGGCAGAGAAGTTAACCAGATATTAGCCTCCGGTTTGCTATCCTGCTCTGGGGAGAGGGGCTAGAAAGATAACAGTGAGAGACAGGGGTCTATGAAATTCCAGACAAGTACAGAAAATAAAACACGAACACACACATAAGGGACGTTCGATTAGAGGCAGTTCAAAATCTATATGTAACCAAATTAGACTCATTATTAAACTACAAAATCGGTCTACCTAGCTTTCCGACTCTACAGCACCTGTTCGCTGTCGAGTGCAAAATAGCATGTTCTTCACTTTATTTGCCCCCGCCCCCTCTATTTCTTGTCTTGAAGCAGTCTTTCTTGCCTGTTTTTGATTTCAACATCATGCAAGAAAGGTTCCGTTCAACTGTCGCAAAAACGCGAGTCGATGCATATGGTCGACAGATTATTTAATAGGTTTTTGAGCTGCTTAAGGTCTCAAGTACCCTTCCCCCTTTCAGTGTGTGTGTGTTTGAGGGGGGGGGGGGGGGGTTAAGGGGGTAGAGGGAGGGGGGGGCTACCTATCTTTATCAGTAGATTGTCCTTGAACTTCGAATTGCAGGTTCTCCTTGCGAAAATCCGATCGAGAATATTCATCAACGCACATTAATGCGAAACCGCACTTACATAAAATCTTTTCCATATTTCTTTCCCCTTTCCTTTTATGTCTTTCATGGCGGGCTGAACTGTGCAGGTCGCCCACTTGGTAGGTCATCTTAATGCAAACAGTCGCCAGTACTGCCGGTTAAATCTTAAGAGTGCGTGCAAAACATGCTACTGCTAAACATACTAGCAGCGTCCCTAGTACTAGTGAGACTTGATCCTTGATCCTCGCTGCGTACTTGCCCTTTCTTTGATGTGGCTACTATAGTTCTGCAGAAAACAAACAGAAAGGTTCGTTAATGTGAGGAAAATGTTCGCGCTGAGCCCTATATGGCGGATGAGAAGGCCAAATGATGCGCCGGGGCGTGCGAGTGAAGAGAGAGACTGGGAGAGACAGAGAAGTGTGATGGTGAATCGCACAGCGAGAAGAACATTCAAAACACTCAACAGGTCACAAGGTCTTCCGCCCTTGGCGGCGCATGAAAGCAGACAAAGCAAAGGAGCGGAGGAGGAGGGTGTCTGTTCGGAGCCAGCTTCGCGCTTGCAGCCCGAGGGAATGCGCTCTCATTAGCCGAGCTTGGCGAGCTGTGCGGAAAGCGTGAAGGCGCGGCTGGCATCTGTGCGTGCCGCCCGCGATCCGGTGAAGCTTTCTTCCTCCGGTTCCAGGCCTCGTGGCCTTAGTTAAGGTACGGAAGTCAGGAAGGAGATACTTAGTGAAAGGAGCAGTCGCCGAGATGATGCACTGCTTGGCTTCGCCTCGATGCGCATGGTGAGTGAGTGAGTGAGTGAGTGAGTGAGTGAGTGAGTGAGTGAGTGAGTGAGTGAGTGAGTGAGTGAGTGAGTGAGTGAGTGAGTGAGTGAGTGAGTGAGTGAGTGAGTGAGTGAGTGAGTGAGTGAGTGAGTGAGTGAGTGAGAACGGGTACTACAGACTACTTCTTGTGTGTTCAGCTCGACTCCACAAAGAATGGCCAAGTGTGTATTGCGCCGAGTGTACCAATAAGCGTGGTTGCTGGCTATGGCAAAACACTGTTTCGACATTGTACTACCCTCCGCACATATTGTGCCAACGGTGACCGAACTGTCAGTTACCGCGCTTTGTACAAAAATTATCACTTGATTCTGAGGCATGCCGTTTACATGGACGCGTAATACAGATTAGTTTTGGTCATCGGGGTTGTATGAAATATTGCACCTAAATCTAAGCACACGCAAGTTTTAGGTTAGGAATGCGGCTTCCGTGGCTGACATCGAACCTATTATCCAGAACTCGACTACTGGGCTTTTGATAGCATCACTTCTGGCAGGTTTTCGCGAGCTATCAATACGGGAACGATGCTTCTCCGACTGCAACAGAGCCTGTATTGCTGTGTTGACGAATGCACCCGTGAAAGTTTGACTACAGCCTGCACCACTTTTTTTTTTCTTTCGTATTTCTGACGGCTTAGGGAAGCTCATCATTTAAAGTGCAGTGGTTTGTATCAGACAACGCATAAAATAAAGGCGGCCGCGCAGGAACCATGGTGCGGGTTCACACAAGGAAAAAGGTGCCAGGGGAGACAAGCCAGCACGAATGCAGGGCCTGGCTGAGAGGAGACAACGCAGTCTCGATGTCTCTGCCTATGTACATCGAGCAGCACAGAGTCCAGAAACAGAGCGAGAGGCCGCACTCCACTGGCCTGTCGGTGGCTGTTTGTGTCTTGCGGCTAACAAAGAGGGCGGCGGCTGCGGCGGCGGCAGAGTCACCCAAGCAGCGGCCGCACCACTTCGCAGTTCGCAGCGCGACGACGCGGCCCGCATGGCTCTTGTCACGGGACCCGGACACACGTGCACAAACAGACGCACACGAGCAACCACACTTGTCTCTGGGCCCGCCCGCGCTCCGCTGCAGGACACGGGCCCGCTACAGAGGCGCGCCCGCCGACACACGCTGCCCCCTCGCACCCCCGACTCCTCCTGACCGACCCGCTAACAAACACAAACACCGGCTCTCGGAGTGTAAGCGCAGATAAAGAAAACACAAAACGGAGAGGACCGCCAACGGGAAAAAAAAGAAAGAAAGCGGGCCAAGCCGTCACTGCTCCAGGCGGGTCGTTAGGCCTAATTATGTGTGCTCTGGCCCGGCTTATCTGATGAGGCAGAGCGGGTGAGGGACCTTGTTAGTCGGGGTTAATTGGCGGTCTTCACTTCCTAGCGCCAGAGTTTCTTCTCTGTAATTGGCTCATTAGTTCGACAATGGCGCCTTGCATTAATTGGCAGAGCCTGATGCAGCGAATGCGCACGCGCTCTCCCTCCTGGCCTTCTCTTTCTCGCTCGAGTTCTGGCTCTCTCTATATCCAGGCTTACAAGCCTCGCGGCGGCGAACGCGAGCGCCGCGTACCAAAACCTCTTCGCTTTCTTTTCCTTTCTTTTTTTCCTGTCTTACCTTTCTGTCGCCCTGTCTGTTTTGCTTTCTCTGGCGTCGGGTATTGCTTCAGACAGGCATCCACCGACCATCCACGGCAACGGGCAAGTCAGCGAGCAAGCTTTGTCCCCCTCAATTTCCTGCCTCACATTTTTTTTTCCTACCGTCGTTATTTTCTTCGGCGATCTCTCGCTCTCGAACAGTCCATCCATACACTCCACCTCTGAACCACTTCGGGCATTGCATGCGCGCAGGCAAAAACACACACATCTCTGTGTGGGCCGCGCGCTTTGTTTCACAGAAGCGATCGAGATTGGTCTCTTCTTGCTCATTCTTGCGATGTTTATAATCACCCTCTCTCTTTCTCTGATCATGTCTCCCTCATTTACCACTCCTTGTCTTCGTCAGGTTTGTGACGCTGTCGGAGTCATGACTCGAAGCTGCTTTGAAATCCTCTCCCTCTCACTCCACCTTCAATTGCTCACACGTAGAAAGAAGTAAGGAAACATAGAAGAAAGTCAGGAGGGAAGGGAAGTGGGAGTGGCATCATCCTTGTCCCCTGCTCTTCTACTAAGGATTGCTGATTCAAGTATTGGGATATTATTAGTTTTCCAAAGTGCGAGGTGAGCAGGACCCAATTATTTGATACTCGCTTAATAAGGGCTCCTCATTCATTAAGCTCAGCGAGCTGATGAGATTTATGCAGTCGCGTTTTCCTCTTTTCCCTCTTCCTCGCTGCCTCTCCTTTCCAGCGCACCCTTCTTCTGTCCTCTCTATCTTGCAAAGAGCGTGTGCTGAATCAAGAGCTATAACTAATGTCACAGCAATGCTTGGCGTATTCACATGATAGCGAATGAGATGAGTGGCACGACTTCATGCCATCTGTTCAGGGAGAGTATGCCTGTTTATCAGGTTGATTGCTATATCGCGCTTAGTGTCATAAAATGCCCAAAAACAAGCAACGAAGATTATCGCCGTCATCAAGCGCAGTAAGGTAAAGCGGCCTATCTTCACTGCACAGTAACGAGTGTCCCGCTTATAGTCGATGATTTTGTGGTGGCAAAGTTTGGCTGAAGAAATGTTACCTGCCATCTCCTTGAGTGGATGTTGCGAAAAATCATAAGCCATAATCACGTGGTCCCCTTGCTTCAGCTGGATGTTGATCGCAACCAAATGCCATTCTTTAAAGAAACGTACACAAAATTTCAACTATGTTGTACTGCTTCAAGAGCCATAATTCTATGGGATCAAGTTTACACTGAAGTAGATAGTTAAGTAAGCAGAATTTACTACTTATTAAAGCATCTTCCGTGCAATATAAACAGTGGCAATGCATTGTACCTATTTTTATAGCAGAGATGCTTAATACCGCTATTAGCTCGACCGCGTCGTGCGCAGAAGGAAAAGTCGATCCATGCATGCCCTCGACCCATCACCTCCATCATTGCCCTCAGCCCACAGCTACATGATAGAGATAATGGTAGTTCTGCATGATGGTGACATCATGGTATCATCACAGTGGTGTGATGGGTGATAGCGATCGTACAACTAGAGTACGAAGAAGAGAGTGAAGAGTGTGAAGACGATCCCGATACACGATGCACTGTGCACAACACATGCCGTGCCGTGTATCGGCAATACGCTATGGGCGAGAGCATTAGAAACTGTGACAGAGTGAAAGAGACAGAGAGAGTGGAAGAAGGAGATACACAGAGAGAAAAGAAAAGCAAAAAAGAGAGAGGGTTTGTATAGTGCGAGAAAAGTTAGTTGTGGATTTTTAAAAGAAATGCTTTTTCTTTTCTTTTTTTCTTTTCTTTTCTTTCTGTTCTTTTGCTTAAGACCCGCCTGATTTTTTTCTCTGTATATCAGGTTTATTGAAAGATTGCCGCCGGGGACAAATTGAAGGGCTTAGAAACTCCACGTCCATTGACTCTATTTCCGAGAAAGCGACACCACGTTCCAAACTGTCACTAGGAGAGTACATATCCGTCGTACCAGGCTGCCAGCTGTTGCCGTTCGCTCTAACTAGTGCTTGTTTATGAGCTTAAGGATTCTCAGAAATTTTTCGGCGTCGTTTACTAAAAATCGCCACATGGTGCGGTCGCGGAAGGCTTCGTGCACGGCTATTCGCGCAACGAGAGACGAGCGACAGATGGCGCTTCACGGCAGACGTTGTCAATGGGTCGTGGCGGCGAAGCGGTTGCGACCGCGCGTTGTCTACTTCTGCGTGCTTGGGAATGGATGGGGCACGGCCGAACCGTCGCAGACAGCGCTTCCGTATTCTCTCGTGTGGCCTATTATGATGGACAGAACGTGACGATGAATATTAGCGGAAGCAACTTGATACGTCCTTCCTTGATACCGACCACGACGGAAAGAGGAAAATAGGCCTCGGAGTTGGGGGCTGTTCTTTCCTCTACTCTTTTGAAGTGCGTAAACGAACACAAAAGAAGCAAGTTTAGTAACATTACGATGTGGGTGGCGGCCGGACTCCTTTCACGCGATAGCAATAAACAAAGTGAGGCAGAAACTTCTTTTTGGAAATTTGTTATATAGTGTCGAGCACCATTTGTACGAACTACTTGTTGGCCTTATACGATTTTTCTTTGCACTAATGACGCAAACACCGACAGGACAGCGTGCTCTTAACGGCAAACACCTCAGAGAACACGAGACGATAAAGTCATAGGAGTCCGTGGCTACTGCTTGAGAGGTGTGAGCGCGAAAGACAGGACCTTTGGCCGTCGAAGCCGCAACCTACACTCACGAAGATCACGTGAGTGTAGAGTTTGGCATAGGTTGTGAAGGTTAGCATTCAATCGTCAGTGAATTGTAGCCGCGCATGCGCTGCGGATATCAGCCACGCGTGATATTATTATCGTTAATCATGGCGCAGCCGACCAGCACGTCGTGTTATTGATATCACGAGCTATTATTCAGACATTTAATCATATATTCCCAACCTTACATGACAGTTTCGGTACACCCGAAGTAAACGCGACAAATGTTTTTGAATCTCTGCCTATGTGCACTTTCTTTGACCAACAAATTACACATTTGAGCATGTATGTCCGCGTTACAAAAAAAAAAAAAAAGAAGAGGAGCAGTTTTCGACGTCAATAAAGTATAACACAAAAGCACACAGGAAAGAGTTTGTTACTATATTATACATTTTTCGCTGCTTAATATCGTGACGCAATGGGTCATAAACATCCGTTGGAAGAATCCCAGGCAAGCTATACGAGGCGGGCATACGCTGATTGGGGAAGATCAAAATTCCCTTTGACAAGCTTCTCAACTGCGCTGCGAAAAGTATGAAGCGCGTGGTCATTACGAGACTGCAAAATGTAGAAATGCTGAGAGCCACCACGGTTGTTGCAAAACAAACTGTGTCAAGAAAAGACAAACTCTCTGCTCCGCAGGCTTAAGGGGTCCTGATAGCAGCTTCTGGGGATCAAATAAGGTTCGTTGTCTGTCTGTCTGTTTCTTTCCACATCCACTACCGGTCGACAAACACACCCTGGATCCATGCTCGACACTTGACACGACTATGTGCGACGGCAAATTTAATCTCGATGGTACCGCTAAGCCAAGAACTTCCCTATTTTGTCGCTGTTATTATATTCGGCCTGCTATATACAGAGGGAGGGTGCGATGTGAGTGTAGCACATTGTCGTCGAGTTGGCAGGTGTCGCGCGGTCACGCCGGACACGAAAACTCTCGCCAGATCAGGGCGACAAGGGCAAGCTATAGTATAGAGATTATAAAACAAAGAATAAAGAGAGAAAGAAGACCCACTCTGGCTAACGAGCCTGGAGTGATAGTTCACTCGTTCTCTCCCTCTCCTCCTCCTCTCTTCCTTCCGTTAATCAACGACTCCTACACGAGTTATATAGCATCTCATATACGAACCACCGCCATCATGGCTGCCTCTCTCTTTTCACGTTTCGCCCACTTCTCTGTAATTTCTTCTTCCTTTTTTCTCTTTTTCTTCCCATTCTACGGAGCCGCAGTGCCGCTGCCCTATTCCGTTCGAAGGGCTCCCTTATTATGATCTTCGTGCCGTCCCAACAAGCTCTAATTTAATTTGCCATTGATTGAAAACGCTTCTCATTTCGTTCCCCCAGCGCGTACACCGCGCCTATACGTAGGGTTTCGTGCTTCCATCGCGAGCGCGCGCCCTTAATTAAAATATTCTCCGGCACCGAACGACGACGATGGTATTGCCCGCGCGTCGGGCCCTGCGTCGGCCTCAAGTGCGTGCGC
This sequence comes from Hyalomma asiaticum, assembly GCA_013339685.2. Taxonomy (NCBI): domain Eukaryota; kingdom Metazoa; phylum Arthropoda; class Arachnida; order Ixodida; family Ixodidae; genus Hyalomma; species Hyalomma asiaticum. The sequence continues at coordinate 11,113,225 of CM023483.1, read as the reverse complement.
TGTATGGCGGCGCCAATCTCATTTGAGCCGAATTCGGGCACAGCGTCGTCGCGTGCGGGACTTTCATTGCCCTTATTGCAAAGCGCGTCTGAATCAGACATTTCCCCCTCTCCCCCTTACCTCCACTTTCCCTTCTATACTTGGTTCTGTACCCCTCCATTTTCTTTATCCTATGCTCACACTCGTATTCCAACTGACGCCGCTGCGAATGCAGTAGCTATTAAAAAAATATGGCGTCCGTATAAAAGAGCTATACAGTCCTGCACCCTTTCCCCCTCCGCTAGTTCGCTGGACCCACGTGTACAGTATTCTCATGCGCGTGTTAATATAATGCTTGTCATCTGCGCTTTCCGTGGCTTCGACTGGTTGGAAAGAGGAGGCAGTGCGGTGTAGTTTTTGGAAACGATATCGCGGATTAATGCACGCGAGTTTCGAATCCCGGTTCCAGAACGTGCACGAACGGACAGGTCGCGTTCGTTTCCGGAGAATTTTGTTTGTGGGGTTCGGATTGTTCGTTGCCGATGCTCGATTCGCTCGGGGAGGACATATAGTTCGCTACTGGCTGTGACGGCACATAAGAAAAAGAGCAAAGATATGGGTGGTCACAGAGGCGCGCCGTGACTTCCTGACTACTTTTAATGGGATCGTACGAGTTTCCTTTTGCCGTCCTCAATTACGAATCGAGCTGCTCGTACAATCGAGTTCGCTGGAAGCCGGTGTGCTTTTTGAGAAAGAAAATTGATGAGCATGTATGGCTGCGGGCAGCTCGCACGCTTGTTGCTTTTAATCAAAGTGACTGCGATGCGAATGAGCTAGCTATGCAAGTCGTCACGCAGGAGCCAGGATAGCTGAAGCACATGACATCCTCGAGCATTTTAAAGCCCTCGCACAAACTTCTTGTTCAGTGCATGTGCTGTGGACGACGCGAATAAAAAGAATCTAGAACAACAAGAAATGCACCAAGGGTACCGCCAAGCTTGTCATGGTGGATCGTGCGTTGTCTTAACGCATACGCGTGCATCTTCAAGTAAAATAAAAGCGAGAATTGCGATAAACGTAGCCTTTTTGAAAAAGGTTACGTGAGCTTTCCGGCTGGTGGCGTAACCAATCCATTTCGATGCTGCCATTCCCGTGAGTAATAGGAACGACGGAAACAAAAGATACGCGAAAAGAAGCATCCGTGCGAGCGCTAGAAAGAAGCATCCGTGCTAGCGTTCCATCGTATAGCCCAGCTGTCTTCAAGGCTCGCATTAATTATTTGGGACATGCTAGAGATGTAGAGATGGACATGTTAGCATGCTATAAATATAGAGCAAGTATGTCAGTATCTGTACTTCTTAGTCATTCCCAGTATTCGGGGACGTGTGTTCGTGACGCGATCTCACAGCGGCGGTGGCGGTGCCTCACTGTAACTGAATGAGAAATGGGCCACAAAGTTACAGCTGACGAACAGATATAATTACCAAACTCGATTCTGGAATCCATTTCGTAGACAACCTTTGAAACATTCTGGTGAAATTCCAGTAAAGTGACAACAAATAGATGGCTTCTCAGGGCATTTCAATAGTTTAAAGTACGGCCCATGAAGCTCTCAGGGGAAATTCTGTCATTGGTTGAAATTCACTGGGAACGTAAGCGCTATGTGGTGAGATGCGCGAATTTTGCCAGAATCACAAGGCTGAGCTTGTAAGTCGTCCTTCCATTGCCTAGTCTGACATAAAGGTGTCGCTACTATCCGCTTATTCGTGATTTTAACAGCGAGGCTGGTTAGGCTTTTGGGTGGGCCGTGGAACAGAAAACTATCAGCATAATGAACGGCCTCTACCTTATACGGCGTCTCGCGTCGCATAGCAACGCGATGGAGGAAGGAAAGTAGTAGGAGAGTAGAAGAGAATTGGGGACGAGGAGGAGGACAAGAAATAAATTAAACAAATACGACCTTCTTGGTGATGCTGGTACCGAAACCACGTACCCATGGTCCGAAGGGGAGCGTCGTAACCACTCGGCTATGCAGACTTGCAGAACCAGATTTGTGGGAGAGAGCGAAAGAAACACAGTGAAGGAAAGAGATAGAAAGAGAGAGAAAGAAAGCATAGCCTAGCTTTGTATAGCATCGCAAAGGGGTGGGAAAGGGGAGGGAAGGTGAGGAGAAAGAGCAAAGCATAGCATAGCCTTGTACAGTATAGTATAGCAAGGGCGTGGAAAAAAGGAAGCAGGGTGAGGAGGGAGAGGGAAAAGTGAAGCATAACATAACCTTGTAGACTGTAGCATAGAAAATGGGTGAGAAAGGGAAGTGAGGGAACAGTTTCTATGGTTTTACGTCCCAAAACCATGGTACCATTATATGTAAGACGCCGTAGTGTATGGAGACCTCCTGAAATTTCGACCACCCTGGGTTCTTTAACGTGCACTGACCTCGTACTGTACACAGGCTTCAACATTTCGCCTCCATCGAAATGCTCCATCTCGCGACCTTCAGATCAGAAGCCGAGTACTATAGCCAGTGCCACTAAACCACCGTGTCGCTAATGAGGAGGGGAAAGAGTAAAGCATAGCACAGTCTTGTATGGTATGTGGGCAATCATTGGGAACTTCTACTTCATCTGTACATAGTCATCATCACCTGGGTCTCTTCATCTTTGTCTGTGGTGGGTTGCCATCTTGGGTCCGATCTGCGCCTTGGGGTCAGCCATTCTCCGTAGCCTCAAGGCTTAATAAAACGGCATTGTTACCCTTGCTTCACAGGTATGGTATAGGGTGTGTGCATTGACGTCACTGAGGCTGCCATTTTAAAGTACAGCCAGCCCAGTGAAAGGCTGCGCTATTTCTCCAACCGGTTATCTCCATAAGCACAGTGGAAGCTGCGAAGAGTACTACAAAATGGCGCACGCTGACGTCACGTGAGTACTTCCTATAGAAAGAGGGTGGGAAAAGGAATTTAGGGTGAGCATGACGGAAAGGGCAGGAACGCCACCATCTTCGCAGTTTTCTTGAGTGTTCGCACGCGGAGCTGCCCTATAGTGTTTATTGTGTTATTTAGAGCGTTTTTTCTTTATGCGCCGATGTTATACAAGATACTATTTGCACTAATATGCTTGGTTATAAGTGAAGGCGTCCGCGCTCGGATTTATGAGTAATAATACCAGTTGTCAGAAGCGCTTGTCCTGTTGTTCCTTTCTTCGCCAGTGCTTTTCGCGCCGCACTCGAGATGAACCAATTCCAACTATAGGCCAGCTAGCATTGTTACCTCAATCTAGTGCTCCAGTGGGCATAAATTATATGGATCCGTCAGTCACTCTTGATAACCTAATTTTTTCGTCATACCTCATTAACTTCGGCTATTTCCCATTGACATTCAGTTGCAGCGATGCTCATCATTTGCCACCAGGAGATGGCGGCACATGCACATGTCTTTAAACGTACGCGGTGTCTTCCACCATGGAGGAAAGAAAAAGCTAGGAGAGGATGTGACGTGAAAATCTTGAAGCCTAGGAATAGAAAATTTAAAGGAGAGAATTATGGGAAATGAATCCCGATCACGTGGTGGGCAAGCGGTCGAATAATGCACGGTCAAGCGCCACTAAAGGCTACCGCTTCCAAACAACCTCGAGCGTTCCGGCAACTGCCTGATCCTACCCGAGACGCACTGCGCACTGGCGACAGAGTAGGTTGGCTTGCCGAAGCTATCGTGATCACGTAACGACACCTCGTAGTTTTTCTTTTTTTTTCATTTCTGCCACTGACATTCGAAGTTTGGAAACGAGCACATATTATCATCTATACTTTGTTCACATCTGCAACAATCCTCATATATGTAGCAAGCCTTTCCCTTAAGCCAGTTTTAAGAAACACAGCAGGAACAATACGGCGAAAGTTAAGCATTTCTTCTCTCTAATCATGAATACCGCATTTTTAAGCATGTGTAATCGGGCTTTTCGTGCAGTGTTTTCCGCGCACAAGTAAACAACTTCGCGCTCTCAACATCTATCCGATGGGGTTCGTATGTTCTCATACCTATGCATTATAATAATGTTGCGTGCTTCTCTACAGGATTAGTCGTCGGGCATCGTGACCTGAATGCAGCAGCACCATTTGCAAGGAATGTCCCATTCTTACCTGAGCTCTCAATGTGATCGTAGTGCTCTTCTCACAAAAAAAAAATAAAAAAAGGAGGAAATATGCACGTAACAAATTCGCCCTTGTTCCATCTTTCATACGCTTTTCTTTTCTTTACATATCTAATAATGGGGGACGTGCAAGTAACGTTCCGTCTGCATAAACATTACAACGTGGCCTCGCATGGCTGTACGTCCTGTATTTCTATCTCAGGTTCGTATGTCATGGTCTGTATATTTAAACATCACATCTTCTCTCACACGCGTCCACTGTTAACTACCGAGGAAGGAGAGAGGGAGGAGCTACTCATCGTCTCTCGATAGCGATACAGTTCGAAGAACGACGCGAGGGGGCGCTGAGGCAGCCGGTCGGCCGACTTTCTTCGCGAGCGCGGACGCCTCCAGACGCCGTGGCTGTTTGATTCGCCTTTCATTAGCGGGCAAATGACATTCTTATCTGCTCTTTCATCGGCGACTGATGAACTGGCGCGCCAGCACTCGGGGGACGAGTAATGAAGCGGCCCTCTTCTCACTGCTCCGACTAATGGCATCACGGGGAGAGAAAAAAAAAAATAATACAGCTTGGTCCGCCGGACCGCCGACGCCGTAGCCGCTGTGGGTATTCTCACACGTCTGTGCACGTCGCCGCGTATCCAGCGATTGTACGAAGACCACGACGACGGCGACGACCGCGTCGCGTCGCCAGCCGACGCATACTGTCCAGATAGTACGCTCTCTTGTGCTCGGAAGGAAGTCGCCACGCGTAATTGGAGCTCCCTAGACCCACTCTAGATGGCTTCTTTCGTTCCCTGTTCCGTTTTTTTTATTTATTTATTTACTTTACGATGAGCTCTAGGTTCGTCTGAAAATGATGTGCGCCACGAGCTTTCTTCCAGCCCAATTAGGGGACGTGAGAATGAAGTGGTGCGGGTGATGTGTGTGTGTGTGTGTGTGTGTGTGTGTGTGTGTGTGTGTGTGTGTGTGTGTGTGTGTGTGTGTGTGTGTGTGTGTGTGTGTGTGTGTGTGTGTGTGTGTGTGTGTGTGTGTGTGTGTGTGTAGTTTGCAAATCCTCTGGGACTTCCTTTATTGCGTTCTCGACGAACGGCAATAGATGATGTGCGGGATAGAGAAGCACTATTAAGTTTGTCGAAGAGGGTAAAACTGGACCGGTTTGAAGAAAGGAAAGATTTCAGTTATGCAGTTTTTACCCTGTCATCCTCACCACAAAGAGTACACTCTGTCGTAACAAACGTACTCATGCTGTGAAAATAAAGCAAATCTCAAAGTGCAGGATGGTCTGGGAGAGTGCATTAGCGATGGCCTCCGTCCTTTTGCGCAGGAGCTTCAGTCTTTAAAAAAATGCACTCTGCTGGCAGTAACATAGCTTTTCGCAATCAGTGTGCTAGCTAGCACATGCAGAACCAGGAAAAGAGACATATGCGATACGCGTAGGGGAACGGAACCAGCTGCATCTTGTTTGGCTTTGTATTTTGCGAGACGGGGAAAGGCTCTGAACACTCTAAGTAGCATTTCAGCTTCTCGAAATGTGCACGAACATTGTTATTATTAAAGCAGTTAAAGAGACTGTGTACCGCCTTTTATTGATTCCTCGCTTTTTATCTCAAAGGAAAGCGTACCACTTCCAAGTGTACGAGCCTGCGGTGGTTTCGCTGGGAAGTCTGTAGAAATCCTCAAAACAAAATTTTTCAGTCTTAGTGGTCGCCCCTTCTGCATGTGTAGGCACGTCGGTAACACTTGTTACTGGGTTCCTGCGATTTTAATGTAAAAATAAAAGATTACTCTCTGTCGTGAAGGAACGCTATATATATGGGTCAAATATAATTGTGAGTAACAATTTTTGTTTGCTCTTGAGCAGAATAATCAACCCTGTTTTGGTATTTCTTGGCTTTTTCTTACACTTGTAGTTCGACACACATCGCCGAGGATGGCGCCACCCACCATTGTTTCACGACTTCCAGGGTCATGCCAAAAATATTATTCCATTTTTGTGGGGTGTACAAGCACGCTCGTTTTCGTCAATGTAAGGAACGATATTCTCATTTTCACCACAACCGAAAAAAAAGATTTCCGTGGGGTATATAGTCTCTTTAAATGTTCACCTGTACCTGGTGAACGTCATTCTTGAGAAAGAAAGAGGAGATAAAAAAAACACAAGTGGAGAGGCTAACTAGAACGAAAGATCCAGTTGGCTGTTCCACCATGCAGAGTGGGAAAGCTGTGACGGCGAAGGAGTTCTGCGGAATATCACGAGGTGCGGGTGAACGCTAATTATTCCCTTTCGAAAGCCACAATGAGCGAAGGAAGAAAAGAGTGCGTAAGCATACGATCGCAACTAATGAGGGTCACCGTAAATTGTAATAAAACAAAAGACCACGTGAAGCACGCTGAACGCCATTCACGCCAAATCATTTTGCGCCGCTTTTTGCCCCTCGTATCTGTGGTAATGTACTTGCCATCTTCTACAATGGTCGCCTGTGATATCGGCGTCCTAAAATGGTTCGATCCGACGTTGCTCTGTGATAAAAGGTTTCCAACGCGCTGGCGCGCGATGTCTGCACACTGCGGCCAGGACTGCGACGGAGAACGTGTGCGAAGATCACCTCGTCATCCCAGTCATCACTCGTGTGTGATTGTCTCGGCCATTCTAATGTGGAAGGTAAACCACATCGTAAAGGCCCTTCATAGACATAGCGCTTCACAATATACCCAACTCTTGTCAAATAGACACAGGAATGTACAGAGCGAACTTATGGGACGACAGCACTGTTGCGTGATAGAGAAGTAGGCGAAATCAGCCAAAAGAACATTGCGTTACACCCGGAAGCAACGCCTCCACCCCCCGACATGTCGACGACAAACATATTAGTCCTACGTGTGCTCACGTGGTCCACGCGTAATGTGGATCACGACGTGCGTTTATGACTAAAACTTCAGCCGACAGAACCAACTATGCGGGATCACTCACGTAACGTCATGTCCCATGCTATGTTCTTGCTTTATGTGCTCTCTCTCCCAATCATTACACTCGACAAACACCTAAATAATAACAGAGAACCGAACAGCCATAGACTGCGTAAGCCAAATAGAAATGCCATGGTGCGAAGCCAGAGGCCCCTATATCAAGACCCTGTTCACATCAGAACTCTGTTTTGAGAACCAGAGTCACATCGTCTAGCTTCAATTCCTGCGCTAGACGATTGTGAAGAGAAGAGCGCGGAAAAAAAAATACAAGGAGGCAAGCGCTCCGTATCATTTTCACGCAATTTCAGTCGGGACATTTTCCAACGACAGCTTCTGCTCATCCGGCTTGGCGCGGCTGCGCGTCTCGCGGATACCGCCGGGCTGATTCGGCGCAGGATGCCACGAGTGACTGCCTGCAAGGCAGTGCGACACCAGGGCCACCAAGGAGATCAGCGGCAGCGGCAGCAGCAGCAGCATCGCGGGCAACTAGGCGCAACGAGCGCCGGCGTCCGCCGGCACCGTCGTTGCCGCCGCCCTTGCCGCTTCGGGACAGCAGCGCATAACGAGCAGCGCGCGCGACGCGGCGGCTTTGTTAGTGTCAGTCAAGTCGAAAGAGCGCGACGTACCGGCTCCGGAGCTGACTGAGGTTTGACGCGGGCCCTGTTTCCGGGCTCTGAGTTCGCCCAACCCTCCACCTCCACTCCCTCGCGCGCGCCTAGCCCCCCATCCGAGGCCGCGGTGCGACCAGACCTCGTCGGCAGAGCCGAGCGTCGTAGCTTCGGCCAATTCTCGGTGCTCGTTAGCGGGCTGCGCGGTCGCCTCTGAAGCGCCTCATTAGCGGAGCATCTCGGGTCGGCCGCATCCTCCGACCTCCTCACCCCTCCTCACTACGCCCTGCCCCTTAGCTCAGCATCGCTTGTGACGCGTACCAACGCTCGCGTTATGCTGTCAGCTTTCTCACTGCCGATGCACGGTATTCTCGCTTTAGTTCTTGTTGTTGGCTCGTAGTGTGTGCCCCTTTATTATATAGCTCGTTTCCGCTTCTTGTTTCCCTTGGTTTCATATTTTTTGGGGGCATCTCGGTTTGACGGTCCGCTTCCCTCGAAACCACCACCGGAAAGATGGGAAACGCGCCGCTCACCGAATGCGGCGCTGCGCGCGATTTCTCACGAGACTTGCGGTACGACGAGGGAATATCAAGATGACTGATGGAGTACACTGACCTTATAAAAACTGCCGAGATGCACTAATTAGAGGCAGGAGTTCTTATTCGAACGTAACCATATGTTTCCGTAGTTTACTGTGATTGCCTTTGTAGAGTTCAAACCACGTATCACATGGAAAAGCGCCTACAAGACGAGGATACATTGTTAGGCCTAGCAGGTCATGCACCCCCCGCTTTGTTCTCTATAATGGAAACATCAGCATGAAACTGCAAGTGGGATGTGTCCGTTTTGTGTACTCAAGCGACATCTGCTTGTTTAGTGTACGACGACGTGCATCACTGACATTGCAAGTCGTACTCAGGCGCTACACCTACAGGCCATCGATCGACAGGCTAAGTACGCCAGCAATTAAGACAAGCTAATATCATCAGATTTGTCAGAACGCTTTCGTGACGTTACGCCGTTGCTCTCGTTATTGTCGACCCAGTGCCGGCGTTTTGTATTGTACATATGAATAAAGGAAAATATGAATTCAATTCAGACTGATTGATATCTCTTAAATAGATTTTTAAGTAATTTCGCTGCAAAAGTTTAGTTAATAATACGAGTACGAGCCAGGAGTTCCTTACTGTTATCAATTCTCACCGAAACATCAGCGGGTGTACTTCGGTCTGACGTAGTGAATTTTGGCGCTATTATTGCTGTTTGTGCCAATGGGCGCAGGAAGCGTTCGTAAACTTCGAGAAGTTACATCCTTGGCTTTTCGAGAGCACAGTTCATTTCAATGTGCCAATAAATACTCAAGAAACTCTGCTAGGCACATTTCCACGTACATCGTCACTGTGATCATGTTGCGTGAATTCTGACGTTGAGTTGGTATCGCCGTCAGCCTTCCTATTCGGCAAACTCTTGCGATTTAGCAAGCCTCTTCTTTCGGGCAGCAGTGGTCCTTAAAGTGGTAGAGTTATCTTTTTCACCTTTTTATTGTGGGAGACTTTTTTAATATTTAATGTTTAGGCGATCTTGCCGCCTCAGGTGGCACCGGCTATTCCTTTTTCACACAATGTACTAAATAAGAACGGTGATAAAAATGAAAAAAAAAACGACTAAGATCCAACTTAAGTATGAAGTGATCTCGACAAGGTAGTCCAGCGCTCAATATTACAACAACTCAACAGCACTATCAAAAAGAGAAAACGCCCTCAGAAACACCAAAACTCTAGTGCCATAACACCATATAAATCCACACAAGGTCCACTCACACAGACTCGAAATATGCAAGACAATTCACGACGCCAGGAACATAAGGCGACGAAGTCGAATCATATTGTTAGTAATCGAAACTTCACCGCCAACTGTCGCGAGGCTTTGTGCAAAAGGCTTTTGTGGCGCATTCGTTACTGAACACTGAAACCAGTATAGCTGTTTGAGATCCATGTGGCTATCTAGCTACGCCGTTATAATACAGCTGGTTTCCGCGTGCTCTTATTGGGACAAACATCGCGCCGCTCTTTTAGTCTCACCAATGCGCTCCCCACCTGTGGGATGCAGGATGGGGGCGATGTCTGTGTCGAGAAAAAAAGAAAGATAAGTGATTTAGATCACTAATTCGCTATACGTACGTGCTCTACTACGGCATGTCTGCTGTCTGCTGGAGGCAACACCGATAAGGAGAATTAGCTTTTCTTTGTATAACAAACAACCACTGCAGCCGCCCCAGGTTAGCAGGTCTGCTCCATAAGTAATTAATTGCTCATTGAAATAACGAAAGCGTCCTAAGCATGTCCCCTGCGTCAAGCGTACACCTTCAAAAGCATCGTTTTATTGATTGGAATTGGTATTATCATCAGTCAGTGCTGCGGTGTTTTCCTTTCTTTTCTTCATTTTTTTTTCTTTTTTTTTCTTTTCAGAAGCATAACCAGCCAAAACAGATAAATTATTTTATACTCCGTTCGCCTCCTTTCAAACAACCTGCTGTATTTCCTCTCTCGATTTTCAGCGTCGCTCCTAGCTATACTACATTATTAGAGGTTATCGTGTTTAGACACCGCACTAACAAATGTAGGGCGCTGTGACTCTGAGCGTTTGGTTTAGCGCACAAACCCCTCGCGTCGGCTGTTGCCATGTATCTCGAAGGTGCGGCTGGGACAAGCACCGAGTGAAATGGCACGGCAGTCGTAAATAGACTGCTGTCCTCAATTATATACGCGAGCAGTCTCTCGGGCGCGTGAACATCATTAGTTATCCGTCCGCAGCAGGGGCTTTAGCTCCGCCTAGCCCCTTTACCTGAGGTTTCCCGAGGTAGCTCACGGTGGGTGCGTGTTCAGGACAACGCTGTTTCCTGCCGCCGCTATAATGAGGTGGCGGCCACACGTAGGAAGCAAATGTAATTAATTTCGTCGCATCAGGCGTGCCAGCAACTCCCTGCCCTCGCACAGGTCAACAGCGCTTCCCCTCAATTTTGAACACTATACTCGACACGGCCGGTAGAAATAGATTTATTTTTAAGTGTTGGCACAAACAGTACGCTAGTGGAAGGCGTACATAAATAGGGGAAGCGACTAGGCGTTTCTTCCTTCGCGCTCTTTCAGCTCACGCAATATCAGCTTGCCTTGTTGTGAACGAATTGTAAGACTACACACGGTACATCCTCATTGCAGGAATAGCCATTGAGCGTTACTCAGACATATTTTACGTACGCTTTGGTCAAAGAAAAGCGCAGTGCCAGTAAAACTGGAGGAGGAACCTGGAGTCCCTGCGTGTTTGTTAACAATGGACATGGATTTCAATGAATTGTGAGTTTCTCACGACTTGCGTAAGTCAAAAAGCAGCACCACCGAGCGTTCGCGCCATTGTAAGTACTTCGAGAAGCTGTGCTGTGGCTATAGGATTCACTTACGGGAAAGCAAAGATGGGGAGGTTGGCCTTGCCTATTCGTGTTGGGTACGTTATTAACAGCCCTATAAGTAGGAGCTGCAGACGTTAAGATACGAACGCTAAATTTTGATCATAGCAATGACAGATTTATTTCGTGGACTCTCGAATGCACAGTTAGGTATCCCCATCTCTTCTCGTATCCCTCTGTCGGCGTGCGCCATGGGTGCATCAGCCTGTAGGTGAGCTGCACATATAGGCGCCCGATAGCGCTGTGGACAGTTACCCCTCATCTAAACGAAGGCAGGTGCAGCGCTTATCGAATCCGCGATTATTGTAGTCTGTGGTTTTATTGGGGGTATATACTCATTAGTGGCAGATGCAGCTTGTTCAGGTGACGAGCTCGCCCCACTATGTATTTGTTTCTTTTGTTGTTTATTTTCTTTTTCTTTGACTGCCGGCGTTCGCCTTCACGACTCATTGGCTTTCGACCCCGTGGGGAGGGAAAAAAGAATGCACATCCGGTCGTGAGCAGTACTATATGGGCGTTGCGAACGAACGCCTCAGCGATTCATTGTGACCGCCACATGCACCGAATGTGTATGCATGGAAGCGGTCGCGACGAACAGGATGCATCATTAGGCACCCGCGGCGTTGACAGGTTTTCCTTTTTTTTTTTTTTTTCCCTTTGCCGACGGCCCATACCTCCGCATCGTAGAGGCAAACAATGCGTGCGCGAACCAATTATACTTCCCGGTAAAGTCCTCGGCGTGGCATGCAGGCAGGCTACACAACGCACATACTATACTCGCGCGCGACGACCGAACGACCCGGCGGCACATGCTGTGGTTCCGCAAGAGCGAATAAGCAAAGCTCGTTTCGCCCGAACTGGCTCGTTAGTTCGAGTTGTCTCGAGAGGCGGAGGCTTTGGATTGTTAGGGAACAGGTAAAACGGCCGCGAAAGCCCTCTGATCTGGAAGAAAAGAGCGCCGTTCCGCGCTGTACATGCCTGCTCGGAGAGCCGAAGCGGCGTTAAAACTCGACCGAATACGCCGGGAAGCTTAAGTGGTCTTTACGTTCCTGCAGGATCACGACAATTGAGCACTGCACGAGCTGTATCTCGCAAAAAGTACGGATGTTCTTTTTTTTTAACTAGCGGAATTTCTTTGCTCGTTTTCACTAATGACATGGGAGGACCTCCACCTTCAAAAATTTGAAGTCGTACATTTCGCTGATATAGACACCGGAACGAAAGAATCTCAAAGATGCAAAACACAAACAAACATACGATGCTTCGGGTTTAAAGTTTGTTCTATTCATCTGCGGCTAAGGAAACGTCGATTGTGACGGGAAAATACAAGCGCTGTACACGGACCTCGGAGCTGACGTCTCCCGGGGACCAATCAAGACATGGGACAAGCATGTCCAAGGAAATTCACTCTGAAAAGGGCCTAAGTTGAGCTTTATTCATTCTAAGAAGGCATTAAATTGGGGCTATTTAGGCTTGTTAACAATCACCCATGTTGGAACTGTACAACAGAAAATTGAAGACCCACTGACAGGTCATTAGACGACAATGAACAAGGCCCATGGTCCAGCTCACTCGTATTACTTTCCGCAAGAAAATAGTGAATGTCGTGAGTTCGAGCATTGCAGATGTTCTTTCATAGATTGCAGGTACATCCACTGTTTTCGCGACGTCCATATTAGTCTTTCTCCGAGTGTCCTGGTTGTTGTGTCAAAGTTCTTGAGTGCTCCTCGCATAAAGTAGACTATAGATGTCTCTCTGATCTGCACGATTTGGTAAATGTTATCGCATCGCTCAATTCGGGCTCATGGATCAATGCCGACCATTCAGTAAAGGGGTGAAATGCGGAACGGTTGCAATACAAATTACGTGTGGTTTGGCAAAGATTCGTAATATATGAACTATGTCTACCTTGCTAAACTTCATGTAGACTTTATCTAAATACGATGGCACGCAGCTTAATCCAGGCTCGACAAGATACTGCGTGTCCAATGCAACTATAAACAGAGGCTATCTTAAAGTAGATGTGGAAACAAAACAGTGCTTTCAAATGAAGTCCACAACTGAAGCGCGCAGTAGTCGCGTCTGTTACCAGGAAAGTTTGAGGGAATTACGTAAATTTTCCTATTTAATGTAACAATACCGTTTCTCTCTTAGGAATTATTATCCTATGATGTACGCCGATGAAAGCACCTGGTGTGTCATAGACAGGCAAAGCTTATTGAGGCATTCTTCAGCTCATGAAATCCTTCGAAAGCACTACATGTTTATTTTCTCGCCATTCTCGGCGGTTGCTCACTTCCAACGTCATGATGAAACGGCCGCATGGCGTCCTCTGTAGATTTCATTGCAGGCTCCCATCTGGCCGCCAACGTGAAGTCCGTGAAACATAATGTAACAGAAAAAAAGGAAGAAAAAAGAGACAGAATAGTTACACATTACTAGTTTGAAAATTCATGCTGAATAAAGAAGTGTACATTTATGTGAGGCGTATAGGTAATGTAGTCCATATTTTAAAATTATTGGTCATTAAGTTTCTCTCTGAAGGGACGCCAGTCAATATATCTTTTCAATATATTAACGGATGTGACCACGAAAGAGTAGACCGCAAGAAAGGACACAGAGAAAGAAAAGGGTGGACAACGGAATGAAGGTTTTTAATATTTTTTTTTTTTTACGTTTTGAGTGAACACACCCACTGTAAACGTTTATTTATTGATTGAGGGAAGATTGAAATTGCACACATAAGAGAAAGGCCCAATTTACCAGAAATGTAGTTTCACAGAACAGATTGTTGGAGCCAGTTGACTTTACGTGGCCACCAAAGAGGGCCAGTCTACCTTTCTCTCTGCATGCGTCAATTTTCTCTTTTATTTTTTTCGCTGTATTTTTTTTATGACATTAGGTATCTACGGGGAACGAAGGAAATCGCGTTGCACAAGACTCTAATTACGTAAGCGACCGACGCTCTTTGGGTGCAACACCCGCTTAGCGCGCAATAGACTCGCAGCACAGCAAATAAAGGAAACGAAGCAGCCGCGGTTGCCTTTTACGTCACCCCGCTAACGACGAAACGACTGCATATCGGCAGGGTAAGCGGAAAGGTATAGAGGTCTAGGCTGCAATTCGATAGCACCGTCGCTTTGTCGTTGCTAGAAAAAGAAACCTGGTGTCGTTTTGCTGTCGACCGCGAATAATAGACTCTTCTACTCTGTGGGTTGGCATAATCTTGTCATACACAAATCAACTTGCGAAGGTACGACAAGAACACTGAATTAATAATAGTGATATTGAATATACCGGCCCATATTAGCAGTCAAGCTGCTTAAGCCAGCCAGACTTCGTCCTGTCACATCCTGTCACGAAATGTGACCTTGCCTCAGCCATGCCCAGCTACGTGCCGCCAGTACTACCAGCATTTACACTGCACACGTAGCATAATCTTGCAACACATGTTAATTGGGCTTATTAACCCAATTAACATAAGCAACTAATTCAAATTATCAAGCTAATTAACCCAATTACCATGTAACCTAGTATTAACTTGCACCACATGTACATACTAATTCAACTAAGCACCTGAACTTACTGTCACCAACTTACCGGCACCTTGCAACAACTCCCATCCTAATTAACCTAATTAAGGTAATACCCAGTTAAGATCATTAATCTAGCATCACCGCGCGACACCAATACATGTTAATTAATCTAAATAAAATAGACACTAGATGAGCTGATAGGCTAATTACGTTAATTAGCCCTCAGTTGCGATTTCTCCTGTCGACATCTAAGAATGGCTTCAACAGGCGCTGATGGTCTCGATGTGATCTCAATGTGACTGTGCAGCATAGTTAACTGTCCAAGCAGGACTTCCTTTTTCTTTAATGCGAAAGCTTGCCCTCCGGTATAACATATGTGACACATGAGTGTTAGGCGTACATGTATATTTCGTGGTGCTGAAGTGTACTATGTACTTTTGAGAGTGACACTACATTTTTCAATATCCCGCACATCGATAGCCTTGGGCAGTAGCTAGACCCTGTCACAGCCTTCGGGGAGCGCGTACCGTGGTGTCACAGGCCGACGACAGGTAGGCGGGTTGCGTCTATAATCCCTCACTTGATACACAGCAGTACATTAATTAGTGAGCTACAAAACAGTTTTACAAGTCGTGCAGTGAAGTTGCAAGGATAGTCTGGAAAAGGCAGGATGTACAGGCCACTTTGACAGCTAGCTGATCGTTCGGAGCTCAAGACTTTCTAGTTCAACTGGCTTTAACGCTTAATGCAGAACACACTCGCAGTATTCCTGACTCAAGCCCATGGCGTTAAGAGACGGCGGGTGCGACGGCCTTGGCAAATCGGCATGCTCAGTGTGTAGGAGAGGCAATCGGCAGCCGTTTTTGCGAAGCCTGCCTTAAAGGAAGAAGTATCAATATATTCTTACGGACAATTATTGAAATTTTTTATAACCACCCCTTAATGTAAAACCACTCTGCGGTCTTTAAGGTAAGTAAATGAAATGAAATGGAATGAATAAATGAATCGGGCCGTTATTTGAGTCGAGCGAGTGCGCTCTCCTCTGTTCGATCGAATGAAGGAACTTCGACTCAGGCCATGTTTGCAAATGTCAGAGTATACCGCTGGAGGCGCTGACTAACTGCGCCGGCCCGAATGTGGCTTAATGTAGACAAAGAAGAGTGTTCAAATTATTCGCAAGGTACACCAGCATTCAGGCACTTCACTGTGCCCCTTGGTCTGCAACATGGGATCCGTTCAATGTCTTGCAGAGGCCTTCCAACGCTTGGACTGAGTCTGTCTATATAGCTATTATAGTCAGGGTGTTTCTTTCGGTGTAGTCAAGCGATTCGCAGGTGAATCGCATGTGTGGGATCAGCGATTATGGACAAGGGTGCCCGAGCAACGTGACAGAGACACGTTAGAGTCGGGATTTAGTTAGGAAAGATTATGGCAGTCGAGACTACCCCGCCTTTGCCGGTTCCGGTGTCACAGGCGGGTATACACGCCTGTGAGACCGGGACCGGCAAAGGCGCGAACGTGTCCACTTGCTTGCCTCTCGGCTTACCGGTTTGAGAGTCAGCCATGGGTTTGAGCGGTGGCTATAGCAGTGACTACCAGTCTACAAGGTGCAAGCCTTAGCAGTGCTTTTTGAGTACTTTATAGCCGAAGCGGGGCGCTTGCTTTCCTACCTCAGTTTTCGCTTCAAACTACGCGTAACCTCCGTATAAGCGAGTGCGCAGCCTTCTGCGACGGGTCGACCGTACACGAGGTTTTACAAGACGCACGAGGCGTATCTTCCCGGCCAAGCTCTTTTGCTTCCAACACGCGCACTCTTTCGCTTCATGGTCGCGGCGCAGAACTCGGGCGAAGAATAAAGGTGAGCATTTCGCGCTGTATACGTCCGGAGAAAGACGCATAAAAGCCTACACGCGTAAGCTAGCAGCCCTACTGCCCGCGAACAATGCGAATAATACGACTGCTCGAATTCCTGCCCAGCCGCGCATGCAGAGTAGCCGCTAATGCGAGGAGGGCCGCCGCGCATTCACCTCCTATCCACCACTTAATCATCCTCGCTCCTTGCGCCCGAAGAAAAACGCTTAGCATACACGTGCGCGCTGAGGGGCACCACGTTGCTTCTCGTTCTTGAAGTGTTACGCTGTGCCACGCTTCTCTATAGTGCACGAGCAGTGGTAAGACTTTGCGCGCGTAAAGCTTCCTTCTTTCTTTATTCCTAACGCTTTACCCAGCGGAATGAACAATTATGATTGGACGAGTGAGCGGGAAATGTTTAGGGACATGACACGCTCGTGAGGACGTTATGGTCCACACAGTCGATTCACTGCATGCGAACATTTATAACCACCCACCCAGCAAGTGAACACGCTAAACGTTCTCCGGTGTAAGCGTGCGTTAACGGCGGTAAGATAAAAAGCGCTTGTGCACTTTCTGAAGCAGCGTGCTTCCTTCTCCGCCATCTCCTTTCTCACTTCTCGTTTCTTATTCGTGTCCTTCTCTTGTGACACTGTCTCCTAATTCTCCTGCGGCTTGGTTCTCGACCTTCAGTATTTTTGTGCGCTTCTGTGCTCTTTCGCCAATCCTTTTTACGTTTATTGTAGCTCGAGTAACGCGTACAGTAAACACTTGGAAGCTGTTCGCACGAGTTCCCCGTTACGCAGCCATGCTCGACGACTCGCAGCATATTCGAGCGCTTGCTTTTCTTGTGCAGTTTATATTAAAGCCCTGTCAGGAGCCAGATACGCTTCCTCGCCCACGATCCGTGTCCACATGGCTCGCGGCGTGTTCTATAAACCGAAACACGCGCACGTCGTCGACCACAGAACACTAGGAGAGGCTCGTCCCGCGGCAGCTCGCTATATACAATTAGGTGTGCGTGCCCTTCCTTCAAAGCTGCGCGGATAATATACAAGTGGAAAAAAGGCGAGAGAATGTACGCAACAACGTATACAGAGGAGCCTGAAAGAAGAAAAACGGCGTACGACACCGAGATGGAATAAGGGATTCGTGTTCTAATCGCAGCAAGTGGTTTTTCATTGTGCGTCGTAAACCCTTGCTGTACAAAAGGGAACCGAGTTGAGAGTTGGTAGCTAGACTGCTGTGCTAAGAGGTGTATATATGACGGCAAATTGAGCTTCATTTTCAGCAGCGGCTGCGGCGAGCGGGCGGGCGACGTTGTGGCCTGAGGAATGCCGAGAATTCCAGCTCGTGAAACACCCCAAGGTTTATCTGAAGCGTGAATGGGTCTCCCGCCTGTATGCGGTCGTCGCTTTCGCGCGCGGTGCTTTGCCCTGGCTTTACATGAACCGAGCCCAACCATGCGCGTCGAGGGCTTATTTCTCGCCGCCTTCGCGATGCAGAGACTTCCCGCCCGCAGAGTTTATATTCCGAGCTCCTTGCGGGGCGTAGCTCGGATGCCATTGTGCTGCCAACGTCGATGGATCCATCCTGTGGCGGGTAAGACAAGAAATTAAGTGTTTGCATGCAGAACTGAATCATTACGAGCACCGAGTACTTCAGTGCAAGCAACTGAGTCATTACAAGGAGAATAAAAAAATACACAATTGCCGGTAGAAGAACAAGTGGCTTAATTAAAAGCGCCATTCTTTAACTTATAAAGAATGACGCACGCGCTTTTGGGTGAAAAGGTGGTGTAATATGGTATAGCCCTGCGGTCAATATACGAGAAAAGAAAGCTGCACCAGTTGCTACAGTCCTTCGCTCTTAGTAGTATTATTAACACACTACCTTATGTATAATAATATCTCTGTAACTTTACATTAGGCATACTAAACACGTTACAGGTGCAAACATTCACTTTATTGCACACATTACTTTTGAGGTTAGTAATGTAGCAACTGAAAAGTTCTGCAGAGACAGCATCTATATTCATTTCAGGCTCACTTTGTTCCATCAGCCACAGACAGCTTAGAACTGCATGGCCTTGATTTCTTCATTGTTTCTGGCAGTGGATAGAAAAGAGGAATAAATGATAAAGTACTCGCTCTTTCCTATCATCGCGCATTTACCAACGCGGAAATGCGTGTTTGGAAAGAGGCTTACAAACCAGCACAAACAGAGCTTCGAATTTCTTTGCAATGAACAAGGAATGCCGGCGAGGCTCGGAGCACCTGTCCCGCGATGCAACAACGTTTTCCATTAATGGTGGCCTTACATAATATACCTGCGCCTCGAAAAAACAATTATCTTTTTTTCTCTTTTTGATCGACGCACTTGCCATATAGAACGGAGCAGCGGTGAATGTGCACTCGCCTTATTTGCATCGTGTATATAGTATACAGTGCTTCAGCTTTCCTATACGGACGAAAGTTTAACCGTACGAACCTGCTTCACAGAGCGAGAGAGCACGCTGCCACTATACCGCGAGCGTTACAGCTGCCGCGCCAGGTTGCTGTACTTCCGTTACAGTATGGTCCCTCGTCTTGTTTGCTCGGGCAACAGTTGGGAACGACGAATTGAGAACGACCGTATTTTTTCCGCTATTGGCGCGTGCGAGCGAGACTTAACGAATATGCGCGCGCCTGAGCTTGTGCGTTTGTATACGTTGTCCTGTACGGTCTCTGAGTTCACATAAGCCGCTCGCAGACGTACAGGAGCGTTTATTCGCGGCAGTGATCCGTGCTACCGTTTAAGTTTGCGTAGCTGGCGGTGGCGGCTGGCGAAAGCTCGCGCACGCCCGCTGCTCTTTGCCCAAGCCGTGTTTCATTATCTCACCGTGACTCCGTTTCGCCTCTGCGACTTCGTACGCCGAAGCCGCGTGCGCGCTCTCTCTCTGTGTGTTAACTCTTTAGTCGGCAGGTGAACCAAGCTCGCATTCATTCGCGCGTGCGAGCTACATGCTGAAGTCCCAGAAGTCGGACCGACTTGGCAGCGACTGTCACTGAGGCAGCTGCTTTAAAAGTGTGGCAGGAATACGCCAAGCGAGTGACTATTGCGGGATAACGGTGGGAAATGGGGTTTCTGTACACGAAAGTAAAGGGATTGCCGGGTGCCCCGTCGGCAGCACAACGCGGGTGGCGGAGGGTCTGTAAACCACTGAGGTGGCAGTAACTCGCCCGAAAGCTTGCTTACCATCAGTACAACTGAGGCATGCATCTTGCAGTGCTGCTGTCCGGTAGGGAGGCATGCTACCTCAGGTGACTTGATGCAGCAGCTATTCTCTGGCTGCTCCATTTCTTATCTCTTTTTAGAGAGAAATACAGTTTTTGTTTTATATTTCATTTAAGTGCAACTCTGTCGTATTTCCCAACAACTCGGGGGTCAACACGCGCGGGAACCTTAGTTGCTTGTGTGCGAATCTGAAGTTCATTTATCTTGCCTGCCCCCGAGCGGCAGCCACTTTTCTGCACAACCCAGCCAACTGCGGCACATAGGTCCAAAGCAGAAGCAGCGGAGCGCAAGGGACAACGGCCAGAGCCGCAACAAGGCAGGCCGCCTTCCTTTGTAGCCCGTTTTCGGCGTGTGGTCTTGCCCTGAGGTGGTGACTCCTCGAGAAGAGAGAGCTCAAGCGGCCCTCGGACGTCATTATAAGTAGCATTCGCTCCGCTTCCTCCGCTGTCCCGAACCAAACCGGCTCGCTTTGTCACTGTGTGCCTGCCCGGTGACGAAATGCACGCGGCTTAAATGCGGATGCCCCTCGCCAGCAAGTGAAGATCAGCTGCAAAGAAAAAAAAAAAAAAGGAATGTTCACAAACGCCCGCCGCGGGACCCTTAGAAACGTTAATTGGCCGCTTTCTATGGACGATGTCAGACTGAGACGCGGCTTGAAAATATCCTGCTGAAGCAGCACAGAAAACCGTTAATGGGACGGGAGCCAAGTGGCGTGTGTCAATAGTAGCACTTGAACATGGCGCCTAATGGCACGCACTTGCCGACGACTGACGCTTAGGGGCCGATATTTGTGCCAGCAATTGAAAAGTAGTGTCATTTTCGCACAATACACCAAGGCTGCGCAGAGTGCCGACGGCAGCACTTCAAGGGATACACCAAGATAAGGGCAGCGGCTACAGTTGAAAACATTTCGACAGCAGAAATACGAAGATTGCGCTGCGTAGACGCTCCCTAGTGAGAGAGATGCACGAAGATAAAGGCGTAGGGGCAAGTAGTGGCACCCGGCAATTACCGCGGCGGTGGTCTACTATTGCAGTACCCACTGCCAATGCGAGCGGTACTACATTCATCCCGCGTGCCTCCGGACAGCCGCGAGTTTTTCTAATGCGAAGAGACGTACCCCGACATGACGCTCGGTGGAGTTCTCTTTCTGTCTTTCGCCACCTTAACCCCTCGACCACATACGCATACGCATGCACACTGAGTCCTATTATCTAATGGGTTGCAGATATAAGCGTCATGACCTGAGAGAACTAGCCGCGCCACGGTGGCCTAGTGCTGGTCCGAAGGTCGCGGGATCGAATCCCGGCCGCGGCGGCTGCATTTCGATGGAGGCGAAATGCTGAGAGCCGTGTAATGTGCGATGCCAGCGCACGCAAAAGAACCCCAGGTGGTCGAAATTTCCGGAGCCCTGCACTACGGCGTCTCTCATGTATTGGGGTTTTTGGGGCGTAAAAGCCCAGAAATCAATCAAATAAACCTCATACGACTATCAAACTCATACATTTAATTGCTGTTGGTAGTTTGGATTCTAGAAATGCCCACGCAGTAACAAAATAAAGCATAAAAGGCAGACAAGAGCAGTGTATTTCCGCCGATGGGTGGTAGACGTCCAAAACTGTAAGCTTGGAGATGTGTTGAGTTCGTGATGGAATCGTGGAAAAGTAAGAGGTAATAATGTGTACTCCATAATAATAATAAAAATAACTGATCGGTTTTTACGGGCAAAAATCAGCTATGATTGCGAGGCATGGCCCGCAGTGGAGGGCCCGCAGTGAAGTACTCGGGTGTTCTTGTTCATTTCGCCTCCGTGGAAGTGCGTCCGCCGTGCCCAGAATCTCAACTTTGATTGATTTGTGGTATTTAACGTCCCAAAAGCACCTCTGATTATGAGAGACGCCGTTAGTGGAGGTCTCCGTGAATTTCGACCACCTGGGGTTCTTTAGCGTGCACTCACATCGCACAGCACACGGGCCTCAATATTTCGCCTCCATCGAAATGCAGCCACCGCGGCCGGGATTCGACCCCACGACCTTCGGATCAGCAGCCGAGTGCCATAACTACTAGACCACCGTGGCGGGCGGAATCTAAACTTTATACTACATCATAGAAGTACTTATCCGCTAATCCGCAGCCACAGCGCACGTGTCGGTTTCTTAGGTGTTTTTCCCATGCGCGTCTGTATGCGGCGACATCCAAGAACCTTCTGCGGCTCTTTTCTGCCCTTCGACTAATCAAACGGGTGCTTTTAATACCGCATCCAACCTCATTAACAACTGCAGAGCTGGCTGCGATTGATGTTTCTCTCAAATAGCTACGGCAAGAATTAAGCGCATCGAAGTTCGTGATCCTCACAGACTCTCGCGTTCCCTCATTAGACTGTTGAGAAGCCATGCCGACACCCCAGTTTTAAGCAGCCCATCCTGGAACCTGCTGGCAATATTAGGGCGCGTGGCGTGTCCCTCACGGCACAATGGATACCCTCGCACGTGGATATTGCTGAAAACGAAGAGGCTCATCGCCTCGCTTATGGTTGTGCCCACAACGAATGTGACTGTCTTGAGATTTCTTGCAGGCTTGACAACGCTCGTCTGCTGATCCGCCGACACCTACTACGGCAGGACCTTGACCAGCGTGTTGCAAGCGGACCATTCCCTTCCCGTCTTCGTGGTCGTGGCTTGCCTCGTCGCGCGAGAGCACTCCTGTGTAAGTTGAGGGTTGGCTCCGTTCTGGTGCGCGAACGCTACACCGTCAAGGCCGTGTGGACAGTTCATCACGCCCATCTTGTGGATCCTGTGAGACACAGTGGATATCTTATTTTAGTGTCGCGCGTACATTACACACCGTACATTGTTAATGAAGGAGTGTAGACGTCTTGGCTTGCAGTGCGCGACCATTGACGATTACCTGTTTCCAAAGGGGAGGGCTGCTCAACGGGACCAGGCCCATCGAGCGCTATTAACGTTCCTGGAAGATACTGGCCTGACGTCTCGTTTATAGGCGTATTGTGTTTGTTGTGTTCTGCCTGTGCATTCGTCTGTTTTTGCTCTCTATTTTCTATCTTCTCTTTCTCTCCTCTATTTATTTCCTTCTCTCAAAAGAGTATAGGCAGGCGTTGTGCCCCTCTCGATGGCAGTTGTCAGCCTCCTCTCCCTATTTCCTTCATGCCCATGTGCGTGCATGTTTCCTTACTAAATAAATAAATAAATAAATAAATAAATAAATAAATAAATAAATAAATAAATTCCCGTGTGATCTTTAGCGGGCTCGCACGTGGCCTTTATTCACTCCATGTCTCTTCTTGGCGAAGTCCGTTCCTCGATCCTTGTCGTCAGGACCAGTCTTCCGCATTTTGGTACGGTTAGCATTGTCTAAAACCGCTAATCATCATACAAGTAATTCTTGAAGAGCGATTGATGGACACACACACACGCACACACGCACGCACCACAATCTACACGCACAGCGTATGCGCGCACCCATATTCAACGCAATATCGCATACCAGAGACGCTGCGCGCGAGCACAGGCGAGGCTGAAACAAACTCAAGTCCAGCGGCTGCAAGTGCGACACAAAAGAAAAAGGAGACAAAAAAGAAGAAAATCTTCCTGCGGAAGGAGTGCTTCCCCTTCCATCGAGCGTCGCAGAGATTCGCTGTTTCCCGTCGCCGCCAATGTCAGCTGCGTCACCTTGCCCGGGCGACGATTTCTGGGGCACAGGATACAACACCGCGATGCGTGTCGTCGGATGTCTTGGGCGCGGAGGAAGCGCGAGCGTGCTTTCTTTATCGAGCCCGGTGTCGCGCTGCAGCGGGACTGCGACCGCAGCGATGCGGCGAGGGGGGCAAGGTGGTGCTCGCTGATAGATGCGTACAGCGTTTCCGCACTCGCCGTCTACGCCCGTGGATACGCCAGAACTGCTTGCCTATGCACCGCCGCACGGGGACTGTGTGTACTGCACGACGATGCCCGTTTCCGGCACGGGTGCGACGTTGGTGTTCTCCCTGTTTCTCTCTCTCTCTCTCTCTCTCTCTCTCTCTCTCTCTCTCTCTCTCTCTCCACATATACATACATTCTCCCAACGGTGGGCGGTGGTGGAAATGACGCCCACCGCTTTCGATATACCGCCAACCATCCGTTTGACACTTGGCATTGCGCGCTTGAAGAACTAAAAATGGAATCTGTGTGCCGATAATAGGCTTTTACCAGCGATACTCACAATGTCGTTAGCTGCTGTAGGAGAATGCGTTGTCCAGCCCATGCTATCCCATCTCGGGACCCCTACCCCCCCCCCCCCCGCCCCCGCTCGCAAAAACGTCCACCGCTCAAAGTTTTGTGTGTGTTTCTCTTCTCTTCCAAAGTAATGTCTGCCATTTGGTGGGAACACGTCCTCAAATGTATTTGTATGTACAGTACTCACGGATTGAAATAGGAAAAGTGAGGGCTAAGTAATGCACATAGTTTTGTTTCTACAACCTTCAATTCGTGTACTATCGGTGCAGTATTGGTTCGTATACTTGCACGAGAAAAAACACCATCTTTAGTGGCCATATTCACAGCTTCATAACGCGGTTGCAACGAGCAACTGCACTTTTATTTGGCTTAATTCATGGTTTACATGTCCTATTTCAATACGTGAGCACTGTGCATGTATATAGTGCACATTTCTCGTTTAGTCCTAGTCCAGCCTGCCGCTTTAAGGACCATGTTTAACTTTACCTTTAATGAGTAATGGCGTCCGATTTCCGGCGCAGAAACCTGCTGCGAGCGTTTCATTTAAATGTGCACCGATGTTTTGCGGATCACTTGCTAATAAAAATCACGCTTTGTTCGTCCCATAAGAAACAGCATAGAAAGCGTAAGAAATACCAACAAGCAAAAACTTCTCGTGCACTCTACAGCGCTTACCTAATACTTCATAGCCTAGAAGCAACTATGCGCAAACCTACAAGAGAAGACATCTGTCAAACGGACTAACAGAATGACTAGAGTTCACTGATATAATGCTCTGAGCTTTCGTTTTAATTGTTTCACAACTGCCATAACTTAGAAGCATTTTCCTCTTCGAAAAGAACATAAGGCAAATTACTTACCTCACAGACACAAACACACACAACACACAGAAAGTTTTTTTTTTATTGAAAATTGTTTGTGCATAACATTATACCTACATATAAGGTACAAACGGGAGCCATGCGCTTCAATGGACGTTCGTCAGGGGCTCTTCAACGCGCATGTCGTCGATATTACATCGCTCGCCGAAATCCGGGAGCATAGCACCCGAGATGAGGGCAGCCAATACACCGAGTAATATTGGCAGTTTAGCGGGATCTCGCGGGAACCACCCCCCTCACAATTCCGTAGCAGCATCCCCAACGACTTCATTGCGCTCCGAGTGGCGAGACGTAATCCAGACACTCAACGAAGCAATATCATGCTGATGACAAAAGAACAGCGCAAGAGGAACAGAATGCGCCATCTAGCGACGCCCGAGACACTCGGGAATAAGTGCGCGCGGACCTCATACTTTCCGCCTAAGCGAATCGTCCCCGAGCGCT
Organism: Hyalomma asiaticum; assembly: GCA_013339685.2. Taxonomy (NCBI): domain Eukaryota; kingdom Metazoa; phylum Arthropoda; class Arachnida; order Ixodida; family Ixodidae; genus Hyalomma; species Hyalomma asiaticum. The sequence goes on along the minus strand of CM023483.1, from coordinate 11,087,837 downwards.
AATCTTCGCTATCGCGGCAAAAATATCTGGAGGCTATAGCGTGAAAATAAGTCGCGCTACCAACTCTCCTCTCTCTCTTCTACGAGCCCAAGTGCTCTTTCTCCTCTGTAGTCACTCCTGTCTCCCTCTTCCCCACCTCTCTTTCATTTCTCGCGTGGAGCAGCCTCACCAAATGACCACTATATCGTGAAGACCATTCGCAACTCGCGCCGCACTATTGCTCGAGGGTCTTTCTTCTCTCGCTGCATTGATGACACGCGCCGCTAAACCACGCCATCAGCGATACCCCCGATATCGGCATCGTTTCCCGCCCTCTCTCTCTCTCTCTCTCAGCACTCGCCTGTAGCAATCATGCGGACCGGAGAGCTCCACGCTCCGCGAACACAACAAAGGCCGGAGTGTGTCTCTTTCTTTTTTTTTTCTTTGCTGACCACTCCGGCACCCACCTACATCGGCCGTTCTCCTTCAAAGTTGAGCTGACCCTGGTCTCTTTATCTATACGGCGTGTTGCGCTGCAGAAGCTCCGAGTGCAGTGAGAGGAGCTATATAAAAGAAAACGTAACAAAGCTTAGATCTGATTACGGTACATTTTATGGACATTTCTTCATCTCAATTCTCGTTCTATTTTATGTAGCCGCAATGTTCTCTCTCACTCGCGTACGATTCCGGCCAGATCGTAACGCAGGCGAAAGAGAGCCCGCCGGCTGGGCTGACACACGCACGCACATAAGAGCTACTTACACAGCTCGGCATTCTCGTGGTTCGCCTATATAAGCGCGAACATCAACGGACACGAGCGCTATCTATGGCTCGGCTCTCTTCTGGTCAAGCGCGTCGCGTCCATTCCGTTTGCGCTCCGGGCAAAAAAGAAGCGTGTCTTATACACGCCGATCGCGGCGGCGCGGCCAACGACGACGCCGGACCGGCCGGACATCCAGAGGCTGGCAGATAGAACGAACGGGAAAGATAGGAAAGGAAACCGTACACCCACCCACACACTTGCCTTCCTTGCCGCGAACACACATATATAAGAGACAAAAGCTGCACAGAGATAGAACGTCAAAAGCACACCACGCGCCGCGAAGGAATCGGTGGCAGAAAGAGGAAATCGGAATAATCGACGACAGCAGCGGGATGGCGGTTTGCCCCGGCGCGCCTGCTGCGCCGTGCTATACGCTGCTGCACACACGCTACAGCTGCAGGAAGGGAAGAAGGAAAGGCGAGGCAGGCGACTGATGTGGCGTGCGTCCGCGGGGTTTCCGTCCAGTGGTCGGGCGCTGATATTGTACCTTGTGCTGGAGGCGCCCCTTTATTCTCGCCGGCGCACTGGGCTATCGCATCGAAAGGAACACGCCGATATATAAGGGACAGAAACGCCGCGGAGACGGAAACGGAGAAGGCGCGATGTGAGAGTGTAACGGACGCCGACCGCTGGGACAACCGCCGAGGGACATTCTTTTCCTCTCTCTCTCTCTCTTCTTTAGAGCATGTCCATCGGTATTTCTTTTCTAACATTTTTTTTATCTCCTGCCTCGACCGCTAGAAGGTCGTTTTCGGGGCTTGTAGCGCACCGTGCTCTGCGGGCTTTATCTCGGGCGGCGTTACGCAAGGTATAGCGGACGCCGTTGCGGGCGAATGGACTGGAAGAGACATTTCGGGACGGAAGTGACCCTATCTCGAACGTGGTTTCGCTGTCCACTCCAAGAACCACTCTCTCTCCAGCCTTGTCCTCTAAGAGCGCGCCCACGCACGCACGCACGCACGCACGCAGTGGCTAACGCCACTTTGTGCTTCGTTTTACGTCATCGCTTTCCTTGCGTTATAGGTACTGCTTTCCCTTGCTGTGTTGTCGTTGGCCCTCGCTATCATTTTCGGCGCGTCGTACGTGTAGTTAGCCGCCGTTGGACGCGCCATTTTACTTTTCTGCCATCCTCTTTCATTTATGCTGCTTTTCTTTTTACCGCTTCGACTCATCACAGACCGCTTGTGGTCAGCTCACGTCACACGAAGACGACTTCTTCCGCCGCCAACAGCCATTAAATCCGCCACTTCATTTCCGCCCAGGGCGGCGGGGACCTTTTCCTGAGAGGCCCTTTTAAAGGCTTCGCCCACCAGCGCCCGCAGATATTTTCTTTCCGTTCTGCGTGTGTGTTTCAGTCTCTCGAAATGTATTTCGTGCGGTTTCTTTGAAGTCGAAACCCTGTGCACATAAAGTGCGTGAATGCGTGACGTGAAATTCATCGGCTGGCTCCGTATCATCAAAGGGCTACTCCTTTTTAGAAAGTTGTGTACCGTCTTGATGAGCATGTGTACCGATTTTCCTTTCGGTGTGCAGAACAGGATAGGCTGTCTTCCTATGGGGATATTAAAAATGTTCGGAAAACTTTTGAGGGAGTTTTCTATATATTGTCGTTGAACCTCGTAAAGCACTATAACTTATAAGTCATGAGCACTTATATATATTGCAGTTATAGTAGCGGCAACAGGAATAACTGAGCAGTGTGGGTCGCCGTATTACGCCGCACTACAACATTACGTCACTGTCGTAAGACTGCAACGGCTCAGTTTGTCTCTGTGGCAACTGTCTTCATCATGTCATCGTGACGATCGGGTGGGAAAGTCGCAATATACGAACTTATTACGAAGCCAATACCTACTTTTGACTTATTACGGCAACGAAAGTCAGGAGTACAGGAGTAAAATACCGCTGTTTAGCACTGCACTTCTTAAAGTTAAGGTTGTTTACTAAATAGCCAGATGCAATTATTACTGAGCCCAGTAGCAACACTAGCGTCATGCTCACACTGAGTCATGCTCAGAGACATAAAGGCGCTGAATTCTTCTGAATGCCACAAGTATGAGATCGTGCTTGTGGCACCTCCAGTAAGTTTATTTTTGCAGGTACTTCGGAAAATACGTCTTCGTAATTGGCCACGTAACAAGCAGCAGGACGTGCATGCGTCCTACTAACGTGCCTGCCTTCCGACATCATTGAGGCAATAATAATAATAATAATAATAATAATAATAATAATAATAATAATAATAATAATAATAATAATAATAATAATAATAATATACACCACACTGCTCGTTTGGACGAAATAAAGTGCTCGCGGCGCTACATATCGTGTAATCGTTTTGTTCTCACCGCGAATCCAAGCGAGCGACGAAAGCATGCAACAGTTCGCGCATGCCTTGCTCTCTGCTCCATGCCGGATCAAAACTCGGAAATGTTGCTTCTAAGAAGTGCGCGCTCGGGGTATCTCAATATCCAAAAGCGCCCCACGGGCAGAAATCGGAAAACGCGGGGGGAAAATGTAAAATATAAATGGAAGGGCGGAATGGCTCTAAGAGGTGCGTGCCGGATACTCACTCACCCCGAAAAAAAAAAAACCGAGCATTCGAAAGCATTCTTTCTACACGTTATTCGTTCCAGCGTGCGCGTCCTTACAACGCTCCCATACAACGCCTTAAAAGCGGATACCGAGAATTTATTAAGAAAACAAGAGAGAAGAGAGGGAGAGGCATCTTCGCCCCTCCACCCCAGTATACAGGCTAGGAAGCACCAGAAGAAGGCATATTCCAAAATATACAAGAATATCCGAGAAAATCGGTGAGAGGAATAGAAATGTGCATCGTCGTGATGGAGAGAGGGGGGTGGGTGGGCGCTAGAGGTACACTGTAGGAGCGGCAGAAATCGCTTCGGTCTTGCTCGTGCGCGCCCACCAAAAAAGCGCGTCGCCGCCGACGTCGTCGTCTCGGGTGTCCGCCGCCGCATTGAAGCATGGCCGGTGGAAAACGCCCGCTCTTAAACCGCGGGACCACATCCGTCGTGCCTGCGCCCACCCACCCTCGCGGGAGCAAAGAAAGAAAGAAGAAAAGGTCCTCCATTTGAAACGCAAATGCAGTGCGTGCGTGCTCTGCGCCCAAGGGGTCGCCCCGCGAGGAAGTGCGCCACTTAGAGGCGAATCGCCGGAGATCCCCGACGCGTGCACATGCTCGCATCGCTTCGTCCCGGGAGTGCGAGTGAGCTAGAAGCTGAGCCGGGCATGCGAGCATCAGCGGCGTCTGTAAAAACCGCGCGATCTTGCACCGCTCACTCCGTTATATGGGGAGCCACGAGAAGCTCATCACGCATGCGAGCTCTGCAGCCTCTCTCTCTCCTCAATCCTTCCTTTTTCTTAAGCGGAACGCAGGTCTTCTCGGCGTTGCCGCCGCCGCTGGCGGCTTCTTCTGCAGCGAGATAGAAACAAGAAGTCCTGGTCCGTTGGGAGTCGGCCACGAGAATCTTTTCGGTTTCCCGCGGGGGTGATTTCTTGTGCGTGACCTCCGACTGCGATGCACTTCTTTTGTGGCCGAGCAGCGGGCCGCGAAGCGCTTGCATTATTTTTGTGCTTTTTTAATGTGTGCGCAGAAGAATCCGCGTGCTGCACGCTTGTCCGAAGACCTCGCAGTGGTGTGCCGTGTATGCGTACACTATACGACGCTGCGCGGGGCCGGCGCGTATAAGACCAAGGACGCGCGGCTCCGGTTCGAAGGAGCGCGCGCTGCTGCGCGCTGCCGTGAGGCGCGGCGCGCACGCACTCCACGCCGCTTTAGCCGCCTTCAACGGGCTCGGCGTGGTCAGCAGACCGCCCGGCTGATGATCGCCGTTGCTTCGCCACGAGCTTTATATACGGCCTCGCGCACACGCTGCCCGCCCTGTGCCTTTCTTTCTTTCTTTCTTTCTTTCTTTCTTTCTTTCTTTCTTTCTTTCTTTCTTTCTTTCTTTCTTTCTTTCTTTCTCCTTCCCCGCGAACCCCTGCATAATAAAACTTAATAAAACTATATTACAGGGCCTAAGAACTTCCTGTTTTACATACTTTTTTTTTCCCCATTCCTGACCTGTACAGATCAGAGGCTGAATACACAAAATTTCTCTTTCGTAAGTGATTTTTGCCATTGGCTGGAGGGTTTTGCTAATGATATGTCCAGTACTGTGATTGGATGAAATATTTTCTTAGGAACATTTTTAGCGTAAGTTGTTTTTGTGAATACGGGCCCAGACCTGGTCATATACCACGTTGCGGTGCCGTTCCATAACGAGTAACCTGTTAGATTAGATCAAAGAAAACAAATTCAGAAGAAAAAAAGAATACCACGCTAATGCTAGGCAAACGGATGCGGCGTTCGCCTGATCCACATAGCTGGAGAGCTTCCGGTGATTTGCAGCCATTTCTCGCTTGCCATGGTTGGACGCGCCTGCGCGCCGTCCGCTTCGCGCCACGCACACCTTGCAGCGGAAGCGGGAAGCTAGCATGGCAGTTCGTTGCTCTCGAAGCTTATTTTATGGCTCGAGAGCACGATCCAGCCCTGCAAAGGGCGCGGGCTGCAAGAACGATCCTCATATCGTTTCCCGCCTCTCTCCGAACGCCACTGTAAATGTGTGGCAACACTGGAGGCTTACCGAGTTGGATTCCTGCATCTATTCAGTACCGCGCAATAGAATCTGCAGTATGTAATAGGGGTACTCCTTTAAAGGGACCCTGTAACATTTTTTTTTTCAGGAGTCCGTTTTTACCGTAATAGCGTTAAGGTGTTCGTGTTGCAGAAAATATTTGGCGTCGGTGTCGGTGTCAGCGCGGGCGTCCACGACGGAAATAATCATTTCGAAGTACCACCGTTTCCCGGACCACCAGACCAATCACGCCGCCAAGGTGCAGGTGCTTTAGGCAACAAAATTGAATTTCTCAAAGTTAAATACCTCACAAAGATCGTAAACAGCGACTCAACTAAAACCTACCCGCATGACAGCTCGAACTGTAATTTGCATGTACGAGAAGACATAATTCTTTTAGGAGAAAACTTGAATTAATTCCAGTATTTTAAGCGAAGGCACTAATATTAATTAATGTTCTTTGAGAATGCGATGCTAACGGGGCCTATGGCGCTATAGCGTGCCGCTCTTAAAGGCGAAGTTACGCGTCCTCCAGCTCAATTTTTTTTTTAATTTTTGGTCTGCGTAGATTGATAGTTGGAGATGCTTCTGCAGGGCGTATCAAAGCAGCGATATGTGAGATTCAGCGAGACAGATAGAGGAAAGTCAGAGTGGCCAACCTGACCGAGACCGCTTAGCTGTCCATCACTGAGGAGAGGGAAGGGGGTACAAGAGTTTGTCGTCTAGTATCTCACAGGCATTGTGAACGTATCTGACATTTTAACAACACTAAGAAATCCCTACATCGCTGCTGACCCCATCACGGCACTGTGGAGCTCACCAGAAGCACATTTGATCAAAACGACGTTACAACTTTTTCGTCTATGATTCGCTGAAAACAATGTTCCAGAAGTTACTATTTCAAATCCGCAAAAGCAGTCATGTGATTTGCTTTCAATTCTCTTTGCTCTACCTTTTTTTTTTTACATTAACTGTGAAGCAAATACGGTCGTAAAAACTAACCTCTACAGAAGACTGGTAGAGGCGTATTGGCAGTTTTCTTTTTTTTTTACCTCTAACCTCTAAGCAGTGTTTTTGAAGTGCTAACACTAGTCCTCTATCTACGATGAAGCTTTTATTTCTAATGCACGCTTTTTACCTGCCTAGTTGGGCATGTGCTGTATAATGAGAGTTGCTCAAGCGTATAAGTTGCTGTTGAGTTGCGGCTCCACGTTGGATATGTTACCGTGGTGTCGACACCATCAGCACAATGGACAGTGATTAAACATGGAGGGCGAGGGGCCGTACGTGGGTGCTCAGAGCCTTTCTCATGTTAGCGAAAGGTTGGGTCAGTGGGTGAGAGATAAGATGGCATGTGACTGCGCGAAGTTCGAGTTAAAGGAAGGCATATTTTACAGCGGAGCTGTAAACGGCACACCTCCT